>CM046876.1:316361264-316961264 GCA_025667525.1 Glebionis coronaria | reverse complement strand
AAAATCAGATGATGGATTCTTCCTTGGATACTCTCCTACCTCCAGATCTTTCAGAGTATTCAATATTCGCAGGCAAGAATTAGAAGAGTCCATTCATGTCACCTTTAATGAAGCTGACGCTGTCATAACACACACCAACTCAGAGGATTGTGACATTGACTTCAATGAAGTTAAATCTTATCCCAAAGATGATTTCTCAAATCCCAAGGAATCATCTCAAAGTCGTCACAAGGATCTTCCATATGTTCAAGCTTTTGATCCTCACTCCATCTCTGACATCATTCCAGAGACTGTTGGTGTTGAATCTCTTACTCAAATCTCTGAAGAAAATGTTGATCCAGTCACTTTAGATATTCAATCAGATGAAGAGATCATGGACGAAGAGATTACATGTGATGAACCTCCATCACTCCCTGAACTTGAAGTGACTCCTGATCCCACAGAGACTCCTGCTCCACAATCCAAATGGAGTAGGAACCAAGATATTCTTCTAGTTAATATTCTTGGAGAACCCTCTGAGGGAGTCACCACCAGAGGAAAATTAAGAACTCTGGAAACCGCCTCTGCAAATGAATGCCTGTTTGCAAATTTTCTCTCTGAGGATGAACCTAAGAACGTGGCTGCTGCTCTGCTTGATGAAGGCTGGGTTGTTGCCATGCAAGATGAACTCAATCAGATCAAGAGAAACAAGGTGTGGACTCTGGTTAAAGCTCCAGCTGATAAGCAAGTGGTTGGAACAAAATGGGTCTACAGAAATAAAAGGGATGAAGCTGGTATGATTGTAAAAAACAAGGCTAGGCTCGTGGTGCTGGGATATAACCAATCTGAAGGAATTGATTATGATGAAACCTTCGCACCAGTGGCCAGATTGGAAGCCATCAGAATCTTCCTAGCCTTTGCAGCTTATATGGGTTTCATGGTTTATCAGATGGATGTGAAGAGTGCCTTTCTTAATGGGAAACTTGCAGAGGAAGTATATGTCAGTCAACCCCCAGGGTTTGAAAACAGTGACTACCCCAATCATGTCTACAGACTTCACAAAGCTCTCTATGGGCTGAAACAAGCGCCCAGAGCCTGGTATGAAACTCTCTCAAAATTCCTTCTTGAAAATAAATTTGTCAGAGGTACCATTGACCAAACCTTGTTCACCTATAGGTCCAAGGGTGACGTCATTTTAGTACAGATTTATGTGGATGACATAATTTTTGGTTCAACCAATGTTATCTTGAGCAAACAATTTGCCAAACTAATGACCAAAAAGTATGAAATGAGCATGATGGGGGAACTAACCTTTTTCTTGGGTTTTCAAATCAAACAAAATTCCAAAGGAATTTCTATTTGTCAAGAAAAATATGTTAGAGATTTGCTCAAGAAGTATGATATGTCTGATTGTGCATCAGTGAAATGCCCCATGCTTCCTCCCAACAACTTGGGAGCTGATGACTCAGGGGTCTCCATTAATGAGACCTTATATAGAGGCATGATTGGGTCACTGATGTATCTCACAGCAAGCAGACCAGACATACAATTCTCCACCTGTCTCTGTGCTAGGTACCAAGCTAACCCCAAGGAATCCCACCTTGTAGCTGTCAAAAGAATTTTCAGGTACTTAAAAGGATCTCCCTCATTGGGTCTCTGGTACCCAAATGGTTCAGGCTTCGACCTTAAAGCCTACTCCGACTCAGATTACGCAGGGTGCTGCCTTGACAGAAAGAGCACCTCTGGTAGCTGTCAAATCCTTGGAGGAAAGTTGGTATGCTGGAGTGCTAAGAAGCAAAACTCTATGGCCATGTCATCAGCTGAGGCTAAATATGTTGCGGCCGCTGGTTGCTGTGCACAAGTTCTCTGGATGAAAAGTCAGCTGGCTGACTATGGAATTAATTATGAGCAGGTTCCTATATTCTGTGACAACACCAGTGCCATAGCCATCTCCAATAATCCAGTACTTCATTCCAGAACCAAGCATATTGACATCAGGTATCACTTTATCAGAGACCATATTCTAAAAGGTGATATTGAGCTACATTTCATACCCACTGAGTACCAGCTCGCTGACATTTTCATTAAGCCGCTGGCTGAGCCAAGTTTTACTAGGCTTGTCGCTGAGCTGGGAATGCTCAATATTGGCAAATAAATCTGATGATGACCGCTGTCTCTGGGCATTTAAGGGAATTGAATGTAACGAGGTAGTTACATTTCAATGGGAATGTGTATATTCTGATATTAAATTCAAATGATTGTCTTTTAATGCTACCAACTTTCCCGCTTTCCAAGGGGACAAGTATCCCATGAAAGGTCAAGGGGACCCACGTTTTTCTGAAAAGCTTAACTTTTGCATTTAATGCTCAATTTTTGGAAAACAGCTCAACCTTTCAAAACCCTTGACCCAAAATCTGTTTGCTATTTTAAAATTTACTAACACACACATTCCCTTTCATCTTCTTCAATCCTCTCACCACCTTCAATCTCTAAACAATGGCGTCTACTTCACCAAACCAAACCTTCGTTGTACAAGCCGCCACAAACGTTGATTTCGAGATCTCTGATGGAAAGATTGCACTCAATAACTGTGTAGCCCTTCTTGAACACAACAATCCCCTCTACCATCCACTTTTCAACTTCCTCAAGAACTCCACCATCAATGAAGCTATCACCAAGGAACCCTCCACCTGCTACTCCCAATACCTTCGCGAGTTCTGGTATAGCACTGAAGTTGACCAAACCTCTTCACACATTACCTTCAACCTTTCCACCCATCCTCAACCTCTCACCTTTGATTTCCCAACCTTTGCTAAAGCCATTGGACTCCCTTACAACAATAACATGTCAGCTTTGCCCACCAGTGCCACTGTGAGAAAAGCTTTGGCCACCCTTCAACCTCATGATGATCATGAACAACCTTTCACCGCTGCTGGCTTCCAAAGAAAATCTCTCATCAAGGTGAATTACTTCTCTCCCACATGGAGAACGCTGATGCTGTACATCGTAAAATGTCTAGGAGGGAACACTGGATCACATGACCAACTCAATGGCTCCCAGCTAGCCATTGCATACAGCTTAATCTGGGGTTTGGATATTGGAATCGCTCACATACTGTACACCGATCTCATCGCTAAGTTGGAAAACAAAGGAAAGAAGACTCGTGGGGCCACCATCTGCTACACTAGATATCTCTCTCTTGTCTTAGAAGATATTCTTGGTGAATCTTACACCAATGATGCTTTACACTCCTTTCCCTCTCATCACATCATCGCAGCTTCTCTGAAGACTCCCATAGATAATGAAGTGCCCCTTACCAGGCATATGATGAGAGTTGCTGGGCTACTAGCTGAGGATGATGAGCCCTTGATCCCTCAACTTGAGGTGAATGCTGAAAGCACAGTTGATAAGTCTCTGTCCAAGACCTCTGTGCAATCTACTTCTCAACCCAATGTGCTTAAGGAAAAGAAGAAGAAGAGGAAAGACATCCCCCTTTCCTCTGAAACCCCTTCTGTTAATCCTTCAAAGAAGACAAAGACAAAGAAGAACCCATCCCCTTCTCTGGTGGATGTGGTAGAAGAGCCCATTGCTGACAAACAACCAGTGTCTAGTGTCTCCATGTCAGTGAAGACGACTAAGATCCCTCTCCACGCTGATATCACTCAGGTATTAGTCTGACCTTTATTTTTCCTCTCAGAGGTCCACATACATTCACTCTCATTGTCTTTAGGAGAGAGTGATGTAATTTAGAGTTTGCCTCAACTCTTAGCGTGTCTGTGTCAGCACCTAGATCTTTTAGGACTCTCTGTACACTCTGTCTTCACTAGGAAATGATTCACTTGTGCTCCTAACGCACCCCGATGATCCTTCAACCTCTGGACTGTGCTCTTGGCAAACAACAACCTGAGCACATATAAGTCCCGACCCAGAGTCTCTGCACTTCTCACTGACTCTGGATCCCCGTCCCAAAGAATTTATTCTTTTGGAAAGACTGAATCATCACCCTCAGTCTTTCTAGGGGCAGCGATAAAAGGCGACCATCACCCTCATATTAATTCACAATCAAAAGAGTCCCAGGGAGTAATCCCTCAGGGGGAGCTGGATAATCACACCCAGCTATCCCAGGGGCAGAGAAAGGCGACCATTCCTATATCATGTTTTACAATAAAAGAGTCCCAAGGAGAAATCCTTCAGGGGGAGCTGGATAATCACACCCAGCTATCCTAGGGGCAGCGAACGGCGACCATTCACCTCATAACTTTCACATATAAAAAGAGTCCCAAGGAGTAATCCTTACGGGGGAGCTGGATAATCACACCCAACTATCCTAGGGGCAGCGAATGGCGATCCTTCAACATATCTATTTCACAATTAAAAGAGTCCCAAGGAGAAATCCTTAGGGGGGGGCTGGATAATCACACCCAGCTTTCCTAGGGGCAGCGAATGGCGATCCTTTAACATATCTATCTCACATTAAAAGAGTCCCAAGGAGAAATCCTTAGGGGGGGTTGGATAATCACACCTAGCTTTCCTAGGGGCAGCGAATGGCGATCTATAACTGCATTATTATTTCACAACTGGTCAACTAATAACTCTTATCACAGGCTCACAATCTTCATCAGGAGCAACTTAACAATGATGATTACTCGATTGCTGATGACGCAACCGCTGAAGTTGCCACCATTGATATTGATGCCCTCTCAGACATTGAATCATTGCCTGATGATGAAGTCTTTGTTGTTGAGGAAGGCACCTTCATCTCTGACTTTGAGGAGATGAGCACTGATGATTACAATCTATCTTCCATTAAGCTGAAGACTGCCTCTGTTCCATCACTACCAAATGTTCAGGAATTGGCTGCCAGAAGGCTATGGGTACAGAGATCTTGCTCACCTACACCCATTCCGTTCCCCACCTTGCCAAACGTTTTGGAACTAGGGGCCAAGCAACACTTGGAGTATTTACAATCCCGCAAGTCAGCACAAGTTCCCAGAATGAAAAATGTACAGGAATTGGCTGCTAAGGCTTTATGGCAAAAGAGAGGGGATATCAGCACCACAAAGCCCAAAACCACCAATGATGATCTCCTCTCTGAAATCCAAACCCTCACTCATGCTGCTGAGGAGCTCACCACCAATCTAGAGACTTCACTAACTTCATCAGTGGAATCCTCTATGACAGCTATGCTTCCACAACTGCTGAACGATGCTCTGAAGGCACAACTCCCTACTCTACTCAACCAGAGTCTTCAGCAGTATATACCCTCTGTTCTCACCTCAGCGGTGCAGGCAAATGTTGCAGCTATAGCTCAGGCTGCTGAACCCTCAAGGCGTCATCTCCAGGAACTTCTCCAAGGTGAACTTAAAGAAATTTGCATATTTGTTCACAACGAATTCCTTCATTTCAATAAGGCAGGTTCAGGCACAGCACCTGCTGGGGCTATGCCTGAGGGGGAGAATTCTGCCTCCTCCTCTGAAGAAGATGAATCCACAGCTGAAATTCCAACACCCAAACCACTGAGATCTTTCAAATCCGCTGCTGAATCTGCGAAAGATAAGGGAAAAGGAATTGCTGTTGAGCAACCTGAGATAACCTTACACTCCCTTCAAGCTGAAGGTGGATCCACAACAAGACCCTCCAAAAACTCTGAACTCAACAAATTCAAGAGCGCTGATGAACCACCACTCACTCCAGAGCAAGCAAAAGCCCAAATCATTGAACATCAAAGATTGGCAAACATCAGGGCTGCTGAACTGAGAAGCAAAGAAGCCCTGGACAAGCTCTCCCCCACTGCTAAGAAAGCTCAGCTTGTCAAGCTCAAGGAACTGGAGGATAAGAGGAACAACCTCTTGAAGGAATATCAAAGACTTGTCAACCAGAGAGCTGAACCCGGTCGTATCACCAAGTATACATGTTTCACTAACAAATACAAAAGGGTGGTAATGACTATTTATAGGGAAAATGATATACAGAACTACAAAGTCTCCAGTGACTTTAAACTCAGAGATCTGAGCCTCTCTGAGTGGTTGGAGTTGCTGGCTCTTGCCTAAAAGAAGACTGGGCCTGGTGCTGCCCAAATGATGAAAAACATACAAGCAAAACTTAACTGGGTAAGAGACACATCAAAGAAGCTGAAGGCACCCCTGCCTCCTCAGCTTTCTTCTCAACCACCTCCTCAGGTGCAAAGGAAAAGGAAAACCCCAATGGGGCCTCTGATAGAAAGGCTGGTCACTGAAGACATAGTGGTTGATGGGATGCAAAGGAACTTGGTCCTTCCCAAAGAAATCACCAAACCCATAGAAGGCCAAGTATACACAGAACCTGAGGCAGGTATGGTATTCATAAATGGCAACTGTGATTATGCTTTTCAGCGGTTGAATGAGCTACCTCTGGCTTCAACCATTCAGCTAATCAGACTCAAGCAGGGCATCCTAAGGAATTGCAAAGAAGCTGATGAGTTCGATTTTGAAATTGAACTTGTCATTAACTCTAGGAGTGACAAAGTCGAAGCCCAGAGACTCTGTGATCAAGGCCTTGATCGCTGAAGAACCTACTTATTTTTGTTTATGTTTTCACCCCAGGGTGTTCTTGTAATAGACTAGGTTCATTCTGTTTAATATAACTTTGAGGTATGTTTGTTAAATTATGTGTAAGAAGAAGCTGTGTACTCACTTACAATAATTTTAGACTTAGTATAATTTATAAACAAATAGGGGGAGATTGTTGGGCCAATGAAAGTTTTAACTATGGCCCTGTCTAGATTTGTTTAAATTAGACTAAGTGTTGAAAGGTCGCTGAGAAGACCAGCGACAGAGACTAGACCAGTGGAAGGCAAAGCCTCAGCTGGCACACCAGGATCATTCAAGTCAAAGACAACGTCAGAGAAGTCGAAGATAATCTGAAGTCAGACTCACCAGCGATTATGGATAGCTGGGATGTCAAAGGAATGCACTGGTGTTCAAGGATCTCTGAGTTGACAACACTCAGAGATCACTTAAGAACCCTAGAGACTTGGATTAAGCAAAGCTTATCCAACCCTTTATAGTTTAGGCGGGAGAATCTTACAAGTGTTTTGAGCGGGACAAAATAAGAGATTCAAGTCAATGCCTAGTACGACCTAGTGGGACAAAGGTGAACAGTTGTCAGAACTGTTCACCTAAAGTAGTTAAAGGCATGTCTCGATTTGGACATGCATTTAATACGTTGTACTCTTCCACTCAGAAGATGACACGTATCAACTACCCCCACTAAGGATACAACCTCGTACCACTATAAATAGGGATGAGAAAGAAGTTAAGATTCAACCCTTGTGCTTGGAATCTTAATCTAAGTTCTTTCTCCCACTGGAACCACTGAGGCCTCAGCTGTCCATCAGCGACTCGTTGGTTCTCTTGTAAACTTGAGTCTCGAATCAAGTTTACTTGTTCTAGGGTTCATTTCTTGTTGTTATTCAACAGGTGTATTCATAACACTTTGTAATACTTTGTTGATAATAGTTAATAAAGGATTACTCATTTGAAAAGTATATCTATTGTGTGTTATTGTTTTTCGTGACTTAGTTTCAACAATAGTTGTATTTTGGGACTTTCACATTTATTTGGCACCACCTCTAGTAGTAAAAGAAAGTCGTTATGGCTATGTTACTAACATAGACAACTATGAATGTTATTCATTGACAGGAGTGACCGCTTTCTAGTCCTAGTTGGTACCGCCCCTGTTCACTTCAGCATGCAAGGAACACCTTCGGGAAGAATAAAAGATTTTCTCCTCTGTAAAGCTATCAATGATTTAGTCAAGATCTTTAGTAGTCGATCGTTCATTTTTATCTCGGCAGACATGGCTTCAATTCAATCATTCTCTCCAGCTTTTGAGATAGTCCTTTTATAAAGCAGCCTGGTTGGAAAGGATCTTGTACCTGCCATGTCAAGGTAATGGCTTTGTGGAACGCAAAAGTACGGTATCTTTACGCCGAAATAGAAACCAATAGGCTTTCTGGTAGCCAATGGCATCTCTAATCCAATGATACCGGACATCAATATGAGTTTGTTCTCTTGTAAAAAATCGAATTCTTAGCAAGGTGAATAGCACTTTGATTATCACAAAGAACTGCATAACGTTGTTGCTTGAAACCAAGTTCTTGCAAAAACCTTTTTAACCATAATAGTTCTTTGCACGCTTCTGTCGCTGCCACATACTCAGCGTCTGTTGTGGACAAGGCCACACACTTTTGCAATCTAGATTGCCACGAAACAACTCCTCTTGCAAAGGTCATCAAATATCCAGAATTGGACTTCATGTTGTCCTTATTTCCAGCCAAATCTGATTCTGTGTAACCAACGAGCATGGGCTTCCCATTTGCAAATGTAATACCCAATTTGGAAGTACCTCGCAGATAACGAAATATCCATTTAACAACTTCTCAATGCTTCTTCCCAGGATTTGACAGGAACCGAATAACAACACCAACTGCATGAGCTAAATCTGGCCTTATACACACCATAACATACATCAAGCTACCAACCGCTGACGCATATGGAACTCGATCCATCTTTTCAATAGACTTCTTAGAAGAAGAACAATCCTTATCAGTAAGCTTAAAGTTAGGAGTTAGAGGGGAACTAACCACTTTAGCTTTATCCATGTTGAACCTGCGCAACACCTTCTTAATATATTGCTCTTGTGATATATGAATCTTATTGGAACCTCTATCACGGGAAATCCAAATGCCAAGGATTTATTTTGCTGGCCCCAAGTCTTTCATAGAAAAAGACTTGCTCAAATCTTGCTTCAGTTGGACAATTCTTCCAATATTCTTGCCAACAATCAACATATCATCAACATATAGCAACAAGATGATGAAATCATCATCACCAAACCTATGAAAGAAAACACAATGATCTGAAGAGGTCTTCCGAAAGCCTTGCTTCCCTATAATCAACTCAAACTTCTTATACCACTGTCTCGGCGCTTGCTTCAACCCATACAAACTTTTCTGAAGTCTACACACGTAGTCTTCCTTCCCCTTAACCTGAAACCCTTCAGGTTGCTCCATGTAAATTTCTTTATCCAGATCACCATGAAGGAAAGTTGTCTTGACATCCATCTGCTCTATCTCAAGATCGAGGTCAACCGCCAAACCAAGAACAACTCTAATAGAACCCGTCTTCATTACTGGAGAGAAAATCTCATCAAAATCAATACCTCTTTTCTGACGGAACCCTTTAACCACCAGTCTGGCCTTATACCTAGGTCTCGACATATGCTCTTCAGTCTTTATTTTGAAAACCCACTTGTTTTTCAAAGGTCACTTGCCCTTAGGCAGCTTCACCAACTCAAAGGTATTATTTTCATGCAAGGAATGCATCTCATCTTGCATGGCTTCAAGCTACTCTTTCTTGTGGACATCTTCCATAGCTTCTGCATAACCCTTGGGCTCTCCCCCATCAGTAAGTAAAACATACTCATTTGCAGAATTGCGTGTGGAAGGATGATGATCTCTAGTGGACCGCCTAAGTGGAACAAATGGTGGCATTAGAACTGGTAACTCAAGATGAACCTCTTCATCTGACTCTTCATCTAACTGCTCTTGAGCATCAACATCATCAACACCCTGTTCTTCATGATTCTGAATATGATCTCCAAACTGCGCGTCTAAGTGTTTTGGAGGAACCAAATCTAAATCAATAGGATCATCATTATGTTGAGGAATGATGTTCGTTCGCAAGTCTTAAATTTATATTACAAGGTTTAGAATAAACAAGGGACTAGAAGACAAACACAGGCAAGTATACCCTTTCGTTCGTAATATAGCTTTGTAGTGGTAAGCCAAGATCGTTCGCTGAGACTTAATTTCGTTTTGGTAATCAAGATAATAATTGAAGAAAGAAATAGTTGAAATGATATCAATAGTAACAAGTATGACTAATATGGGATAGTTCGTATAAATTCGTGATGATGATAATAATGATCGAGATATATTTATGTAGGTAAAGAGTGATAATCCTTTTTCGTCAAAACGACGTTTGCACAATTTACTTGGGTTTGATTCAAGACTTACGTTTAATTAAGCGACTAAGCTCAAAACAAGTTGCCAACGAGTTTAATATTTTATCAAGTTTCTAAGTGGATCTCTCCAACCAAAGATTCATGACCAAAGACAAGTTCTTAAAAACTTATTATAACAATTTTCGTTTCTCAACGCCAAACTATCGTAACAAATCAACTTAGATAAAATATGGTTTATAGAACTAGGTGGTAAAATGGTTCTACCACATTAGCTTGAAATAATTTATAAAGGATCATATCATAGCATCATCACTAATTATAGTCACATACCCATATAGTCACAAATAGCTTAGCGTAACATAGTAATCAAAGTAACAATTAGAAAACAGTAAGAGAACATCATACTTAGATTGGATTAATGAACGAGTGCACAAATGTCACGATTGTATCGTTCCTCCAAGAATCGAAGAGTAGAATACTGATGAGACTGCTTTTATACATAGTCTCATCGTCCAAAACGGGCTTAAAATGCATTAAATATCATCAAAAAGACCAAATATATGCTTGTGTTTGTTACATGTGTATTTTAGGTACGAATATTGAGAAAATGACAAAAGATCATAAGAAACAAGCAAAAACGAACACGGGAAACGAAGCCGCACAATGAACCAAGCCCTAATGTGGATTTTCCAAGAAAAACCCTTGAAGAATTGAAGATTGTACAAGAAGCGTCCTCCAATATTGAAGAATTTCAATTGACACTTTAAACCCTTGTTTATTCATAATTACAAGATTGGTCCTTAAAGTTTGTCAAATTTACAAAAGGGCCCTCCACTTTGAAGAATTGGTAAGAATGGTCCCTAAAAAATGAAGACTTGTCAATATTAGTCCTCCAAGAAGTCAACAATACAAGTCAAGACCATAATGTTTGAAAAAAAAATGCCAAAACAGCCCTTCAAGAATCATGAATTGGCAAGAAATACCCTTAAAAATACTTTGGAAAAGTATTTAGAGCAAGAGTGTGAAAAAATAAACTTCAAATATAAAGGGAATCCGGTTTTGAGTATTTAATTTACAAGTGAAAAAAGATAGAAAGAATGGGGGTTGTTTCTGCCAAGACAAGATAGTAACCTAGACCTATGAGGGGGTGACACTTGTCCCACTCACACTCTCCACCAATGAGAGCTCACCAAACCTCCACATCACTTCCCACTTATACCGGTTTTTAAACTAATCTTTATTAATTAAAGATTAGGCGCCTAACACCTTTTCAAAAATAAAATCGGATTAAACTAACCTACTATTCACTCAAGAACACAATTGGGCATTCCTTATTCACTTGTAATTAACCCTTCATATTTTCCAGATTATTGATTAATGACCTTTTAATCACATCCCAACTTTTAAACTTGGTGCCACATCACTACCCAAGTCACATGAATGGTCCCTTGCTACAAAGGTTGAGGAAACTGCCAAAAGGTGACAGCCATCCAACAAATTGCATCCAGCTTCATATCTAAGCTTCATTGTGAGCCTTAGATCAAGTTTCAACCTTTACAACTCACACAAGATGCCAAGTAAACCTCACATGATTCCAAGTTTTCAAACTACTCAAGGGCATTTCAGGAACATTAATACATTAGGGTTTACGTTTTTCTTTGCATTTCTAGAACACATGTAGCCTATATAAGGCATAGGACCTCATACATTGAGGCTTGCTCTTGGTTTTCTATTTGGTCAACATTCTGTAAATCCTCCTTCATTATTAATGAAATGTGTTTGAATTGTGTGACGAATTCCAAGTGCCAATCTTTTTAGTTACTTGTTATTGATATATATTTGCTATTGTTGAATCTCAAAACCTGTTTTCAAACTTTGTGCAAGAAATTGCTCAAAGTTCAAAATCTTGATATTTTGCTAAGTTCTTTGGTACACCTTTGTAATTTTTGGGCTATAAGTTGATCATAGCACCGTGATAAAGAGTTATCAAGGTGTTGTGAGGCTTGTGGTTTGGGGATAATCAAAGAGTGGGTACAAAGGTTGCATCAATCAAGCCTTTTTCACTTTTCTGATTTTCATATTTTTGTTCTAACCTTGTTGAATCTTAGCAGCTTTGTTGTGGAAGGTTGTGCCTTGTTTTGCTAGGCACATCAGCTAAAAAATTCGTGAGTGTGGATGTACATTCATGAGGTTTGAGTTCTTGAACCCAAAAATCTGTCAAAATACTTGAATTTTGTGATTTTGAGTTCTGTTATTGCTCTTGTTGTTTTTGTGGCTTAATCTTGCTTGATACTGCATAATATACTTGTTATTGTGTTTGATTGGGCTTGGGTAACACTAAATCACACATATACTTTGTTAAATTTAGATTTGAAAAAGATAAGGGGTGTTAGGGTTAACCTGTTTAAGTGCATAAATTGGATTTGAGTTATTGGAAGGTGTTGTTTAGTTTTTGTATATGCTTAATACTTGGTTGTATGCTAATATCCGCAAGTTTTCAGCTTTAAAACATCAAATCTAAGATTGTGCTATAACTCACTTGATTTTGCTTATTTTGACCTAAGATTTTGGAAACACCTAGAGTGTATGCATGTTTAGGGCTAACAAGTGTTAAATCAAAGTTTGTGTAACATGTTAAGAAGATTTGAGTGTTTGAAATTGGATTTGTGGTCAAGTATATCAGCAAAGTATCATAACGGCTTGTTCTTGTTCATCAGTAACTTTCATTTGCTTTAATCTAGATCTAGACTTTGAATCAATGCATGAAACCTGTTTATATTTGTTCATTTGAATTATTTGTAGCTTGTGTATGCATTTGGTGAAGTTTGGTTGGCTTATTCTTGCTTAAAAAGCTTATTGAGTTCATAACTGCTATTGTTCATATCTGGTACAAGTCTGGTGATCTTTTAAATTAACTGTATTGATTGGCTGATTGAAATTGTGATTTGATTGTTGTTATTGACTCCTTGTGATTAACTGATCACTTGGGTGCCTTTGCTTAACCTGAATCCACAAAAAAGTCACATAAGACAAAAAGTCAAAAAGGTCAAGCAGTGGAAACTTTTCCCACTACTGAACCTCCAAAACTAGCCCTACTAGTGTTAAATATCAAACAGCTTATTCATAAGCCAGTTTGGCTTATCTATACTTGCAAAAACTTATTTTTTGTGATAGATCTTCCTTATTTGACCCATTGATTTGATCTGGAGCTTATTAGGGTTTGACTAGAAAACTCATCAAGTTGACTTTTACATAAGTGCTTAATTGCTTATTCTGGCTTATTGCTTGTGCCTATTGGAAAACTTTTTGATTATTTTGCTTAATTAAGTCATTTAAAACCTTTTGAAACTTGAATCAGCACTTGAGGTGGTCTAGAACTAAAAAACGACTATTTTGTCGTTTTGTGAAGAGAGTCTTGGCTTATTTCAGGCTTATTTCTTGTGCTTTTTCAAATTTTCTTTTTACAGATCTCTTTGGTAACTCAAAAGAAGCTTGTGTGTCAAATTTTAGCTTATGGCATTAGCTTATAGCTTAATGGGCCAAAAAGCCCATTAAGAATAAGCTGCTTTGAAATAAGCTAGCTTAAACACATTTTCAGCTTTTGGGCCTTCAGAGTTTTGTTCTTAAATTCAAATTTTAAGTCAGACTGGAAGTTTTGGGCTTATTTGGTTGACTTTTTCTTATTGGGCCAAATTCTAAGCCCATTAAGGGACTGTTTTGTCATTTAGCCCATTTTAAGGCCTAATAGGGGTATTTTGTAATTTCAAGTGCATTTCTGTTTTATTTAGGTTAAAATAAACTAGTTTGCAACTCTTTAGAATTTTTTATAAATTTTGGATTTTTATTAGTATTTTATTATTAAAAATTAAAATTTAGATTTTTACAATTTTTCATCTTTCTTAGTTCAAATACATTAAATTAGGAATTTTACAATTTTTAGAATAATTTTATTGTCATTAGATAAATTTTTAGAATTATTTTAAGTTTTAATAGTTTTTAATTGTTTTTAAATAGTTTTAGTTAATCTTAAAAATTTCAAAAATAGTTTTAAATTTAGTTAAGTCATTTTAGAGGTTTACAAGCTAAAAAATCTAACTAAAAAAAACCTAAAACCTCCTAAAGACACTAATGGCGGCAGAATTCCTAAAGTCGATTTTTTTAATCGTCTTTGCCTTTTCTGCATGCGATTAGCTAACTTTGTTTTTTGTTTTGTCATTGGTCGGTTGCGTGGGTATTAATATATTGGGTTAACTGGTATACCCCCACGAGTGGATTTATTGTTTTTCGTGTGTTCTAGCAAGTCTTGTTTTAGGGTTTCGGTTTAGGTTGTTTTAATTGGTTATTTGTTTCGGTGGTGCTTCATTAAATTGATTGTCCTTCATTATTGTCTCATCATTGTGCTATTGTCTCATCAGTATTGTGTAGGGTCCGCTTGGTTTCGGTGGCTGGTGTGATTATTTATCACAATTAATTAGTTCTTGGTCGGCTGACATTAAATCGACACTTAAATCGTTCTTGATTGGTGGGTTTTGGCGGCTGACTCTTGGCCTATTACTTAAATCTTGATTGGTGGGTTTTGGCGGCTGACTCTTGACATATTAAATCGACCTTTACCACATTATTAAACTTAAATCGTTCTTGATTGATTGGCGGCTGACCTTGATTGTCGGCTGACCTTATTGGCGGCTGACCTTAAGAAAAGGTTATACATTAAATTAAGTGGTGCAATTGTGCTATATTGAATTGTTGGGTTCACGTGGTAATCGATTTATTATTCAGTGATTCGATTGATTGTTCGTGTCGTAGTTTTGTTGAAGCTATGGTGGATTCGGGTAATGTAAGTGATAAACCACTGTTTACAGGTTGGAATGATGTGGTTAAGGTGTCTACTCTTGAGGTTTTAGTAACATTAGAGGAGATATCTAACTTGTTTTCTATTTCTTTGAATACTGTGCGTGACATTGAAGTGTTTGCAAATGATGTGAAGGCAAACAAATTTCCTAAATGGTCTACTTTACCTAAGGAGACCACTATGCTTTATTATAAAGTTTTGTGTGAACGCCATAAGAATTTAACTAGCAGCACTTCTTCACTCAGTTCAGGTGGTTCGAGTGTGCACTCTGCACAAATGGCTAAGGAAATAGACCTTGAAGCTAAGGCTGCTACCATTAATGGTTTGCAATCGTGTAATCTACATGCGGTTTTGAAATTATTTGGTGTAACGATTCGCACGGTTGGTGACGCGGGTGAACTTATGCATGAATTAAGAATGAAGAAACATCCTTTGTGGGAATTGATCTCACCTGATTGTGCGAAAGAAATTCTGAAGTTACTTTGCAGATTTGAAGGTGATATGGTTACGTCTACTAATGGAGGTATTAATGCAGTCTCTTCTTCGTTTAATTCTGAAAATGTCTATGAAGGGGTTAATATCTCTATTCCTAGGAAGGTTGTTGAAACAGTAAATGCTCGCTACCATAACACTTTATATGGTTACTTTCTTGGTAAAAGGATTGCATTCCCTGTGGTTGAGTATTTTGCTAAGAATAACTGGGCAAAACATTGTCTTAAGCGTATCATGATGAATGAGAAAGGTTTTTTCTTTTTTCAATTTGGATCTAGTGAGGGTCTTAATGCGGTTCTAGAAGGTGGTCCGTGGATGGTTCGTAATTCACCAATTTTTCTTAAGAAATGGACTATGAAAACGAATCTTCTAAAGGAGGAACTAACTCGTATTCCGGTATGGGTTAAGTTTCATGATGTCCCGCTACAGGTATTTGAAGAGGAAGGTATTAGTTTAATTGCTTCGTTTCTTGGTAAGCTTATTATGATGGATAATTATACTGATAATATGTGCAAAGAGTCTTGGGGCCGTTGTAGTTTTGCTCGTTGTCTTATTGAGATGAATGCTGATTCGGAGTTTATAGATAACGTTACTATTGGTGTCCCTGATCTTGAAGGCTCTGGTTGTACTAAGGAGTTAATTCGAGTTGAATACGAATGGAAACCGCCTAGATGTCATACTTGTAATATTTTTGGTCATTCCGTTGATTCTTGTCCGAAAAATGTTAAACCTATAATGGTTGAAAAAGTGACAACTCATGTTGATAATGATGGGTTCCAACAAGTGCAAAGCAAGAGGAAGAAGTACAAAGGTAATTTAGGGAATCAAGTTCCGAGAGGTGTTACATTGAGCAAGGGTTTCCAAGCAGGTAAGACGGTTGTTTTTCGTCCAAAAACTCACTTGGATACTACAAGTACGAGTGCTGATAATAGTAGTAAGTTGAATACTAAATCTGGTCAGTTGCAGCAGTCTAGCAATCTTAATGGTCCGAACATGGCTAAAGCTCAAATGAGCAGTGTTTCTACATCTAATAAATTTTCATCTTTGTCCATGCCTGGTATTGACGAAGGGGCTCAAGTAAGCGAGGAAGATAATGAGGAGGAGGAGGAGGGAGTCGAGGTCGTCTTTGATGAATCGGTGAATCTTCTCAATACTCATATTGGGGCAAGCACTCCAACTGGCTGATCCCATGTTGATATTTTATTACTTTCCTCGTAACTTTATGTTATCGTCTTGGTTTTTGTCTAGTTTATATATTTCCAGTATTCTAGACTAGTTAATGTTTATGGCCTGTCATAAACATTTTGTTTAACAAGCTGCCTGTAGCTTGCGGTTAATGTGGTATTTCAGCCACATTCCTTGTACTTCAACGCTTTTTTTGGTTCTATTTACCGGGGTCATTGCTACCCTTTTACCAAAAAAAAGCTAAAAAATCTCATTTTGGGCTTTTTGTTAATTAAATTGATTTTTTGGGCTTTAGTTAGCATTAAAAAATTATTATTTAATTAAATAAAAGGTGATTGATTTTTGATTTTTTGTAAACTCTAATTATATTTTTAGGATTTATTGCAATTTTCTAGGAATTTTTAGGGTAATTTTTAAATTTGGTGACTTTTTACGGTTTTACGTGCACGACTTATCGTCTTAGTTAATTCATAATCGTAACCGTCATTCTCTTCTAATCTCTTTTATATTTCTCTTTTCTCATAAAATATAATCACAAACACTTAATCATCTCTTTGCACAACACACTTTCCTCCTTGAACGATCCCCACTTTGGGTCATTTGTGCACGGTTTTCCTAAACCGTCGTACTTACCCTAATTACGTTCTTTTTCCTAAAAGACGTATTTTACAACTATCATTTTTGGGTGAATAGATACTTGCCTTGCCAAACCTTCACGTTTTCCAAAGTTTATATCTTTGTTTATCGTTTTGTTGCACAATAAGGCTAAAAAATGGCCAAATTTTAAACTTTTCTCATGTTTTATAAGTGTTTGAAGACACGAATGTAGATTTTCCGATGGCAAGAATAAGAGTAATTTTTTACTCGACCGTGCATGTTGAGCACTTAGCTTCGATTCCTTAACTTTATATTAGGCTAAGTCTCTTAAATGAGGACGAGAAATGATAGAGTTAATATAAGTTACTATGCTAAACGTAGAGTACTCGTATTCTTTCAAAAACTCATGTCTCGTAGTTTGCTTATTCTCCCTTCGCTTGTAAATATATTTTGCTTTATAAATATTGACTTAGCGGTTTATTTTTGATTGTTGGTTTCTAGTCTTTTCTAGTAGCTTCCATGTAATTAAATTGGGAAGACATTAAGGTATCGCCAGCGTCACGGTTTTGAAGTATTGGCAACCCGAATAATCGAAAGCTTCACCCAATAATAAGATTTCAAGTGCTCACCGAAATCAAGCAAAAAATTTGAAGCTCACAAGGCCGAAAAATCTATGCGAAATTGAAAGTGAATCAAGCCTTAATCATTGAAGCTTTAAAGATCCAAAATTCGCTTTTAGCGTGAGGATATACGTCTTTGGCCATAATAAACACCTCATGGCGAGGTTAAATAAAAGGCAAGGAAAGACCGAAGTCATAATAAAAGCTTCATGGCAAAGTTGAATAAAAGATGGAGGTAAACCTATGATAATAAGGCCCATCCAGTAGGGGGCATATAAAAGTCTTGGTAATAACTCTCATGTTCAAAACCGTTATAAAACCGTGTTTATCGATCCTTCTTGTTGACTTAATTTTTTGACATCGTTGTCTATTAGGAGGGGTTATTAACTCGCTGGTCTTGGTTACACCGTTATGACTCTGTTTTTAGACCTAAATCTCTATCATCGCATAAGTCAAATGTTGGGAATAAATTATAGCCAATCTACTTGAGCGCTGACAAGAGTAAAACAAGCGTTGACAGGAGTAAAACAAACGCTGACAGCTCAAGCGTTGACAAGACAAAGTCAAGCGTTGATACATTGAAGACAAGCACTGATGGGAAGATATACTCTACGCGTTTATTGTATTCTAGATTACTTCTAGTAAAGATACGAACAACAATGTATTTTCTATATTTGTCTTTACCTAGAATAGTTGATACGTAGATTATTGTACAAGGCTTCTTATGTCTATAAAAGAAGACCTTTAGGTTAATGTTCGATATAAGTTTTCATACGTAAACTACTTTCATTGTAAGCAAGTTTGATATCATTAATCAAAGTGAAAGTTTGTTTATATCTTGTGTGTTCTTGTTTAAGTCTTAATTCCGCATAACACTTAGATTATCATATACATATACAAAGGTTTCTCTAAGTGTATTACTTGATCTAATCTCGTATACATAAAGCTAAATCGATCTAAGTTTGGGATCAACAAGTGGTATCAGAGCTTGTTGAGGAACTTTTGATCTTAAAGAACACAAGAACCCTAAAAATCACCAAAACCCTAATTGTCTCAAAAACCCTAACAACATCATGTCAAATCCAGAACTAACCTCTTCCTCCTCACCTTTACCAAACATCAAGATTCCCATGCTTGATGCAACCAACTTTGAATTATGGAAATTCAACTTTGAGCAATACCTGGGGATCTATGACTACACACTCTGGGAGATTATTGAATATGGAAACACATTCGATAAGGCTCAAAAGATTGCTAATGCCATTGCTACAAGAACAGCCGTTGCTGGATGTTCAGAAGCAGATAAGAAAGAAAAGCCTGATGATGGTAGAGCTGTGTCTGCTGAAGACATAGCAAAGAAAAGGGTTGACATGAAAACCCTAAATATTCTGAAACTCTCGTTGGGACAAGAGAACCAGCATAAATACAGAGGTTATGAATCTGCTAAAGACCTTTGGGCAGCTCTTGAAGTTGCATATGGTGGCAATGAAGATACTAAGGAAGAGAAGAAGAAGCAACTCATGCATGATTATGCTGTCTTCAAGGCTCAACCTAATGAAAAGCTTAGTAGTGTGAGAAGCAGATTGCTTGATATTACAAGCAAATTGTCCTTTATGGGGACACAACTTGGTGATGTTGACATCAATGCTACTTTTCTTAAAAGTCTTGGTGAGGCTTGGAAGATTGAGGCAAGATCTATTTTGGCCAATAATACTTACAAAAGTTCCACGTTTGATGATATCTACAACAAACTAAGGTTGTTGGAAGATGAAACTCTCTTAGAGCATGGAAGCAAGTCCACCAACAGTAACATGGCCTTCTTTTCTCATAGTGAAGGTCAATTCAATTATAAGGACTCCTACATGCATCCAGTTACTAGATCATCATGTGTCAGCGTTGGAACATGTCCTGTCAACGTCTCCTTTTCAGACGTTGACACATTCAAAAGTGACTCACCAAGAGTTAAACCTGCTGGTTTGGATCTAGATACTGTATGTGCTTATACTGCTTCTTTGCCTAATGGTTCAGTGATTACATATGAGGACCTTGAGTAGATAAGTGATGAGCACTTGGAAGAGATGGACATTAAGTGGAACATGGCTCTTGCTAGTATAAGAGCAAACAGGTGGAACAGAAGGTTTAAGAAGAAGACGACCTTCAATGCAAAGGACACAGCTGGATTTGATAAATCCAAATTTGAATGCTACAACTGTCATCGTATGGGGCACTTCATGAGGGAATGCAGATCTCCTAGAAGATCTGATGCTGGTAAACCCTCAAGTCAAATTGTTAAAGCTCAGGATCCTAAAGCCATGGTTGCAGTTTAAGGAATTGATGGTATGGGATGGGATTTGAGCTATCTGGCTAAGGATGTGGAAGAGGATAAAGCTTTGGTTGCTGAAATTAAAGAAGAAGAGCATGTTGAATATGCTCTCATGGCACACTCCTCCTCTTCATCTGATAATGAGGTATACGATGATGCTTTTTGTAGTAAAGGTTGTAGGTTAAATACTGAGAGACTTAACAAAGAGGTGTTAAGATTATTAGATGATATGAGTACTGAAAGATGCAAACTGTCTAACTATCAAATAGCTCTCACTCAAACTGAGAAGACAGTTTCTGAATACAAGAAAATGGAATTTGACTTAAAAGATAAAATAAATATCTTAAAACATGAGTTAAATGCTAGTATGGATATTAGAAACATTATGGAAAGGGTTAATGGTGAGCTACAGGCTAAGTTAGATGAAGCCATTAAGAATAAAGATAATGTTGGCCTTAAAATTCAAATATTTGAAAAGGCCACACAAATCCTAGGAGAATGCGTGAGTAAACAAAGGGATCCTAAGGACATGACTGGGATTGGGATGAAAGATTACTCTGTGGTTCCACCACCAGCTGGTGACTTCTATGGTGTCCAACAAAAGGACCTATCTTGGACTGGTTTGCCAGAACTCTATGAGGAGGAATTCATTCCTCCACCAAGAGTTGTCACCCCAGTTGAAGAGTATCAACAAAAGTTGACTGACCTGAATGAATGGAAGAAAGCTAACCCTACATTATTTGTTAAGGGTGGCTTGCTATGTGAAAGTCCTAATGAGTCAACTCCCATTAAAGTTACAAACCCAATCACTAGTAAAGCTGTTGACCTCGGCTCAAACACTGTTAGAAAACCTAGCATTAAGTATGCAGAGATGTATAGGAATACTAGGTCACCTAAGAGCCAAGTTAGCAATGATGGAACATGCTTCTTCTCTTCTAAACCTAGGGTTGTGTCTAGAAAAGCCTGTTACACTTGTGGTAGCTTTACACATTTAGCATATAAGTGTGTCAACGCTTCCAAAGTCAGCGCTGACTGGAACAAATTCAGCACTGACAGGAACAAAGTCAACGTTGTTAGAAAGTCAAACGTTGTCAGACCCAAACCTTGTGTGCAGTAAAGTCCACAAGTTGTTAGACCTGCCCTATTCTTCACTGGAGGGTCTAACACTCATGGACAAAGACCATTTCAAAAGACAAACACTTGGTCTAATAGGCAATGGGTTTCTGTAGCAAACCCTAGGTTCAACGCTGACAAGGGTAATTTCAGCGTTGACAAGACCAATTCCAACGCTGACAGAAACGTGACCAGACCTAAATATTTGCAACCACAGGGTAAGGGGTCTAAAGCTTCTTCAAGCTTAACATGGAGACCAAAGAAAGATCAAAACTCTAATGATAATGGGATTTCAATGACCTGCAACAGATTTAATTACATTTCAAAGGTCATTACAAAACCTATTAGGATTAACTGGGTATTTCATCCTAAGAAGGATGAAAATGGGGTTGTTATGAGAACTAAGTCTGTTCTTATTGAACAACCAGATGAATCCAAGTCTTCCAAGGCTTGGGTTCCCAAAGAAAACTAACTTGTTTTCTTTATGTGCAGGGCATTCACAGACAGGTCAATGATTTTGGATATTGGGATAGTGGATGCTCAAGGCACATGACAGGGAAGGAAGATTATCTTACAAACTTCACTCCCATTAAGGATGGTGATAAGGTTTACTTTGGAGGCGGATATGGCACTATCACAGGCAAAGGAACACTTCTCACCAAGAACTTGCGTTTTGAGAACGTATTTCTGGTAAAGGAACTTGATTACAATCTTTTTAGTGTATCACAAGTTTGTGATAACAAAAATAAAGTTCTGTTTATTGATACTGAATGCTTGGTGTTAAGCAAGGATTATAAGATCCCTGATGAGAAATATATTGACTATAGAACACCTAGGCATAAAGACATATACAATGTGAATCTAAATGGGATTAGAATGAATAACAATATGTCTTGTTTTTATGCTAAAGCTTCAGTAGATGAAAGTAATTTATGGCACAGGAGACTAGGGCACATAAATTTTAAGAATATAAACAGGCTTGTGAGATTTGGCTTGGTTGATGGTTTGCCTGAGAAGGCCTTCCACAATGACCACTCTTGTGTTGCATGTCTTAAAGGCAAGTAACACAAGGTCTCATTCAAGTCCAAACAGGTGCACTCTAGTACTAGACCTCTTCATTTGCTTCATATGGACCTCTTTGGTCCAACCAATATAGAAAGCTTGAATGGTAAGTCCTACTGCTTTGTCATCACATATGACTTTTCTAGGTTTACTTGGACCTTCTTTCTAGCTATGAAGAGTGACACAACTGACACTTTAATTAATTTTATCACTCAGATTGAGGAGAAAACTGGCAATGAAGTTAAAATGCTTAGGAGTGATAATGGTGGTGAATTTAGGAATAAAGTGTTAGATGATTTTTGTGCCAGGAAAGGAATTACTAGGCAATTTAGTGTTGCCAGAACTCCACAGCAAAATGGGGTTGCTGAGAGGAAAAATAGAACCCTAATTGAAGCAGCTAGAACCATGTTGGCTGATACTCACTTTCCTATAGCCTTTTGGGCTGAGGCTGTTAATACAGCTTGCTATGTTCAAAATAGAGCATTGGTCAACAAAATTCAAAACAAAACACCTTATGATTTACTTTGGGGAAGAAAACCTATTATTGGTTTTCTCAGACCTTTTGGTTGTCATGTAGTAGTTTTAGATACTAGTGATGCCTTAGGTAAATTTAGTGCAAAAGGTGATGAAGGCTACTTCAGGGGGTATTCAGTGCAGAGCAAGGGATATAGGGTTTATCTCAAAAAGGAAAAACGTATTCTTGAAAGAGTACATGTTAGGTTTTTAGAGAGTAAACCTAGTGATCCTGAAAGTGGTCCAAATTGGTTGTTTGACTTGGAACCTTTATCTAGGACTTTAAATTATATGCCTGTCACTAATCCAGACATTGTGAAGGTAACTTCAAATGTTGTGGAAGAACAAGTTGTTGATGTTTCAGGTACACAGGTTCATGACAAGATTAGATCACAAGCAGAAAAGTCATCTCCTATACAAGAATATGTTACCATCCCCATATGGACAGATGCTTTTGCTGCTGCTGCTGCTGGAAAAGATAATGGTGGTCCCCAAGTACCACCAGATAACAACATGCATGGTCCTTCAGGCGCTGACAAAGGCAAATCTAGCACTGACAAGATCAATCAGACGTTGATGGCTCAGACGTTGACAACAACAGTTCAAGCGTTGTTAGCTCACATGCTGACAAACAAGGTTCAGGCGTTGACAACACTTCTGCACATCTTTTCTCTTCCACTTTTGAACAAGGTGAACCTTCCAATTCATATGAAGAGGTTCATCCTCATGTTGATGAAAGAGAGTCTGAAGAAGAAGATATTGGCAACATGGAGAATGAGGTTGAGGACACCAGACTTTTTGAAGGAGGAGTTCTCACTTATACTATGAAGAATCAACCCACTTCTCAAATCATTGGTGATATTATGACTTCTGTTCAAACTAGAAGATCTCATCAAGGTCTTGGTGGGTTTATTGTCAATATTCACAAGAAGGTTGATACCCCTCTTATGCAAGCATGTTTGTTTGCCTGTTTTCTGTCACAACAGGAACCCAAGAAGATATTTGATGCTCTCAAAGAACCAAGTTGGGTGGAAGCAATGCAGGATGAGCTTCACCAATTTGCAATTCAGGATGTTTGGGAGCTGGTTGATTGTCCCAATATGTCAGACCTATAGGGACAAGATGGGTTCTAAGAAACAAGAGAGATG
Source organism: Glebionis coronaria (assembly GCA_025667525.1). Lineage (NCBI taxonomy): Eukaryota > Viridiplantae > Streptophyta > Magnoliopsida > Asterales > Asteraceae > Glebionis > Glebionis coronaria. Next base: position 316,937,375 of record CM046876.1, on the reverse strand, counting down.
AAAGAGGTATTGTGGTCAGAAACAAGGCAAGATTAGTGGCTCAGGGATATACACAAGAGGAGGGGATAGACTATGAGGAGGTCTTTGCACCAGTTGCAAGGATTGAAGCTATTAGGATCTTCCTTGCCTATGCATCCTGCATGGGCTTTACTGTCTATCAAATGGATGTCAAGAGTGCCTTCCTCTATGGAACAATTGTTGAGGAGGTATATGTGATGCAACCTCCTGGTTTTGAGGATCCAGAGAATCCAGACAAGGTGTATAGAGTCAAGAAGGCTATGTATGGACTTCATCAAGCCTCAAGAGCATGGTATGGTACTTTTTATACTTACTTAGTGGACAATGGATTCAAAAGGGGCACCATAGATCAGACACTATTTACAAAGAAGAAAGGTAAGAATGTGTTGCTTGTTCAGGTCTATGTTGACATCATTTTTGGGTCTACTGATCCAAAGATGAGTGAGGATTTCTCCAAGCTCATGACAGACAAATTCAAGATGAGTGCTATGGGGGAGATGAACTTCTTTCTTGGTTTACAAGTTCAACAGAAAGAAGATGGTATCTTCATCTCCCAGGATAAATATGTGGCGTAGATCTTGAAGAAGTTTGGCTTTTCTCCACATGAAAAGAGGGCTACTACTCCTATGGATAGAGAACACCCTTGGGGAAAGATTGGATATGGGAAAGATGTTGATGTCAGGCACTATAGATCCATGATTGGATCATTGATGTACCTTACAGCTTCCAATCCTGACATCATGTTTGCTGTGTGTGCTTGTGCACGCCATCAAGTGACTCCCAAAGAATGTCACCTTTATGCTGTGAAGAGGATCTTTAGGTACCTAAGATGCTATCCTAGTCTTGGTTTGTGGTACCCAAAGGATTCACCATTGGAGCTGATTGCCTATTCAGACAGTGACTATGGAGGTGATAAGTTTGGTAGAAAATCCACAACTGGTGGATGTCAGTTTCTTGGGAGCAGGTTGATATCTTGGCAATGCAAGAAACAAACAGTGGTGGCTAATTCTACAACTGAAGCTGAGTATGTGGCTGCAGCTGCTTGTTGTGGACAACTTTTGTGGATTCAGAACCAGCTGTTGGACTATGGGTATAATTTCATGCATACCAAGATATTTGTAGACAATAACAACACTTTATGCATTATTAAGAATCCTGTACATCATTCTAAAACTAAACACATAGAAATTAGACACCACTTTATAAGAGATTGTTTTGAAAAGGGTTTAATACAACCAGATAGGGTTGACACAGAAGAGAATGTGTCAGATTTACTAACTAAACCTTTTGATGCTGGGAGGTTTCAATACTTGGTAACAAGTATTGGAATGATCAATCTCACATAATATGTGTTTTGGAGTCTTTTGTAAAAGTATGTACAGGATAATGCATTGTTATTGGTCTTTTTGAGGATTTAGATTTTCCATTATATTTTTCTAACACTGACAAAGGTTGCTTGAACGCTGATAAGTGTTTTTGTGACGTTGTCAGCAATATATTTGTCTAACGCTGACAAAGCTTCCCTCAACACTGTCATGTGTTATCGGGGCGTTGTCAGCAACAATGTTAGTTTTGTGGTTTTCAATTTGTTAATGCAATAATGACTAAAAACGTTACTTGCATTTTTCGGTCTCGCTTAGTTTTGATTACGACAATATGTAAAAACAAGCATTTACGAAAACAACGAAAAATGAATTCTTGAGTTCAAGTATTTTTCATTTTACCCATTTTCACTTAAGGTATGGATAAACAAGTACTAACCTTAATTAAGTGATCAAGTGATTTAATCTTTTCTTAAAACTCACTTTTTATTAAATGTGACAAGTTTTTATTAAACTTTATTTTTAAGAAAATGTTTTATTAAATTAATTATTTGAAATTTGAAAATGGCATATTCTTATTCTGTTAAGAATATCCTTTCAGGATATTTTTTATACCCAGATAATACCTCCACCACTAAAGGACAAAAAGGAGCAGAGTCTAGTCCGGCGGTACCTTAGCGCCTAGGCGGTACCTTATCGATAAGGTACCGCGGGTTGTGATAAGGTACCACGGGCAGATATAGCCGTTGGCTCCTTTATCCTTTAAATAGTGGACCATTCTCAACTTTTCACCTCACCTCTTTTGCACATTTATTTCCAGATTCAAACCCCTTCTTTAATCACTCAAATCTTTGATCATTTGTTTGATTATTACTTGTTTAAGAAGTGAATCTTGTTCTTCCATCCCTTCCTCTCCAAGTGCAAAGAGAAGAACACTATCCTAGAGAAGTGTTGAGTCCGTCACCAAAGATCCATTGAAGATCAATTTTTATATACTTGTAGTTGTGTCATAGTTGTGAAGATCCAAGTAGTTGTGTCTATTTGGAAGTTGTGTATGTACTAAGTATAGTTGTGTAGATTGGTCCTAGCTACGATTAGGGCTCGAATTTTAGCTTAGAGTCGGAAATTGGTTAAGCGACGTGTACGGTTTTCTCCACCATAAGGAGCTTGTTGTGTAGTGAACTCTCGAGTAAGGAGTACTCGAGGAGTGGAGTAGGAACGAGGAGTGAGCTTCGTTGCCGAACCACTATAAATCCTTGGTGTTCGGTTTGATCTTTCTTTACCCTTAACTCTTTACATTCTTTATTCTTTTTGCATATACATGTGTTAATATTAGATTAGCTACACTATCATTCTTTATTCTTTGCGGATATATTTTTGTTAGTATTAGTTTAGCTACACTATCATTTTTCATACTGTGCATAAGAAGATTTCACATATTTCCTCAAGCCTAAGTTTTTTTGAAAAAGGATTTTTGGAAACCATTTTTAACAAGTAAATTATAAGAAACTATTCAACCCCCCTTCTAGTTTTTACAATTGGTATCAGAGCGGGCTGCTCAAGATTTTTTAAAGTATATTGTATTTTAAAACTTGAATCGATCTATGGATTCCAACAAGTACCTAGAAGGGCAATCTATGCAAAGACCACCACTTTTTGAAACCGATAGTTTTATTTATTGGAAAAATAGATTTGAAACTTATGTGAAATCAAAAGATTTAGATCTTTGGCATGTTATTACCAATGGTGATTTTTTATCCTTTCAATTTAATGAAGTTTCTAAAACAAAAGAATTAGTCACTTTTGACAAAGCTAATGATGATACTAAAAAGAAACTTTCAAAAAATAATGAGGCTAAAATGGTGATTTATAATGCTTTGGCTAAGAAAGAGTATGAAAGAATTTTTATGTGTGAAACCGCTAAAGATATTTGGAACACTCTTTTAGTAACTCACCAAGGTAATAGCCAAGTCAAAGAAAGTAAAATCGATCTTCTTGTCCAACAATATGAACAATTTGTCATCTTAGAAGATGAAACTATTGATAGTGCATTTGCTAGGTTTAACACCATTATTACTAGTCTAAAAGCACTTGATGAAGGTTTTTCTAGCAAGAACAATGTTAGGAAGTTTCTAAGGGCCCTACATCCAAAGTGGAGAGCAAAAGTCACGGCTATTGAAGGGTCGAAAGATCTCTCAACTTTATCACTCGATGAACTCATAGGAAACTTGAAGGTTCATGAGATGATAATTTTGAAGGACTCGGAATTAGTAAAAATCAAGAGTGAAAGGAAATCTCTTGCACTTAAAGCCAATAAGGCACAAAGTGACCATGATAGTTCCTCGGAAAGTGATGACGAGGAGTATGCATTGGCGGTGAGAGAGTTCAAGAAGTTCTTCAAGAGACGAGGTCAACACGTTAGGCAACCAAACTATGACAAGAAACCATTGTCAAAGAATCGGTTTGTCAAGAACGAAAAAGGTGATAGGAGTTGCTTTAGATGTGGTGATCCAAATCACTTCATTGGTGATTGTCCAAAGCCCGCTCGTGATAAGAACCACACGTCATTCATTAGTGGCGCTTGGAGCGATAGCGGTGAAGATGATGATGACAACCCCAAAGAGGAGAAATGTCTTATGGCTCACACTTCTAAAGAGGTACATTCCGAAACCGAATATTATAGCAATGATAGTTCCACTTTAGATGATATTGAATTTGAAGGCAACTATGATAGCTTACACAAACTTAGTCTTAAATTCATAGAAAAGAATAAAACCTTAAAATCAACCAAAACTAAGCTTGAAAATGAGATCAATGAACTTAGGGAGAAATTGGCTAAACTTGAGAAAAACAAAGAGGTTGATTTAGGTTGCTTAAGTTGTGAGAAACTTAGATTAGAGAATGATGATCTCAAGAGCACCTCCATTAAATTGGAAAAGTTCATGAAAGGTACTAGTGCTCTTGATGATATGTTAAACAAACAAGTTCATTCTAAGGAAAAACTTGGTCTGGGTTTTAACTCAAATGAAGCCTCAACTAGTGAACCAAAACAAGTCAGGTTTTCACAGAAAACACCTTCTGGACGCGGTTCCAAATTGTATGGCGCGGTTCCTTATCACTATGGAACCGCGGCCATAGATAAGGTACCGCGGCCAGAAGTTGATTTTTGTGAAAATTCTGAACTTTCTGAAAAATCTAAGTTAAATGAAAAACCAAAGCATCTTACTGTTAATAAGGTTCAATTACCCATACTTGACGACAATGCTATTAGTAAGTTCTATAAGCCGTTAAGTAAACCTCTCATGGGAAATAGAAGTTTATCTAGACTATCTTCTACTCCACCTAGAGTACGGAATGAGTCTAAGCCTAGAAGTAGAACGACAACGCCTACAAGAGATAATCAAAACAACTCACGACCTAGAAGTAAAACTCCAACACCTAGAAAGAATAATAATAACTCTAAACCTAGATCAAACACACCTAGGAGAAGTAATGAACAACAAAATGGTTACATGAATTACTACCCTCCTCCATTTTGTTCTCCATGGGGAATCCCCACCTCATTCATACATCCCAACCAAATGCAAGGTATGTTTGGAACTAACAATTTTGGACCCATGAGATATTGGGGACCAAATGTTTGATCTTGTGTATTGCTACCTAGATATGCTTGGGAATTGATTTGGAGCCCGATGAGTGGATTAAGGATAGTGGATGTTCTAAACACATGACGGGTAATCGAAGTTTGTTCTCGCATTACAAAGCATATGATGGAGGTAACGTCACATTCGCTAGTAGTCTACATGGTAATATCATTGGCAAAGGTACGGTTTCTCTTGACTCCATGACCATTGAAAATGTTGAGCACGTAGATAACTTAGGTTTTAACCTTTTAAGTATAGGTCAAATTTGTGATAATAAGTGTAAGGTCATCTTTTCGGAACATGACAGTGAAATCGTAAAAGATGGAAAAGTCATTGGAAAAGGTGTTAGAAAGCATGGGCTTTATGTCATGAAGGTTAATAAGAAGTCAAAAGACAACATATGTCTTGCGACTATAGATGATAGTTCTACTCTTTGGCATAGGAGATTAGGTCACGCTAATATGTGTTTAATTCAATCTTTAGTCTCTAAGGAGTTGGTAAGACACATCCCCAAGATTAAGTTTGATAGTCACTTTTGTGATGCTTGCAAAGTTGGAAAGCAAGTTCACTCAAGTCACAAATCCAAGAATTTGGTTTCGACCTCTCGGTGCTTAGAGCTCCTACATATGGATCTCTTTGGACCTTCCGCCATACGGAGTTATGGAGGTAACCTTTATACCCTAGTTATAGTTGATGACTATTCTAGATTCACTTGGACTAGATTTTTGGCATCTAAGAATGAAGCTTTCGATCACTTCGAAATCTTTAGTCGAAGAATTCAAAATCAACTAGGATGTTCAATTGTTTCTATTAGGACGGATCATGGTAGGGAATTTGATAATGAAGTGTAATTTGGTGCCTTTTGTGAAGCTCATGGTATTACCCATAACTTCTCGGCTCCTCGCACCCCACAATCAAATGGGGTAGTTGAAAGGAAGAATAGGACTCTCCAAGAGATGAGTAGGACGATGTTAAACGAGCAATCTTTGCCTCAAAAGTTTTGGTGCAATGCGGTGGATACATCGACTTATATTCTCAACCGAATTCTTATTCGACCTTTAAAGACCCCCTATGAGATTCTTAAAGGTAAGAAACCCTCATTAGAATACTTTAGGGTGTTTGGAAGCAAGTGCTTTATCCTCAACACCAAAGACTACCTTACCAAGTTTGACCCAAAGTCTTACGAAGGTATCCTTTTAGGTTATTCCCAAACTAGTAAGGCCTACATAGTCCTAAATAGAACCTCAGGGGTTATTGAAGAATCACTCAACGTAACCTTTGATGAAACCCCTCCTTCACCCAAGACACCACCATTGGTTGATGATGACTTGGATGAATTAGAAGTAGTTAAAGCCAAAGAGGTTAGAAAAATAGGAGTTGAAGACCTTAGTGTTGAAAAGGAAGTAAACATTAAGGAGTCTAGGGATCATACTCTCAATAATGTCATTGGTGACTTAAATCAAAGGACCCTAAGATCTCAAGTCCAAAACCAAAGCAACTTCTTTTGTTTTGTCTCCTTGATTGAACCTAAGAATGTTAAAGAAGCTTTGACGGATGAGAGTTGGGTCATTGCGATGCAAGAAGAATTGAATCAATTCGTTGCCAATGATGTTTGGGAACTTGTTCCTCCACCTAGAAGTTCTACCATTATAGGAACCAAATGGGTATTTAGGAATAAGCTAGATGAGAATGGTGTTGTGTCCCGTAACAAGGCTAGACTTGTAGCTCAAGGCTATAATCAACAAGAAGGGATTGATTATGACGAGACATATGCACCGATAGCTAGAATAGAATCAATTAGAATCCTTTTAGCCTACGCTTGTGCCTTAGATATTAAGCTTCAACAAATGGATGTAAAGAGTGCATTTCTTAACGGTTTGATCAATGAGGAGGTATATGTGGCTCAACCTCCCGGCTTCATTGATTTTGAGAAACCGGACCATGTTTACAAGCTTAAGAAAGCACTTTATGGACTGAAACAAGCACCCAAAGCTTGGTATGATAGACTTAAAGCGTTTCTTGTTAAACATGAGTATACCATGGGTATGGTAGACAATACACTCTTTACAAAGAAGAAAGGTCCTCACCTCATAATCGTACAAATATATGTTGATGACATTATATTTGGCTCAACTTTTCAAGAATTGTGTGATGACTTTGCCAAAATCATGCATGATGAGTTTGAAATGAGTATGATGGGAGAACTTAACTTCTTTTTAGGATTCCAAATTAAACAAATGGACGATGGTATTTTCTTTAGTCAATCTAAGTACGCTAAAGAAATGCTAAAGAAATTTGGATTAGAAGAATCTAGACCAATGAAGACCCCTATGGCCTCGGATACTAAACTCACCGTAGATGATGATTGTGAGTCGGTAGACAACACCAAATATAGAGGTATGATTGGTAGTTTGTTGTACCTAACGGCAAGTCGACCGGATATCATGTTTAGTGTTTGCCTTTGTGCTCGCTTCCAAGAGGATCCCAAAACCTCTCACCTTGAAGCGGTTAAGCGTATCTTCCAATACATTAAAGGCACTATACATTTAGGATTATGGCATCCTAAAGGGACCGGCATAGAAACCATTGTCTACGCGGACTCGGATCATGCGGGAGACTATGTGGACCGGAAAAGCACTAGTGGAGTTTGTACCTTCATGGGTTGTTGTTTAACTTCTTGGTTCTCCAAGAAACAAACCGCTCTTGCGATATCCACCACGGAAGCCGAGTATGTGAGTGCCGGTAAAGCATGCCAACAAGCTCTATGGATGAAGCAAGCGCTTGTTGATTACGGGATTTCTCTTGATGATGTTCCCATCATGTGCGATAATAAAGGCGCTATAGACCTAAGCAAGAATCCCGTGCAACATTCGCGAACCAAACACATAGAAATTAAACACCATTTCCTTAGGGATAATGTTCAAAAGGGGAACATTACTATCGAAAAGGTGCCCTCCGAGGACAACTTAGCCGATATCTTCACTAAGCCACTTAAGAGGGAACCTTTTAATTACTTGCGTCTAGGTCTAGGATTAATGGAACATCTTCCTTAAATTCTTTTCTTCTTGTGTGTTTTCTCTTACCACCTTGAGTCCTTGAGTCTTTTAAGATTCTTTTGAAAAATCTTCTCATCTCCTTTTCAAAACTCTCAAAGTCTCTTTCGAAAATGGTTGAGAAACTCGTTTGACATTGTTAGTTCAATCTAAAAACGATTTTTCATAGATTCTCGCTATTAATATAGAGCTTACATAATTCATATGTATGATTCTCTCAAACATAACAAGAACAAGATTGAATCATGGAGGATCATTGTGTCATGACTTAAGGTCTTGTCTTACACACCTCCTACATTGATTTTTTTTAATCCATGTATTTTGGTCAAATCTCTATTTGGTAAGTTTGCATATATTTTCTTTGTCTATCTTTGCTTTTAAGCACATCCCTATGATAAGTTAGACTAGAAAAATAAGATTTGCTGAAAAATCTTTCTCCAAACACCAAACCCTGCTTCTGCAGGCGGTTCCATAAGTGAGCCGCGGTACCTTATTGATAAGGTACCGCCACCATATATAAGGAACCGCCTACAGTGGCCTTCCTTTTCGGGTTTTTGTCTGAAACTCCAGATTTGCTCCAACCTTTTTGAGAATCTTTGTTTCAAACCCTTTGACCACCCCAAAAATACCCTAAGCCTTCCCTATTTAAACCATAAGCATTTTGCATTACTTCACATCCAAAATGTCTTATTCTCCCAATGAAAGCCTTGAATCTCCTCCATTTTCTCCAATTGCTTTCAATCCAAACCCACCCAAGAACACTCTTAATCACATTTCTCCTACCAAGAATGTTGATTGTGGAACTTCCTTTCTTCCACCACCACCCTTTAGTGTTCTTCCTCCTTCTCATGATAATGTCATGCACCATGGAACATATTGTCATTGTTGTCAATATCAACATCTTGCTATGGCACACATCTATGAGGAGTTGAGCTACATTAAGAGTCTCTCAATCAAGCATCCTCTTCATTTTGATTATGAGATCTCCAACAAGCCACCACCACCACCCTCCGCTATTACCTTGTCTTTCATATAAGCATTGATTGCTTATCCTCAAGACACCAAATTCAAGCAAATCTTAGAATTCTAGAATAACTAGGATTAGATTTTTGCTTTTGGCTTGTTTCTTTTTTTTTTTCATACTTCTTTGTATGATGTTTCTTTAGTAACCTATCTTGGATCTTTGTCTTTGTGTTTTCTTCTCTTTTAATTTTTTTTGTGACCTATTGCTATATATTGTTGGTTGTTTCTTTTGTTCAACTAACCCTTCTATGTAGCTTGTCACCATATCTCGATTCCCCGGTGCCCCAAGCTAGGGGGAGTAAGCACCAAGGGGGAGTCTTTGCAAAGTCCATTTCTTCAACACCGGCTTACGCAACCTTTTTGCTTCGACAAAGGGGGAGAAATGAATAAACTCGTCTTCGAAAATCTTGTTTTTGTGTGGTTGAGTTTATGTATTGTCGGAATCAAAAAGGGGGAGATTGTTAATGCAATAATGACTAAAAACGTTACTTGCATTTTTCGGTCTCACTTAGTTTCGATTACGACAATATGTAAAAACAAGCATTTACGAAAACAACGAAAAACGAATTCTTGAGTTCAAGTATTTTTCATTTTACCCATTTTCACTTAAGGTATGGATAAACAAGTACTAACCTTAATCAAGTGATCAAGTGATTTAATCTTTTCTTAAAACTCACTTTTTATTAAATGTGACAAGTTTTTATTAAACTTTATTTTTAAGAAAATGTTTTATTAAATTAATTATTTGAAATTTGAAAATGGCATATTCTTATTCTGTTAAGAATATCCTTTCAGGATATTTTTTATACCCAGATAAGACCTCCACCACTAAAGGACAAAAAGGATCGGAGTCTAGTCCGACGGTACCTTAGCGCCTAGGCGGTACCTTATCGATAAGGTACCGCGGGCTGTGATAAGGTACCGCGGGCAGATATAGCCGTTGGCTCCTTTATCCTTTAAATAGTGGACCATTCTCAGCTTTTCACCTCACCTCTTTTGCACATTTATTTCCAGATTCAAACCCCTTCTTTAATCACTCAAATCTTTGATCATTTGTTTGATTATTACTTGTTTAAGAAGTGAATCTTGTTCTTCCATCCCTTCCTCTCCAAGTGCAAAGAGAAGAACACTATCCTAGTGAAGTGTTGAGTCCATCACCAAAGATCCATTGAAGATCAATTTTTATATACTTGTAGTTGCGTCATAGTTGTGAAGATCCAAGTAGTTGTGTCTATTTGGAAGTTGTGTATGTACTAAGTATAGTTGTGTAGATTGGTCCTAGCTACGATTAGGGCTCGACTTTTAGCTTAGAGTCGTTGGTTAAGCGACGTGTACGGTTTTCTCCACCATAAGGAGCTTGTTGTGTAGTGAACTCTCGAGTAAGGAGTACTCGAGGAGTGGAGTAGGAACGAGGAGTGAGCTTCGTTGCTGAACCACTATAAATCCTTGGTGTTCGGTTTGATCTTTCTTTACCCTTAACTCTTTACATTCTTTATTCTTTTTGCATATACATGTGTTAATATTAGATTAGCTACACTATCATTCTTTATTCTTTGTGGATATATTTTTGTTAGTATTAGTTTAGCTACACTATCATTGTTCGTATTGTGCATAAGAAGATTTCACATATTTCCTCAAGCCTAAGTTTTTTTGAAAAAGGATTTTTGGAAACCATAGTTTAACAAGTAAATTATAAGAAACTATTCAACACCCCTTCTAGTTTCTACAAATTTAAATGTGCAGGTGGTGTTAGCAGTATACCATTGGATACAGAGTTGCTTATGGATCATTGGAGAAGCATTTGGACATGTTTTTATTTATGAATGATGGTTGGAATTTTTAATTCTTATCTTGACATACATTTTTATGTTCATGCATATTTTTAGCAACTTATGTATCATAGTTTAAGGGGAGGTTTTAGGAACCTTTAGGATGTTTGGGTATCCATATGATACTCTTATCACAATTCTAGATTGTGTCCACAGGTGAGTATGAGTTAGTTTTACTAAATCATGAGGCACTGTAGCATGCAAAGTTGATGTACTATGCATGCTGCCAAGACATTTTTGGCCTAGAATTGGTTGTGGTCTGTTGGGAGACTTGGGAATGATTTTCTCATAGGATTTACCTTGGAGTAACAAGGAATTTTATAAGGTAACTTAGTTGTTAAGAGTTTTGGTTAGCAAGGGACACTAGAGGACTGTTATGTCTTTCTTGCATAAGCAAGTGTGCATAACTAGACAGTGCTTTCCGCCCTATAATAATTTCAGCTTTTTGGTTATCTTCTCTAGGATAAATTACTTTGTTAAGGTCATTTTTCATTTTTAAACATTTTTATTTTTGGACGCTGACAAGTATTTTTCCAAGCGTTGTTGTGACCAATTTAGACGCTGACATGGCTATGGAAAACGTTGACAAGGATATAGCCGTTGGGCGTTGATAGGTTATTTTTGACCGTTGACACTCAATGGTACCTACCCAGTTGTTACTTTTTGACATATTTTTAGGCCGTAATTTTGGGAGCTGATAACTTTCATTTAATGCATGAGATAAACTTATTCTTTTTCAATATTTTCATGATTACATTTTGAAAATACTTGCCTATTTTTGGGCCAATCACATGCATTTTCTTCTCCTATAAATTTGGCTCCTATTTTTAAACAGGGTACCTATTATTCTTGTCTAACACAATTTTCTCTTATCAACTTCATCTTTCTCAATCATTTTAACAGCTTTCAACAATGGCACTAAAGTTTAAACCATCAGATTTGGAATTGGGGTCCAGAAGCCAACACAACATGATCACGTATCTTGAAGCTGATGATGCTCTGTTTCCCCAATACACACAAATGGTGGCGTATTTGAACGCATCTCCTTTTAGGTATGCTCTTTCTCATGCACCACTCATTCCTGTCACACATATTAAACAGTTTTGGAACAATGTTAGTTCCTCAACAGTTAATAGAGTGACTACATTATCTTCTATTGTTCATGGGAGAACTTGGGTGGTTACTAAAGCTTTGGTACGCCAAGCTTTGCATCTTGATGATGCTGATGGTATAACCACCCTTCCTATTAGTGAAATAGAACAAGGACTAAGGGCTTTGGGTTATCCTTTTCCTGATGAAGGAACTTTAAATAAATATCATAAACAGGAATTTCCCCCAGCTTGGAAGTACCTCATACATGTCCTCCTACAATGTTTGAGTCCCAAATGTACTGCACACAATGAGATCAATAGATCTATTGCCAGTGCTATTGTGTGCATTGCTACTGGGCAAAAATTTAATTATTCTAAAATGATTTTTGAGGGCATGTGTAAAAATAAAGGGAACAAAATGACTTTAGCTTATCCCAGATTTTTACAAATGGTTTTTGATATCCAAGGATACTGCACAAGGGATCATAATGATTTTTATGAGATCCCTGTGCAAAAGAAAGCAATTTTTATGAAGATGAACTCACCCCCACATCGTGACCTACCCCTAACCCCAGCTATGCTTGCTGTCATTGAAGCAGCTCAACCCCAACCAGACCCCCAACCCCAAATTGACCCAATACCTGAACCATTACCTTCACCACAACATATGCAAATTGACCAAGAACCCTTCGACGCTGACACATTAAATGTTGGCGTTGATGTGCCTATTTCAAACGTTGACACACAACCTTCACAGACCCAAACACCCCTTAACCAAACCACTTCCACCAAATCCACATCATCATCTCCACCAACACAATATAGGTTACAAAAACGCCAAAGGACTACTAGAGTGTTCTCCTCTAGTGGTCCTAGCCATGTAGCAGAGAGAACCACCACACAAGTGTGGTTGGTGTTATGGATGAGGCTGGGACTATTGGTTCTGGCTTAGAAGCTGGCCAAGGCAGTCCCACCATACTTAAGACCTCATCCATGCCTAATGAATCTAACTTGGGAGGTCAAATACCCATTTTAGAAGAGGGCAGATTGGAACCAATGACCCTAATGGAATTGACGGTTGTCTGCCTGAGCTTGCAAAAGCATAATGCAGACTTGGTACAAGTTGTCAGCACACAAGGCCTTGAAACTCAAGCAATTGAGGGAGAGGATTGTTATTTTGGAGACTGCTAGTACAAGGAGAGGGATGGAGGAATCTTCCAAAGGGGAGGATGAACAAATAAATCCATGTTGGAGGAAATTGCAAAAGGCACTGAGGCAGGAAATTTGAGCGTTGAAAAGGAGAATTTGAACGCTGACATGAGTATTTTAGGCGCTGACAAAGCAGAATTGGGCGTTGACAGACCTGTACATGAGGTTGATGTATCCCAGTCATCATCCATCATCAAGGAGGTTTCTTCACATGTATCACCATCTACCTTACCAACAATTGATCCATTAGATAAGGGTAAGGGTATTATGGTAGAAGAGGTTGTTCCAAAGAATGCAGCACAAATTGAATTTGATAGAAGGTTGGCTGCACAAATTATGGAACAAGAAAAGAAAAAGGTGGGCGAATCACCTTTTGTTGTCACTTCAGAAGAGCAAGAAGGAAGTGATGAAGCTAGTTCAGACTCAAGTGTTATGATCATAGAACAGCCAGAAAGACTTGAGTATGGAGATGAGTTGGCCAAGGAGAAATTGAATGAGTTGAAATTGCAGGTTGATTTTGATATGCCAGAGGTGGTTCAGATGTATCTTGCTTGGGAAGATAGATGTATGGAGAATCCACAATTGACCATTTCAGATCAGATATGGGGTTTGGAGATTCTTCTAAGAGTCCAAAAGGATTGCAAGGTTATTCTGAAACACAAAGCCAGCAATGTTCTCTCAAATTTGAAAAGGGATAGAAGGGAGTTGTACTGCATGTTGCTCAGGTGTCATGGAACAGGGTGGACTTATAAGAAGTTGATGGCATTGACATTTGATGAGTTGGAATGTAGAGCTTATCCTATTTGGGTTAGAGTGCAGGAAGCAAACACTCTAAGACTTCTTTCTGATGAAAGAAAAGAAGAACTTGCAGAGGAAATGGAGCTCAAGAAAGCAATGTTTGGTCCCAGACCAGTGAAAAAGGGAGTTTCTCTTGAGTTTCCCAAAGATATAGATCCATTACATCCAAGTGAAGCTGTCATAAGAAAGAGCCTCAAGCTCTCACCATTAGAAGCTTCAGATATGGTACAAGTGTTACCACTTGATTCCAGAAACCCAATTGTAAGCTATGAAGAAGATGAATGTGGGTTTTGGAAGATTGGAAGGTATGTAAAAGAGGTTCACACTTTTACCACCCTTATATCTTTGTTTGCAAGTTTTGACAGAGAATACTTGGTAGACCTATGGAGGTTGTTAGAGGCCAAGTATGAGGCTGAAGCACCAACTTTAGTCAATGGAATAAAACTGTGGTCCACATTCAAGAGAATGTGTGGACCAAAAGATGAGGATCCTGCTATTTGGAAGGATCTTGAAGATGATCCCAGTGGTCTTCAATGGAGGTTGTATTCAGCTGCTGGTGTTTATTATTTGAGTTCTACAAAGTTTGCTGAGTATCTACTTGTGGATGGTCAGTATTTCATGTCCAAGGAAATCTTGAAGAAGATGAAGAACACTCAGTTGGAAATTGATTATTCAAGTGACGTGGCAAAAGACTTGATCAGATTTATTTATTACCAATATGAGAAGGTTTGTAAGATTCCTCCTAGTTCTTAATGTTTATTCAGAAACTTGATCACTGGAGTAGATATCGAGTTTAGGGGAGGATGGTTGGGAATACATTATAGCCAATCTACTTCAGCGCTGACAAGAGTAAAACAAGCGTTGACAGGAGTAAAACAAACGCTGACAGCTCAAGCGTTGACAAGACAAAGTCAAGCGTTGATACATTGAAGACAAGCACTGATGGGAAGATATACTCTACGCGTTTATTGTATTCTAGATTACTTCTAGTAAAGATAGGAACAACAATGTATTTTCTATATTTATCTTTACCTAGAATAGTTGATACGTAGATTATTGTACAAGGCTTCTTATGTCTATAAAAGAAGACCTTTAGGTTAATGTTCGATATAAGTTTTCGTATGTAAACTACTTTCATTGTAAGCAAGTTTGATATCATTAATCAAAGTGAAAGTTTGTTTATATCTTGTGTGTTCTTGTGTAAGTGTTAATTCCGCATAACACTTAGATTATCATATACATATACAAAGGTTTCTCTAAGTGTATTACTTGATCTAATCTCGTATACATAAAGCTAAATCGATCTAAGTTTGGGATCAACATCAAACAATGTATCTTCGTGAAACATTTAAGACAAAATAAAATATAAGAGATACAACTTAGGAAAATGGGAGGATAAGTACGTGATTAGGGCATATGAGTAGTGTTAGCATTACTAAATTATAATGACAATGATCTCGTTGCATGCTTAGCATGGAATTAGGGTGAAAATCAAGGACGACGAAATTATTTCTAACGAAGCATTCACGTGTTCTTGTTCTATGAACCTAAAAGTTCCATTTTGCGATGAAAATCATACATTATGTCTAAAACACAAGTAGTAGTAATATTAGTAGTGTATCATTCAATAAAAGTGAATAAAAATGAATTTTGGAGGTGCTACGATACTTTATTCTAGCATTGCGTGAGGGCACGACAATGGTTTAGTATGGGGGAGTGATGAGACTGCTTTTATACAAAGTCTCATCGTCCAAAACGGGCTTAAAATGCATTGAATATCATCAAAAAGACCAAATATATGCTTGTGTTTGTTACATGTGTATTTTAGGTACGGATATTGAGAAAATGACAAAAGATCACAAGAAACAAGCAAAAACGAACACGGGAAACGAAGCCGCACAATGAACTAAGCCCTAATGTGGATTTTCTAAGAAAAACCCTTGAAGAATTGAAGATTTACAAGAAGGGTCCTCCAATATTGAAGAATTGACACTTTAAACCCTTGTTTATTCATAATTACAAGATTGGTCCTTAAAGTTTCTCAAATTTACAAAAAGGGCCCTCCACTTTGAAGAATTGGCAAGAATGGTCCCTCAAAAATGAAGACTTGTCAATATTATTCCTCCAAGAAGTCAACAATACAAGTCAAGACCATAATGTTTGAAAAAATGCCAAAACAGCCCTTCAAGAATCATGAATTGGTAAGAAATACCCCTAAAAATACTTTGGAAAAGTATTTGGGGAAAAGTGTGAAAGAAGAAACTTCAAATATAGAGGGAATTCGGTTTTGAGTATTTTATTTACAAGTGAAAAGAGATAGAAAGAATGGGGGTTGTTTCTACCAAGACAAGATAGTAACCTAGACCTATGAGGGGGTGACACCTGTCCCACTCACACTCTCCACCAATGAGAGCTCACCAAACCTCCACATCACTTCCCACTTATACCGGTTTCTAAACTAATCTTTATTAATTAAAGATTAGGCGCCTAACACCTTTTCAAAAATAAAATCGAATTAAACTAACCCACTATTCACTCAAGAACACAATTAGGCATTCCTTATTCACTTGTAATTAACACTTCATATTTTCCAGATTATTGATTAATGACCTTTTAATCACATCCCAACTTTTAAACTTAGTGCCACATCACTACCCAAGTCACATGAATGGTCCCCTGCTACAAAGGTTGAGGAAACTGCCAAAAGGTGACAGCAAGTTTCAACCTTTACAACTCACACAAGTTGCCAAGTAAACCTCACATGATTCCAAGTTTTCAAACTCCTCAAGGGCATTTCAGGAACTTTAATACACTAGGGTTTACGTTTTTCTTTGCATTTCTAGAACACATGTAGCCTATATAAGGCATAGGACCTCATACATTGAGGCTTTCTCTTGGTTTTCTATTGGGTCAACATTATGTAAATCATCCTTCATTATTAATGAAATGTGTTTGAATTGTGTGACGAATTCCAAGTGCCAATCTTTTTAGTTACTTGTTATTGATATATGTTTGCTATTGTTGAATCTCAAAACCTGTTTTCAAACTTTGTGCTAAGTTCTTTGGTATACCTTGGGAATTTTTGGGCTATAAGTTGATCATAGCACCCTGATAAAGAGTTATCAAGGTGTTGTGAGGCTTGTGGTTTGGGGATAATCAAAGAGTGGGTACAAAGGTTGCATCAATCAAGCCTTTTTCACTTTCTGATTTTCATATTTTTGTTCTAACCTTGTTGAATCTTAGCAGCTTTGTTATGGAAGCTTGTGCCTTGTTTTGCTAGGCACATCAGCTCAAAAATTCATGAGTGTGGATGTACATTCATGAGGTTCGAGTTCTTGAACCCAAAAATCTGTCAAAATACTTGAATTTTGTGATTTTGAGTTCTGCTATTGTTCTTGTTGTTTTTGTGGCTTAATCTTGCTTGATACTGCATAATATACTTGTTATTATGTTTTATTGGGCTTGGGTAACACTAAATCACACTTATACTTTGTTAAATTTGGATTTGAAAAAGATAAGGGGTGTTTGGGTTAACCTGTTTAAGTGCATAAATTGGATTGAGTTATTGGAAGGTGTTGTTTAGTGTTTGTATCTGCTTAATACTTGGTTCTGTGCTAATATCTGTAAGTTTTCAGCTTTAAAACATCAAATCTAAGATTGTGCTATAACTCACTTGATTTTGCTTATTTTGACCTAAGACTTTGGAAACACCTAGAGTATATGCATGTTTAGGGCTAACAAGTATTAAATCAAAGTTTGTGTAACCTGTTATGAAGATTTGAGTGTTTGAAATTGGATTTGTGGTCAAGTATATCAGCAAAGTATTATAACTGCTTGTTCTTGTTCATCAGTAACTTTCATTTGCTTGAATCTGGATCTAGACTTTGAATCAATGCATGAAACCTGTTTGTATTTGTTCATTTGAATTATTTGTAGCTTGTGTATGCATTTGGTGAAGTTTGGTTGGCTTATTCTTGCTTAAAAAGCTTATTGAGTTCATAACTGCTATTGTTCATATCTGGTACAACTCTGGTGATCTTTTGAATTAACTGTATTGATTGGCTGATTGAAATTGTGATTTGATTGTTGTTATTGACTCCTTGTGATTAACTGATCACTTGGGTGCCTTTGCTTAACTTGAATCCACAAAAAAGTCACATAAGACAAAAAGTCAAAAAGGTCAAGCAGTGGAAACTTTTCCCACTGCTGAACCTCCAAAACTAGCCCCTGCTAGTGTTAAATATCAAACAACTTATTCATAAGCCATTTTGGCTTATCCAGACTTGCAACAACTTATTTTTTGTTATAGATCTTCCTTATTTGACCCATTGATTTGATCTGGAGCTTATTAGGGTTTGACTTTTAAGTTTGACTAGAAAACTCATCAAGTTAACTTTTACATAAGTGCTTAGTTGCTTATTCTGGCTTATTGCTTGTGCTTATTGGAAAACTTTTTGATTATTTTGCTTAATTAAGTCATTTAAAACCTTTTGAAACTTGAATCAGCACTTGAGGTGGTCTAGAACTCAAAAACGACTATTTTGTCGTTTTATAAAGAGAGTCTTGGCTTATTTCAGGCTTATTTCTTGTGCTTTTTCAAATTTTCTTTTTATAGATCTCTTTGGTAACTCAAAAGAAGCTTGTGTGTCAAACTTTAGCTTATGGCATTAGCTTATACCTTAATGGGCCAAAAAGCCCATTAAGATTAATCTGCTTTAAATAAGCTAGCTTAAACACATTTTCAGCTTTTGGGCCTTCAGATTTTTGTTCTTAAAATCAAATTTTAAGTCAGACTGGAAGTTTAGGGCTTATTTGGTTGACTTTTTCTTATTTGGCCAAATTCTAGCCTATTAAGGGACTGTTTTGTCATTTAGCCCATTTTAAGGCCCAACAGGGGTATTTTATAATTTCAAGTGCATTTCTCTTTTATTTAGGTCAAAATAAACTAGTTTGCAACTTTTTAGAATTTTTTATAAATTTTGGATTTTTATTAATATTTTATTATTATTTTATTATTATTTTATTATTAAAAATTAAAATTTAGATTTTTACAAGTTTTTCATCTTTCTTAATTCAAATACATTAAGTTTGGAATTTTACAATTTTTAGAATAGTTTTAATGTCATTTGATTAATTTTTAGAATGATTGTAAGTTTTAATAGTTTTTAATTGTTTTTAAATAGTTTTAATTAATTTTAAAAATTTCAAAAATAGTTTTAAATTTAGTTAAGTCATTTTATAGGTATACAAGTTAAAAAATCTCATTTTGGGATTTTTGTTAATTAAACTGATTTTTTGGGCTTTAATTAGCATTAAAAATTTATTATTTAATTAAATAAAAGGTTTGAGTGATTTTTGATTTTTTGTAAACTCTAATTATATTTTTTAGGATTTATTGCAATTTTCTAGGAATTTTTAGGGTAACTTTTAAATTTGGTGACTTTTTACGGTTTTACGTGCAACGACTTATCGTCTTAGTTAATTCATAATCGTAACCGTCATTTTCTTATAATCTATTTTCTATTTCTCTTTTCTCATAATATATAATCACAAACACTTAATCATCTCTTTGTACAACACACTTGCCTCCTTGAGAACGATCCCCACTTTGGGTCATTTGTGCACAGTTTTCCTAAATCGTCGTACTTACCCTATACGTTCTTTTTCCTAAAAGACGTATTTTACAACTATCATTTTTGAGTGATGAGACTTCTTTTATACATAGTCTCATCGTCCAAAACGGGCTTAAAATGCATTAAATATCATCAAAAAAACCAAATATATGCTTGTGTTTGTTACATGTGTATTTTATGTACGGATATTGAGAAAATGGCAAAAGATCACAAGAAACAAGCAAAAACGAACACGGGAAACGAATCCGCATAATGAACCAAGCCCTAATGTGGATTTTCCAAGAAAAACCCTTGAAGAATTAAAGATTGTACAAGAAGGGTCCTCCAATATTGAAGAATTGACACTTTAAACCCTTGTTTATTCATAATTACAAGATTGGTCCTTAAAGTTTATCAAATTTACAAAAAGGGCCCTCCACTTTGAAGAATTGGCAAGAATGGTCCCGCAAAAATGAATACTTGTCAATATTAGTCCTCCAAGAAGTCAACAATACAAGTCAAGACCATAATGTTTGAAAAAAATGCCAAAAAGCCCTACAAGAATCGTGAATTGGCAAGAAATACCCCTGAAAATACTTTGGAAAAGTATTTGGGGCAAAAGTGTGAAAAAATAAACTTCAAATATAAAGGGAATCCGGTTTTGAGTATTTAATTTAGGGTTAATATACAAAGAAGTTACTAAACTTTTAAAAAAATTTGTCCTAAAATAACGAACGTTTATTTTGTGTTTCTAAGGTACTAATGTTCATATGCCCGGTTGATTAAGTTACCCACTTATCAAAAACGTGATATTTATGTTACTTAACATGAAAAAACAAGACATTTATGTTACTTAACTTATCAAAAAACATGCATTCAGGTTACTCAAATTAACACTAAATTATAGTGATGTATAGTTTAGTAAAGTTTAGTAACTTAGAAACACAAAATGAACGTTCGTTACCTTAGGACAAATTTCTTGGAAAGTTTAGTAACTTTTTTGTATATTAACCCTTTAATTTACAAGTGAAAAGAGATAGAAAGAATGGGGGTTGTTTCTGCTAAGACAAGATAGTAACCTAGACCTATGAGGGGGTGATACCTGTCCCACTCACACTCTCCACCAATGAGAGCTCACCAAATCTCCACATCACTTCCCACTTATACCGGTTTTTAAACTAATCTTTATTAATTAAAGATTAGGCGCCTAACACCTTTTCAAAAATAAAATCGGATTAAACTAACCCACAATTCACTCAAGAACACAATTGGGCATTCCTTATTCACTTGTAATCAACCCTTCATATTTTCCAGATTATTGATTAATGACCTTTTAATCACATCCCAACTTTTAAACTTGGTGCAAAATCACTACCCAAGTCATATGAATGGTCCCCTGCTACTAAGATTGAGGAAACTACCAAAAAGTGACGGCCATCCAACAAATTGCATCCAGCTTCATATCTAAGCTTCATTGTAAGCCTTAGATCAAGTTTCAACCTTTGCAACTTACACAAGATGCCAAGTAAACCTCACATGATTCTAAGTTTTCAAACTCCTCAAGGGCATTTCAAGAACTTTAATACATTAGGGTTTACGTTTTTCTTTGCATTTCTAGAACACATGTAGCCTATATAAGGCATAGGACCTCATACATTGAGGATTGCTCTTGGTTTTCTATTTGGTCAACATTCTATAAATCCTCCTTCATTATTAATGAAATGTGTTTGAACTGTGTGACGAATTCCAAGTGCTAATCTTTTTAGTTACTTGTTATTTATATATGTTTGCTATTGTTGAATCTCAAAACCTATTTTCAAACTTTGTGCAAGAAATTGCTCAAAGTTAAGAATCTTGATATTTTGCTAAGTTCTTTGGTACACCTTTGGAATTTTTGGGCTATAAGTTGATCATAGCACCCTGATAAAGAGTTATCAAGGTGTTGTGAGGCTTGTGGTTTGGGGATAATCAAAGAATGGGTACAAAGGTTGCATCAATCAAGCCTTTTTCACTTTTCTGATTTTCATATTTTTGTTCTATCCTTGTTGAATCTTAGCAGCTTTGTTGTGGAAGCTTGTGCCTTGTTTTGCTAGGCACATCAGCTCAAAAATTCGTGAGTGTGGATGTACATTCATGAGGTTTGAGTTCTTGAACCTAAAAATCTGTCAAAATACTTGAATTTTGTGATTTTGAGTTCTGCTATTGTTCTTGTTGTTTTTGTGGCTTAATCTTGCTTGATACTGCATAATATACTTGTTATTGTGTTTGATTGGGCTTGGGTAACACTAAATCACACTTATAATTTGTTAAATTTGGATTTGAAAAAGATAAGGGGTGTTTGGGTTAACCTGTTTAAGTGCATAAATTGGATTTAAGTTATTGGAAGATGTTGTTTAGTGTTTGTATCTGCTTGATACTTGGTTGTGTGCTAATATCTGCAAGTTTTCAGCTTTAAAACATCAAATCTAAGATTGTGCTATAACTTACTTGATTTTGCTTATTTTGACCTAAGATTTTGTAAACACCTAGAGTGTATGCATGTTTAGGGCTAACAAGTGTTAAAACAAAGTTTGTGTAACATGTTAAGAAGATTTGAGTGTTTGAAATTGGATTTGTGGTCAAGTATATCAGCAAAGTATCATAACTGCTTTATCTTGTTCATTAGTAACTTTCATTTTCTTGAATGTGGATCTAGACTTTGAATCAATGCATGAAACCTGTTTATATTTGTTCATTTGAATTATTTTTAGCTTATGTATGCATTTTGTGAACTTTGGTTGGCTTATTCTTGCTCAAAAAGCTTATTGAGTTCATAACTGCTATTGTTCATATCTGGTACAAGTCTGGTGATGTTTGAATTAACTGTATTGATTGGCTTATTGAAATTGTGATTTGATTGTTGTTATTGACTCCTTGTGATTAACTGATCACTTGGGTGCCTTTGCTTAACCTGAATCCACAAAAAAGTCACATAAGACAAAAAGTCAAAAAGGTCAAGCAGTGGAAACTTTTCCCACTACTTAACCTCTAAAACTAGCCCTGCTAGTGTTAAATATCAAACATTTATTCATAAGCCATTTTGGCTTATCAAGACTTGCAACAACTTATTTTTTGTGATAGATCTTCCTTATTTGACCCATTGATTTGATCTGGAGCTTATTAGGGTTTGACTTTTAAGTTTGACTAGAAAACTCATCAAGTTGACTTTTACATAAGTGCTTAATTGCTTATTCTGGCTTATTGCTTGTGCTTATTGGAATTTTTTTGATTATTTTTCTTAATTAAGTCATTTAAAACCTTTTGAAACTTGAATCAGCACTTGAGGTGGTCTAGAACTCAAAAACGACTATTTTGTCGTTTTGTGAAGAGAGTCTTGGCTTATTTCAGGCTTATTTCTTGTGCTTTTTCAAATTTTCTTTTTATAGATCTCTTTGGTAACTCAAAAGAAGCTTGTGTGTCAAATTTTAGCTTATGGCATCAGCTTATAGCTTAATGGGCCAAAAAGCCCATTAAGAATAAGCTGCTTTGAAATAAGCTAGCTTAAACATATTTTCAGCTTTTGGGCCTTCGGAGTTTTGTTCTTAAAATCAAACTTTAAGTTAGACTGGAAGTTTTGGGCTTATTTGGTTGACTTTTTCTTATTGGGCCAAATTCTAAGCCCATTAAGGGACTGTTTTGTCTTTTAGCCCATTTTATGGCCCAATAGGGGTATTTTTGTAATTTCAAGTGCATTTATGTTTTATTTAGGTTAAAATAAACTAGTTTGCAACTTTTTAGAATTTTTTATAAATTTTGGATTTTTATTAATATTTTATTATTATTTTATTATTAAAAATTAAAATTTAGATTTTTACAAGTTTTTCATCTTTCTTAGTTCAAATACATTATGTTAGGAATTTTACAATTTTTAGAATAATTTTATTGTCAATAGATTAATTTTTAGAATTATTTTAAGTTTTAATAGTTTTTAATTGTTTTTAAATAGTTTTAATTAATTTTAAAATTTTCAAAAATGGTTTTAAATTTAGTTAAGTCATTTTAGAGGTTTACAAGTTAATAAATCTCATTTTGGGCTTTTTGTTAATTAAATTGATTTTTTGGGCTTTAATTAGCATTAAAAAATGATTATTTAATTAAATAAAAGGTTTGAGTGATTTTTCATTTTTTGTAAACTCTAATTATATTCTTTTAGGATTTATTGCAATTTTCTAGGAAATTTTAGGGTAATTTTTAAATTTGGTGACTTTTTACGATTTTACGTGCACGACTTATCGTCTTAGTTAATTCATAATCGTAACCATCATTCTCTTCTAATCTCTTTTCTATTTCTCTTTTCTCATAATGTATAATCACAAACACTTAATCATCTCTTTGCACAACACACTTGCCTCCTTGAGAACGATCCCCACTTTGGGTCATTTGTGCACGGTTTTCCTAAACCGTCGTACTTACCCTAATTACGTTCTTTTTCCTAAAAGAAGTATTCTACAACCATCAAATACTCTCGTTACATGTATTCCCCAAAAGTGAATAATACTGAAATTTAACTAAGAAAGCTAAAATACTCGAGCTATGGAGTATTGAGAGAGAGAGAGGTGTGTGTAAAATGAGTAGAATTGGCCTCTATTTATAGTGCTGTCTGGGGTCAAATGTGCGCTGCACTTCTTCGAAAGCGCGCTGCACTTTGGAGACGGGAATGTGCGCCGCACTTCTGAGATTGTGCGCCGGACTTCTGGGCGTTCCAGAATCTTCTATCAATAACTTTGGCTTATTTGCATATTGAGGACCCTTCTTTGTATGTCTTCACTTTGCTCCTTCAAACTTTATATCTGCATATAAAACACAACATATTAAGTATCGGAAGCTCTTATTTATACTACAAAGTGGCATTATAATGCTAGATTGAATATGTATATTTAGGTCGTTATCAAATTCCTCCACATTTAGCTATTTCTTTCCCTCAAGCAATCAAAGCGAGAAAACAAATTCAATTTTAAAATTCTTTTTAAGTGTTGTGAAGTATGATAGGAAAATGATTTAATTTTTATGAATAGCAAAAGCAAATGACAAAATAATTTCAACACCTCACGTGGATAGTGTTTGGATTTTAAGTTCACACAAATGTCACTCACAAAGGGTAAATGTAAGATAACACTAAAATGCACGAACATAAAATAGATAGCTACCATAGGTTTGTACATGACACAAAACATAACCGTTGCGGCGTGAGCACCAGATAAATTTTCAAAGAAGCAAAACGTGATAAATGATATGGGTGTAGGATCAAAAGTATGCCTTTGTCAAAGTCGTAGAACAAACTATACTAGAATACTTGACTCTTTTTCTTTCTTTTTCATTCATCACTTTTTTTATAGAACATCATAAACTTTACGACTTGACAAATGGTTAGGTATAACATACAAGGATGTTGGCACAATGGATAATATAAAACATGCGTACAAGTGCCACATATTTTAGTAAGCCAGTGTAGCTTAACTAAAATGATATAAGGGTGATTTTATTTTGCCTCTTTTCGAAAATATCTATAAATTAACCTCACTGCGGTTTAGTAAATGATGATCAAGCAGAAATTCTGAAGCATACTAGATTATCGGCTTTCACACAAAACAGAGAAACATAAGGCTAAGTTTTTCTCACATATTTGGGTGATGGCTTTTTTGCGCTTAATTATAATGTCAATAAATGAGATTTTTGCTTTGCTAAAAACTTATGTATTTACAAAACATATTTATATATATATATATATATATATATATATATATATATATATATATATATATATATATATATATACATATATATATATATATATATATATATATATATATATATATATATATATATATATATATATATATATATATATATATATATATATATATATATATATATATATATATATATATATATATATATATATATATATATATATATATATATATATATATAATATATATATATATATATATATATATATATATATATATATATATATATATATATATATAATATATATATATATATATATATATATATATATATATATATATATATATAAGGAGGTTAATGTGAGAGTTTTTTTAAAGTTGTAAAAATGAGAACTAATCTAAAACACCCCTAAAACATTGATACATAACCATTTTACTAATACTACACCAAAATATACATTATTTATACAACTAAACACTCTACCGACTAATAAACAATGGATAAGTGTGTAATAAGTTACTGATACACAATTAAGAATGTGATACATATACATCAAAATCTCAAAAAATTAATATCTTATACATAAATTGGTACACTTGATACACAACCACCACTAAATAACTTGATACACAATACCAAAACATGATACGTATCACACCTTGAATTAAAATGTATCACTTAGATTTCGCCATTTTTTAAAAGAAAGCTATCGAATCTTTAAAAACTATGTTTTTACTTAATCATGTTTTAAAATTGTTTCAAATAGAGTGTCATTTGTGAGATTTTGGTTGGTTCTCATTTTTACAACTTTAAAAAGTTCTCATATGATCCAAATTCTATATATATATATATATATATATATATATATATATATATATATATATATATATATATATATATATATATATATATATATATATATATATATATATATATATATATATATATATATATATATATATATATATATATATATATATATATATATATATATATATATATATATTTATTTCAAAAAGATTTTCATGTGGAGAAATTTATTTTATTATTTATTTTTTCTATTTGTCACCTCCTCCACACTTAAGTTGAACATCGTGCTCGAGGTGATAACTGATAAAAACATTAAAATAGGAAAAATGCAAAGGGAAACGAGAACTTCCCGGGGCTTAGTAGAAAATTGCGGGACTTCGAGAGATGAATCCAGCTTAGAGCTCCAATTTTCTATTTTCCTGCATGAGATGATGAAACAAAAAACACATGCAAAATATATACAAGGACATTTTTATTTATTTATAGGTCCTCCTCCACACTTAAGTTAAAAGGTTGGGGATAAAATACGGATTGCCGTCCCGAATAGCGCTAAGTTTAGAGTCTTCAGCCAGACTCGGCTACTCGGATCTATTTTAAGAAGAACGAAATTTCTTCTTCTTTGATTTCATTACAGTGTTCTTCTTCATGGTAGAGCTTAAGTCTATGTTCATTGACCATAAAGGTGCTATTGTCTCTACCGTATAATTCAACATATCCGGATGGATATTGGTGTTTTACTGTATAGGGTCCAGTCCATCTCGAAGTAAGCTTAGGTTGCTTGAATTTATATTTCGAGATAAAGAGAAGTACTTTTATCCTTTTTTGAATTCTTTTCTTTGTCGCAATTTGCGATCATGCCAAACTTTGGTTCGTTCTTTATATAATCTTGAAATTTCATAAGCTTGATGTCGAAATTCATCTAACTCATGAAGTTGGAAGATACATTTTTCTCTGGCTGCAATAAGATCGGGGTTGCAGTTCTTAAGTGCCCAATATGCACTGTGTTCAATTTCTATTGGTAGATGACATGTTTTTCCATACAAAAGTTTGTACGGTGTGGTTCCAGTTGGTGTTTTGAATGCGGTACGAAAGGCCCATAGAGCATCTTCTAATTTTTTAGACCAACAAGTAGGGTTGTTTTGAACGGTCTTTTCAAGGATACATTTAAGAGCTCTATTAGTGTTTTTAACTTGACCACTCGTTTGAGGGTGGTAAGATGTGGAAAATCGGTGGTTCACTCCATATCTTTTCTTAATTTTTTTCATGAGTTTGTTACAGAAATGAGTTCCTCTTTCGCTTATTAATGCTTTTTAAATTCCAAAACGACAGAATAATTTCTTTAAGAATGCGATAACAACTCTTGCATCGTTTGTTTGTAAAGCTTGAGCTTCGACCCATTTTGATACATAGTCGACGGCAACTAAAATGTATTTACATTTGTAAGATTTAGGAAATGGTCCCATGAAGTCGATACCCCACATGTCAAAGTTTTCGCAAACTTGGATGTTATTTAGAGGCATTTCATCTCTTTCAGAAGTATTTCCAGTCCTTTGACATGCTTCACATAGTCGTACTAAGGTATGAGCTTCACGAATAATCGTTGGCCAATAAAATCCAGTGTCCACACTTTTTTAGCGGTGGTGTTCGCTGCATAATGTCCTCCGGTCGGTCCGTAGTGACATTCATCGAGAATTTTTCGAGATTCGAATCCGGAAATACAACGTCGGATTATTCCATCGGAACAGATTCTAAATAAGTAAGGATCGTCCCAAAAGTATTTTTTTAGGTTCAGAGAAAAATCTTTTCTTTTGTTGGTGCGTCATTCCCTTTCATAAAATACCTACAGCCAAATAGTTTGCAAAGTCTGCGAGCCATGGTGTATCGTTAGTACTTACTTGCATTATATGCTCATCAGGAAAATCATCGATCTCATCATCGCTAGAATCATCATTCACAATGCGAGACGAATGATCGGCAACAACATTTTCAGCTCCTTTTTTATCTTTAATTTCCAAATCAAATTCTTGTAAAAGCGATATCCCTCGTATTAGACGAGGTTTGGCGTCTTGCTTTTTGAACAAGTATTTTAAAGCTGCGTGATTGGTTTAAACTATCGTTTTTGACAATACGAGGTATGATCGAAAATTTTCAAATGCGTAAAATACAACTGTCACACTCCCAAAATATCAGAGTATAATGGCGACAAGGGAGTGGTGACGTCATGATTATCATACACACATAGTCACAAAGAACGACCTCTAAATGGGACGTTCGGAAAATAGATCACTTGTAATTAACAGAATAAATTGTTTTAACAAAGTGCGGAAGCATAAACTGAATACGGTTACAAAACATAGTTTTCTCAAATGGTACAAATGATCGTTGTTTCAAAGAAATGACGGCAATGCATGAGACCTCATTTAGCATCTTCCTTCTTAATACCTGAGAAAAACATTGCTAAAGTGTCAACATAAAGTTGGTGAGTTCATTGGTTTAGTTAGTTTGAAATGTTTAATGAACCACAAGATTTTCCCAAATGTGATGACAATATAACAGATACAAAGTCATCCCAAAAGTATTTATTACAGTCTAAGCTCGTGACACCGAAGCGTTAACAATACCGGCAGTATAATCATATAAATGTAGCCCAACTAGATGCCTAAACCCACGACATCCTATATTAGATTCAAATGGAACTGTGCCCGCTTGTCCCCTTGTTGGACAAGACAGACAGGGACGTCAATCCCGATAGATCTATCCATTACATTCGCGCTTACACAAAGTAATTAACGGTTCACGATTCACGGGCCAAAGCAACTGGGTTTTTAGTGGGACTTAGACTAATATATAAATCAGTAAATGCACTTGTGTTCAAACGTTAAAATCAAGCAATGTCTCACCCCAAAAAGCAGTGAAAATAGTAAAGTATGGGGCTATAAACTCACCTCGTAAATTCAGCAAAGAGAACGAAGATAAAATAGCTCGAGAGTACGGTTACGCTAGCCGCGACCTAATTAATTTAAGAATCGAGTTACGATACGAATAATTGTATTATTAAATGACTCGACACCCTAGTTGTGCTTGACGAAACCATACGTTTATGAAAAGTACGATTTTACGGAAAAGTACGATAAATAAGATCGGTTTATTAACGGGTCGGGTTTTACGGGTCAAAACATAACTTAAATTTACCAAATTTCGTTTGGGCTTATAACCAAACTAATTAAACATGTGAGGCCCAAAATGGGAGCCCAAAACATTTACCCAGCAACCGGCCCAAGGGTCATTGACCCGGCCCGGTCCACTGGCGGATTAAACAAGGAAACGAAAGGAGTATATCACGTGTGTTTACACACACAACCCCATATCTGAGAGTTAATTTCTCTCTCTTCTCTCGATATTACCTCCACCGTCCCAAACTCTCTCTCTCTCTAAACCTAGATCGGTTCCAATCTCTTCTATGGTTATCATCTAATCAATTGAGTTATAAAATCAAATATGGGTGGTCTGAGGTTCTATATCGCGTGAGATGTGGGTTAATCCCCACATCAAACCGATTGGTTTCATGATGTGTTCTCCCTTGCGGTTCGTGAATCCATAACCAAAATCAAAGATAAGTTTATTTTCCTTTATTCCTTTTAAAAGCTTTAATTGATTTTTGATTTAATGTATATCAGTGGGTTCAATTGATTCGTATAAACTCGTTGTGAATCATATGATTCTCGGATTAAAATATAAATAAAATTAGGGTTTTGAAATATTTGGGGGTTTTCATCAAAATCAGGTTTAAACATAATTAAATGGTGTTTTCTATTATAAAATCAACTAATTTCATATATAAAATCGATTTATAAAATTAGGGTTTCGGTTAATTTGGGGGTTTTTGTTTAACTCACTTTTAATTAAATTAATTAAGGGGTTTGGGTTTAGATTAGGTTTAATTAGCATTTTAATTAATAAAAAGTAAATCTAGGGTTTTATAAAAATTGGGGGTTTTTATATATTCGAATGTTACTCGTGTCTATATGATGTTTCTGAAATGTGGCAATGTTAATTAGATGTTTAAAAAAGTTTTAAATAATTAGGGTTTTGATTTGAGTTGGGGGTTTCTATATATTCGCGGCATGGTTAAGGTTTTCAGTAAATTAAAACTTGATTAAGACATGTGGATTGGTTGGTAATAATGGTTAATAATTTGGCAGAAAGTAGAACTTTGGTTGGTTTGCTTTGATTCTCGGTTTGGTCCTTGATTGGGTCTCGGTTTGGTTGAACATGGGTCTCGGTTTGGTTCTTGATTGGGTCTCGGTTTGGTTCTTGATTGGGTCCCGGTTTGGTTGAACATGGGTCTCGGTTTGGTTCTTGATCGAGTCTCGGTTTGGTTGAACATGGGTCTCGGTTTGGTCTAAATTGGGTCTCGGTTTGGTTGACAGCGAAATAATAACATAGACATGTTTGTATTTAAAAAGTTAGCAATTTTCAGTTTTTGGTTAAAAGTATAAGTTCATTTCAATGACTAACCACGGTTTCGTTTATTCGTAGGTTCGTACAAACAAGCACATCTAGACTTCAAAAGAAAGACGAAAAAGACAAAAGACTCACAATGGGGATGCTACGTTCGGTTTTGCAGGTTCGGACAGGATGAGGACCCTTGGTTGTGCAGGTTCGGACGAGACGTGTAGGTTGGCTGGACCAAAACTTCTACCCAGGAGTTGTATTGTGAAGACTTGTGCAGATTTTGATGTTTGTATTTTGGACTGAGATAATTTGTATTTGGACATTGGATAATACTTTGGACTTGTATATAAACTTGTATAATTAGTCTAGGGTTAGTGTAAATCTCGAAATGTTAACTTGTGACATACCCAAAAGGGGTAAACTAGGCAAATGTGCTGTCCTTTAGTGGGGCAAATAAACTATAAAGTTTATGTGTAGTGTAGACTTGTGACTGATTTGAGACCCTTGTATGACAAGCTTGGCAATAAAATTGAAGGTTTATATATTCAGTTATATGTACACTTGCTGTGATAGCTATAAACTCGACTCGGCTCAAAATGTTTAGGTTTAGACGCGACTGAAATAACACGACAGCAAAACCGTTTAGCGTACTATCCCAAAACAAGCAATTGTGCGAGACGTTACTAAATCTTAATAACTATAACCAATAAACGTACGGTAAAACATAAAACGCTCACAACTTGTGTATTGCATTCAACTTAATAATCGCGAAACATTGAGATGTTACATATGCTCACCCTAAAAAGGGCTTTGACCGCAAAGCAAAACAATTAACACGTTCACGTTGACAACTCGTTGGTAAACAGTTGAAATACTCGTACTACATGAATAATTAAATGATGGAAATTTGACGAATGTCACAGTATTCCCATGTTTTAGAGATTTCGTCACGAAATCAAGACGTTGTTGTAGTCGGTTGGTTAACGAAAAGATGAGGATACTTGCTCTTGAATTGATCTTCACGTTCCCACGTGTATTCTGGACCTCTACGCGCGTTCCATCGGATTTTCACAATCGGTATACGGCTTTGCTTGAGTTGTTTAACTTGACGGTCCATGACTTCTACGGGTTCTTCTACGAAGTTGAGTTTGTCGTCGAGTTGAATCTCCTCCAAAGGAATAACGAGTGCTTCGTCGGCTAAGCATTTCTTCAGATTGCAAATGTGGAACACATTATGCACTCGGCTAAGTTCTTGGGGTAATTCCAAACGATAGGCTACGGGGCCAATCCTCTCTATGATCTTGAAGGGTCCAATGTAACGAGGATTTAACTTTCCACGCTTTCCAAAGCGAATCACACCTTTCCAAGGTGAGACCTTCAACATGACTTTGTCACCAACTTCAAACTCAAGAGGTTTGCGTCGCATATCAGCATAACTCTTCTGTCGATCTCTTGCGGCTTGCATACGGCTCTTAATCTTAAAGATTTTCTCGGTAGTCTCGTGTATAATCTCAGGTCCAGTGAGTTGTGCTTCACCGACCTCAGCCCAACACACGGGTGAACGACACTTCCTACCATACAGTGCCTCGAACGGCGCTGCCTTAATGCTAGTGTGATAACTATTGTTGTATGAGAATTCCACCAGAGGTAGGTGTCTATCCCATTTATTTCCAAAGTCAATCACACAAGCTCTCAGCATATCTTCTAGGGTTTGAATGGTCCGTTCACTTTGACCGTCAGTCTGGGGATGATATGCAGTGCTCATATCCAACTGCGTTCCCAATGCCTTCTGCAGTGACTTCCAAAACTGTGAAGTAAATCGGCTGTCTCGGTCGGAGATTATAGACACAGGCACACCGTGCTTCGTGACTACTTCCTCCAAGTATGTCCTTGCTAACTTATCCATTCCATCAGTCTCCTTGATGGGTAGGAAATGAGCCGATTTGGTGAGTCGGTCGACGATTACCCAAATCGTGTCGAATCCGGCTGCGGTCTTTGGTAGCTTGGTAATGAAATCCATAGTGATCCTTTCCCACTTCCATTCTGGCAGTTCGGGTTGGACCAATAATCCTGATGGTTTCATATGTTCGGCTTTGACTTTGGCACAAGTCAAACACTTGCTAACGTATGTAGCAATGTCCGCCTTCATGTTCGGCCACCAATACAACATCTTCAGATCATGATACATCTTATCAGATCCCGGATGTATGGAGTACTTTGACTTATGCGACTCATGCATAATCAAGGATCCTAGGTCACCATGGCATGGTAACCAACTCCTATTATCAAGGCATAACGTTCCATCCGAACGTGCTTCCAACTTCTTTATCATTCCTCCAACATCTTCAGTCTTAAGAATTTCTTCCTCGACTGCTTCTTTCTGAGCCTTGAGAATTAAGGATGGAAGGTCTAAGTCAATGGTCATCACTAAAGCCTTCACCCTAAGAACTCTCTCCTTTCGACTCAAAGCGTCGGCCACGACATTTGCCTTGCCCGGGTGATAACGGATCTCGCAATCGTAATCACTGAGCAACTCTAGCCAACGTCGTTGTCTCATGTTGAGTTCCTTTTGATTCAAAATATGTTGTAGACTCTTATGGTCAGTGAATACAACACACTTAGTACCATAAAGGTAGTGTCTCCAAATCTTCAAGGCAAACACCACTGCTCCCAACTCTAGGTCATGAGTTGTGTAGTTCTTCTCGTGCACTTTTAGTTGTCTTGATGCGTAAGCTATGACCTTAGTCCTTTGCATCAGTACTGCACCTAATCCTTTTATGGATGCATCACAATACACCACAAAGTCTTCATTACCCTCGGGTAGGGCTAGTATCGGTGCTTCACACAACATCTGCTTCAACGTCTGGAATGCCAACTCTTGCTCCTCCTTCCACTCAAACTTCTTATCCTTTTGAGTCAATTCCGTCATTGGTTTAGCTATCTTAGAGAAACCTTCAATGAATCTCCTATAGTAACCAGCAAGACCTAAAAATTGACGGATCTCCGTGGGTGTTGTTGGAGTCGCCCAATCCTTTACAGCCTCGATCTTAGCAGGATCAACATGAATACCACTGCTGTCGATCACATGCCCAAGGAATTGCACTGTGTTTATCCAAAACTCACATTTGGAAAACTTTGCATATAACTTCTCCTTCCTTAGCAGCTCTAATATGGTCTTCAAATGTTCCTTGTGCTCTTCTTCATTACGAGAATAGATAAGGATGTCATCGATAAATACAATCACAAACTTGTCCAAGTATGGTTTGCAAACTCGGTTCATGAGATCCATGAATACCGCAGGTGCGTTTGTCAAACCAAAAGGCATAACTTGGAACTCGTAGTGCCCGTACCGGGTTCTAAAAGCCGTTTTATGAACGTCTTCCTCTCTAACCCTTAGTTGATGATATCCTGACCTTAAGTCGATCTTCGAGTATATGCTAGATCCTTGCAATTGGTCGAAAAGATCGTCAATCCTCGGCAATGGGTAGCGGTTCTTTATCGTCAGCTTATTCAATTCTCGGTAATCGATACACATTCTAAAGGATCCATCTTTCTTTTTGACAAATAAGACCGGCGCTCCCCAAGGTGAGGAACTTGGTCTAATGAAACCTTTGTCAGAAAGTTCCTTTATCTGTTCAGCTAACTCTGTCATCTCGGCCGGTGCTAGACGGTATGGGGCTCTAGCAACAGGCGCGGCTCCTGGTGTAAGCTCGATGTGAAACTCCACTTGCCGTGCTGGTGGTAGTCCGGGTAAATCCTCTGGAAATACGTCCGGAAAGTCTCTAACGATCGGTACATCTTCCACCTTCTTCTCGCGATCTTCTTCTCCTTCCTTTTGTGTTACTTGAACCAAGAATACAGGACATCCCTTCTCAATGTATCTTTGAGTCCTGATACATGAGATGACTTCCAATCTTGATCCATTCTTCACACCACTTCTTTCGCCTTGTATGATGAGTACGTCGTTTCCATAAGGAACACGGACACACTTCTCATGACATACAATCTCCGCGTGAT
Source organism: Glebionis coronaria (assembly GCA_025667525.1). NCBI lineage: Eukaryota > Viridiplantae > Streptophyta > Magnoliopsida > Asterales > Asteraceae > Glebionis > Glebionis coronaria. The sequence continues at coordinate 316,902,764 of CM046876.1, read as the reverse complement.
GCTTCGACATCCAATCCATTCCAATGATGACGTCAAAACTTCCCAATTCTATAGGGAGTAGGTCGATACTAAACGAACGACCTTGTAGCCTTACACTACATCCTTTCAGAATGACGTCGGTGGTTACTGACTTCCCATCGGCTAATTCTACATTATACTTAACGTCTAACGCAGTAGGGGTAGCATTTAGGCGTTCACTAAATATAGACGACACAAAACTCCTATCCGCACCAGAATCAAATAGTACTGAAGCATAGTTGTTATTGACTAGAAACGTACCAGTCACAACATTGTTGTCTTGCACAGCAGCTTCAGCACAGAGATGATACACTTTGCTAGGTGCCGTGAATCCTCCAGGAGTACTAGTTGTGGCTCGGTTATTCCCTCCTCGGTTCCCTTGATTCTGCTTCTGGTTCCCTTGGTTCTGATTTTGATTCCCTCGAATCTGGTTACTACGACCTTGGTTTCCACCGCTCGGACATTTGTTCTTGTAGTGACCTTTCTCTCCACATCCGAAGCAAGTGACATTTGCTCCTTGGCCACCTTGCGTTCCAGGTCCTCTTTGATTAGTAGCACGAGGTGGTGCTCGGCATTCCTTTGCCTTATGTCCCGCCTTCCCACAATTGTAGCACGTAGGGGGACATGCTCCTTCGTGGTGTCGACCACATTTTCCGCAGAAAGGTAGTCTCCCAGCGTAGTTCCCAGTATTTCCTTGTCCAGCAGTGAACACTCTTGCTACTTCTTGTCGCTTGTTCTGGTTGTAGTTGCTTGGGTTGTTGTTGTTGTTATTGTTGTTGTAGTGGTTGCCAGACCACTTTCTTTTATCCCCAGTATTTTCTCCCAACTCCTGTACCACTTGGTACATCAGACTCTGAGCCATGTCGATTGCCTCGTGCAAATCGGTAGGCTTGGATGAAGTCACATTCCCTTTGATGCTCAAAGGTAGTCCTTCAATGTAGCGCTCCAACAATCGGTCATCGTTGGGCACCATTTCAGGACATAACAAAATCAGCTCTTGAAAGCGCTGATTGTAAGCAGTAAGAGCAGTACCCTTGACCTTCAGGTTCCACAGCTCAACTTCCATCTGCTTGACTTCATTTCGGGGACAGTATTTCCTCACAAACATAGCTTTAAATTCACTCCAGGGCGTCGCTTGGGCAACGTCAATGGTCACAGCACGAGCATAGACGTTCCACCAAGTCAAAGCACCATCCACTAACGTGCTTGACGCAAACTTCACCTTGTCGGCTTCAGCGACATTGCTGATCCCAAATTGGGATTCTAGCTTCTCAAACCATCTGGTTAATCCTACTGCTCCTTCAGTACCTCGGAAACTTACTTGCGTAACTGCACGAAATTCCTTGTAGGTACAAGTACGTGCAATAGCGTTAGTAGCTCCTTGGTTGGTCTCCTCTTGTGTGCTAGCTGTACGGTTTGCTTCAGCGGTCGCGAGTGCGTCGGCCACTCGTTCGGCTATCATTTGGCTTAACAGGGCAGTGTCAATTCCACCGGTAGCGGCTGGCGGATTCTGCGTTTCGGATCTTCTAACTGGCGCCATAATCTAACAAGGTAATAGGATAATAAGTTTTTGCCAGACATAACATGCATGGCACACACAACACAATTATGAAATGCTCCAAGATATAATACACAATATATAATGATCTCACAATTTGCAACTCATAATATCATTCATGAAATCGTTTGATAATACATCATAGTTTGTCATAACATAATAAGAGAAAATAAAATACCAACTAGCTAAGACAAACTTCAAAGCTTAGTGGTCATACAGGGATAGGTCGATGGTACAAGATAAATCTAACTAGTGCCCTCACGGCGCTGATGAAGCTCCTTCTCCAACTCTGCTAATCTCCTCTCAACCACTAGCTCACGAGCCTGGGAATCTCTCAATCTAACATCGGTGTCATGACAAGCGGCTCTAAACCTCTTATCCAAGTCTGCAACAGGGTCATCCACTGGTGCCTCTAGTCCGCCTGTCTCCACCAATGGCTCTACTCCCCAACGGGTCATCAGGCTCTCAATCTCCTCAAGACGAGTGTTTGGCATGGATTCCATCTGATCAAGAACAGTACGAAGCTGTCCTCGTAGACGGGTCACACATACTGTCAACACTGTCTCATTCCTGACTGGACTTTTCTTCGCCAGTGCCTCCAACTTATCCTGCACGTCATTGTACTCTTCACCTAAAGCCTCTACAGCATCCTCCAACCTGTTCAACCGTGTCGTCACACATCCATCTGCCGCCCCAAGCATCACCACCGTCGACGTAGCTCTCCTAGGAAGAGGAGTCGTAGCTCTCGGTCCTGTAGAGATACCAGCGTCAGTAAGCATCTCCTGGTATACTGCAGGTACAGTCTCTGGTGGTGGTAGCAGTAATGGTGTCTCTGGGACAGAACTGGCAGGTGTGCGGGCTGCATGCCTGTCAGTGGCAGTGAAAGGTATGAGGGGTCTGTAAGGTGAAAGTGGTGGTCGAGCAGCTCTCCCCCGAAGACGTCGTCTCACATAGTAGAAAGGTAGAGTACCAGGTGCTGGAGCAGGAATAGCAGTCCTTTCTCCTTCGTCTTCAGATGAAGATGAGGAGCTGTGTGCTAGGGAAACCTCAGGAGTAGCGGCATATGCAGTAGGAGGGTTCTCAGTGTCTGTGACCTCCATAGGCTCTCCTTCCCCATCTGTAAACTCCATCCCATCATCCTCTGTCTCCTCTACCGTCTCATCTCCAGTCACTGATGCCTGACCTGGTGACTGCACCACGTCAGTGTCTAAGTCATCCTCTCCCCCGCCTTCTAGGCTAAGCACATCGTCTGCTGATGCGTCAGGAATACGGATCGGTGAATGACGAACCTCCTCAGCCTCTCTCTCTATATCGTCATCTGAAACCATCCGGTACCACGGATATCCTGACGGCGATCCTCTAGGTAGTCCTACTGATGAACTAATGGTCGACTGCGAACTACGGTTGTAGTACGCTCTTGTAGACGTGGAATCATCGGATGAAGACATCGCTGTAATCATAAACAAAATAAAGGTGTGTAAATATCTCATAAAATTAGTCCATAAAAAGGACATTAACATAACATAGCAATCATTGTTGAATCCACATGTATCCCATATAACATAATTCAGATTTTGTTGTTGCACATGTAACCCATGTAAATATACCTCGTAATTGTTGATTCACATGTATCCCATTTATTACTTATGTATCTACATATACTTAGTACTTACAATCTGTATGATAATCGATTAAACATAGAGCAGTTATAGTCTAGAATTACTAAATGCAACCTAGTTCTCTATAACTAGTGCTCTGATACCAATCTGTCACACTCCCAAAATATCAGAGTATAATGGCGACAAGGGAGTGGTGACGTCATGATTATCATACACACATAGTCACAAAGAACGACCTCTAAATGGGACGTTCGGAAAATAGATCACTTGTAATTAATAGAATAAATTGTTTTAACAAAGTGCGGAAGCATAAACTGAATACGGTTACAAACACATAGTTTTCTCAAATGGTACAAATGATCGTTGTTTCAAAGAAATGACGGCAATGCATGAGACCTCATTTAGCATCTTCCTTCTTAATACCTGAGAAAAACATTGCTAAAGTGTCAACATAAAGTTGGTGAGTTCATAGGTTTAGTTAGTTTGAAATGTTTAATGAACCACAAGATTTTCCCAAATGTGATGACAATATAACAGATACAAAGTCATCCCAAAAGTATTTATTACAGTCTAAGCTCGTGACACCGAAGCGTTAACAATACCGGCAGTATAATCATATAAATGTAGCCCAACTAGATGCCTAAACCCACGACATCCTATATTAGATTCAAATGGAACTGTGCCCGCTTGTCCCCTTGTTGGACAAGACAGACAGGGACGTCAATCCCGATAGATCTATCCATTACATTCGCGCTTACACAAAGTAATTAACGGTTCACGATTCACGGGCCAAAGCAATTGGGTTTTTAGTGGGACTTAGACTAATATATAAATCAGTAAATGCACTTGTGTTCAAACGTTAAAATCAAGCAATGTCTCACCCCAAAAAGCAGTGAAAATAGTAAAGTATGGGGCTATAAACTCACCTCGTAAATTCAGCAAAGAGAACGAAGATAAAATAGCTCGAGAGTACGGTTACGCTAGCCGCGACCTAATTAATTTAAGAATCGAGTTACGATACGAATAATTGTATTATTAAATGACTCGACACCCTAGTTGTGCTTGACGAAACCATACGTTTATGAAAAGTACGATTTTACGGAAAAGTACGATAAATAAGATCGGTTTATTAACGGGTCGGGTTTTACGGGTCAAAACATAACTTAAATTTACCAAATTTCGTTTGGGCTTATAACCAAACTAATTAAACATGTGAGGCCCAAAATGGGAGCCCAAAACATTTACCCAGCAACCGGCCCAAGGGTCATTGACCCGGCCCGGTCCACTGGCGGATTAAACAAGGAAACGAAAGGAGTATATCACGTGTGTTTACACACACAACCCCATATCTGAGAGTTTATTTCTCTCTCTTCTCTCGATATTACCTCCACCGTCCCAAACTCTCTCTCTCTCTAAACCTAGATCGGTTCCAATCTCTTCTATGGTTATCATCTAATCAGTTGAGTTAAAAAATCAAATATGGGTGGTCTGAGGTTCTATATCGCGTGAGATGTGGGTTAATCCCCACATCAAACCGATTGGTTTCATGATGTGTTCTCCCTTGCGGTTCGTGAATCCATAACCAAAATCAAAGATAAGTTTATTTTCCTTTATTCCTTTTAAAAGCTTTAATTGATTTTCGATTTAATGTATATCAGTGGGTTCAATTGATTCGTATAAACTCGTTGTGAACCATATGATTCTCGGATTAAAATATAAATAAAATTAGGGTTTTGAAATATTTGGGGGTTTTCATCAAAATCAGGTTTAAACATAATTAAATGGTGTTTTCTATTATAAAATCAACTAATTTCATATATAAAATCGATTTATAAAATTAGGGTTTCGGTTAATTTGGGGGTTTTTGTTTAACTCACTTTTAATTAAATTAATTAAGGGGTTTGGGTTTAGATTAGGTTTAATTAGCATTTTAATTAATAAAAAGTAAATCTAGGGTTTTATAAAAATTGGGGGTTTTTATATATTCGAATGTTACTCGTGTCTATATGATGTTTCTGAAATGTGGCAATGTTAATTAGATGTTTAAAAAAGTTTTAAATAATTAGGGTTTTGATTTGAGTTGGGGGTTTCTATATATTCGCGGCATGGTTAAGGTTTTCAGTAAATTAAAACTTGATTAAGACATGTGGATTGGTTGGTAATAATGGTTAATAATTTGGCAGAAAGTAGAACTTTGGTTGGTTTGCTTTGATTCTCGGTTTGGTCCTTGATTGGGTCTCGGTTTGGTTGAACATGGGTCTCGGTTTGGTTCTTGATTGGGTCTCGGTTTGGTTCTTGATTGGGTCTCGGTTTGGTTGAACATGGGTCTCGGTTTGGTTCTTGATCGAGTCTCGGTTTGGTTGAACATGGGTCTCGGTTTGGTCTAAATTGGGTCTCGGTTTGGTTGACAGCGAAATAATAACATAGACATGTTTGTATTTAAAAAGTTAGCAATTTTCAGTTTTTGGTTAAAAGTATAAGTTCATTTCAATGACTAACCACGGTTTCGTTTATTCGTAGGTTCGTACAAACAAGCACATCTAGACTTCAAAAGAAAGACGAAAAAGACAAAAGACTCACAATGGGGATGCTACGTTCGGTTTTGCAGGTTCGGACAGGATGAGGACCCTTGGTTGTGCAGGTTCGGACGAGACGTGTAGGTTGGCTGGACCAAAACTTCTACCCAGGAGTTGTATTGTGAAGACTTGTGCAGATTTTGATGTTTGTATTTTGGACTGAGATAATTTGTATTTGGACATTGGATAATACTTTGGACTTGTATATAAACTTGTATAATTAGTCTAGGGTTAGTGTAAATCTCGAAATGTTAACTTGTGACATACCCAAAAGGGGTAAACTAGGCAAATGTGCTGTCCTTTAGTGGGGCAAATAAACTATAAAGTTTATGTGTAGTGTAGACTTGTGACTGATTTGAGACCCTTGTATGACAAGCTTGGCAATAAAATTGAAGGTTTATATATTCAGTTATATGTACACTTGCTGTGATAGCTATAAACTCGACTCGGCTCAAAATGTTTAGGTTTAGACGCGACTGAAATAACACGACAGCAAAACCGTTTAGCGTACGATCCCAAAACAAGCAATTGTGCGAGACGTTACTAAATCTTAATAACTATAACCAATAAACGTACGGTAAAACATAAAACGCTCACAACTTGTGTATTGCATTCAACTTAATAATCGTGAAACATTGAGATGTTACATATGCTCTCCCTAAAAAGGGCTTTGACCGCAAAGCAAAACAATTAACACGTTCACGTTGACAACTCGTTGGTAAACAGTTGAAATACTCGTACTACATGAATAATTAAATGATGGAAATTTGACGAATGTCACAACAACCATGAGTTCTTTTTCGTAATTGTGTAATTTTCTTGGGCTGCGTTAAGTGTTCTACTTGCAAAATAGATGGGATGAAACTGTTTACCATCTTTTTGTCCAAGGACGAATCCAAGGGAATGTTCACTTGCATCACACATAAGCACAAATGGAAGGTTCCAATCAGGGCTTGTAATAATGGGTGTGCATGTAAGTTTTGCTTTAAGTGTTTTGAATGCTGAAATACATTCGTCGTTAAAACTGAACGTTCTTTCTTTCTCTAGAAGCTGAGTTAAAGGTCTCGCGATCTTCACAAAGTCTTTGATAAATCGTCGGTAAAAACCGGCATGACCTAAAAAACTTCTAATACCTTTAATATTAGTAGGTGGTGGGAGTTTTGAAATTACATCTATTTTTGCCTTGTCAACTTCAAGGCCGGCTCCAGACACTTTGTGTCCAAGCACAATTCCTTCTTTAACCATAACGTGACACTTTTCCCAGTTAAGCACAAGATTTGCTTCTTTGCATCGTGCTAACATTTTATCGAGATTGTTTAGACATGTGTCAAAGAATTTCCAAAGACGGAGAAATCGTCCATGAAGACTTCGACTGATTCCTCAATCATATCGTGAAAGATTGCAATCATACACCTCTGAAAAGTAGCAAGTGTATTGCATAGACCAAAAGGCATGCGCCTATAAGCGTAAGTTTCAAATGGACAACTAAACGTGGTTTTCTCTTGATCCATAGGGTCGATTGGGATTTGAAAGTATCCAGAAAAACCATCGAGGAAACAAAAGTATTCATTTCCTGTGAGTTTTTCTAACATTTGATCCAGAAAGGGTAAAGGAAAATGATCTTTCGCGGTTGCGTCATTTAGTTTTCGATAATCAATACAAACTCTCCATCCGGTGATGGTTCGTGTTAGTACTAATTCGTTGTTTTCGTTAGTCACTACAGTGATACCTCCCTTTTTAGGTACACAATGAATAGGACTAACCCATGGGCTATCGGCGATTGGTTAGATTATCCCAGAGTCTAAGAATTTAAGGATTTCTTTTTTAACAACGTCTTTCAAGTTAGGATTTAATCTTCGTTGTTTTTCAACAATCGGTTTCTTCTTATCCAAAAGCTGGATTTTGTGTTTGCAGAACGATGGACATATGCCAGGAATGTCAGAAGTTTTCCAAGAAAAAGCTTGTTTATGCTTCTTGAGAACATCAATTAAATTGTTTTTGTGTTCTTCCGAAAGTTGGGATGAAATAATTACAGGGAGTAATTTTTCTTTGTGAAGAAACGCATATTCCAGATGTTTAGGAAGAGGTTTAAGTTCTTAATCTGTAGGAGGTTCTTCAACAGATTTCTTAACTTTAAAATCAGTTTCGAAAGTTTTTTTTTGGTAAAAGGGTAGCAATGACCCCGGTAAATAGAACCAAAAAAAACGTTGAAGTACAAGGAATGTGGCTGAAATACCACATTAACCGCAAGCTACAGGCAGCTTGTTTATCAAAATGTTTACGACAGGCCATAAACATTAACTAGTCTAGAATACTGGAAATATATAAACTAGACAAAAACCAAGACGATAACATAAAGTTACGAGGAAAATAATAAAATATCAACATGGGATCAGCCAGAAGGAGTGCTTGCCCCAGTATGAGTATTGAGAAGATTCACCGATTCATCAAAGACGACCTCGACTCCCTTCTCCTCCTCATTATCTTCCTCGCTTACTTGAGCCCCTTCGTCAATACCAGGCATGGACAAAGTTGAAAATTTATTAGATGTAGAAACACTGCTCATTTGAGCTTTAGCCTTGTTCGGACCATTAAGATTGCTAGACTGCTGCAACTGACCAGATTTAGTATTCTTACTACTATTATCAGCACTCGTACTCGTAGTATCCAAGTGAGTTTTTGGGCGAAAAACAACCGTCTTACCTGCTTGGAAACCCTTGCTCAATGGAACACCTCTCGGAACTTGAGTCCCTAAATTACCTTTGTACTTCTTCCTCTTGCTTTGCACTTGTTGGAACCCATCATTATCAACACGAGTTGTCACTTTTTCAACCGTTATAGGTTTAACAATTTTCGGACAAGAATCAACGGAATGACCAAAAATATTACAAGTAGGACATCTAGGCGGTTTCCATTCGTATTCAACTCGAATTAACTCCTTAGTACAACCAGAGCCTTCAAGATCAGGGACACCAATAGTAACATTATCTATAAACTCCGAATCAGCATTCATCTCAATAAGACAACGAGCAAAACTACAACGACCCCAAGACTCTTTGCACATATTATCAGTGTAATTATCCATCATAATAAGCTTACCAAGAAACGAAGCAATTAAACTAATACCTTCCTCTTCAAATACCTGCAGCGGGACATCATGAAACTTAACCCATACCGGAATACGAGTTAGTTCCTCCTTTAGAAGATTCGTTTTCATAGTCCATTTCTTAAGAAAAATTGGTGAATTACGAACCATCCACGGACCACCTTCCAGAACCGCATTAAGACCCTCACTAGATCCAAATTGAAAAAAGAAGAAACCTTTCTCATTCATCATGATACGCTTAAGACCATGTTTTGCCCAGTTATTCTTAGCAAAATACTCAACCACAGGGAATGCAATCCTTTTACCAAGAAAGTAACCATATAAAGTGTTATGGTAGCAAGCATTAACTGTCTCAACAACCTTCCTAGGAATAGAGATATTAACCCCTTCATAGACATTTTCATAAAACGAAGAAGAGACTGCATTAATACCTCCATTAGTAGATGTAACCATATCACCTTCAAATCTGCAAAGTAACATCAGAATTTCTTTAGCACGATCAGGTGAGATCAATTCCCACAACAGATGTTTCTTCATTCTTAATTCATGTATAAACTCACTCGCGTCACCTTTCATGCGAACCGTTACACCAAATAATGGCAAAACCGCATGTAGATTACACGATTGCATACCATTAATGGTAGCAGCCTTAGCTTCAATCTCTGTTTCCTTAGCCATTTGTGCAGAGTGCACACTCGAACCACCTGAACTGAGTGAAGAAGTGCTGCTAGTTAAATTCTTATGGCGTTCACACAAAGCTTTATAATAAAGCATAGTGGTCTCCTTAGGTAAAGTAGACCATTTAGGAAATTTGTTTGCCTTCACACCATTTGCAAACACTTCAATGTCACGCACAATATTCAAAGGAATAGAAAACAAATTAGATATCTCCTCTAGCGTTACTAAAACCTCAAGAGTAGACACCTTAACCGCATCCATCCAACCTGTAAACAATGACTTATCACTTTCATTGCTCAAATCCATCATATCTTCAACAAATCGATCAAACGAACCACTAAATAATAATCCAACGCACTAGTAATAAGAGCACAATTAATTAAAACAAAATAAATCAACCGATCACTAAACCGTGAAACGACGGACAAAACTTGCGATAATTGGAAGCGACGGACAAAATTCAATTAATAAGTTTAAGGTTAGCCGCCACTGTTAGCCAACCCTTCCAATTAATAATCAATGACAGCGTACCAATAACTTGCAATTAATGAGCAATTTACTCCAATGAAGGTCAGCCGCGATTGCACTAAAATTTCACCACTTAATTTATTCAATTTGATGTCAGCCGCCAACCAAACCGGACCCACCAATCAGAATATTAAAATCAGCCGCTAAGATGCACCACTTAATGTCAGCCGACGAATTAAGGTCAGCCGCCAAATGCTTTAAGGTCAGCCGCCAAATGTAGGTCAGCCGCCAAATGAAGCGCCAAGTGCAGCAAACAATCAAAAAACGGGACCCACCAATCAAATAACAAATTAAGTGTTTGCAAATGAAGACAATACTCAACGAGCACAGAGAAACCCAAAAAAACAATTAAAGCGAATAACTGTTAACCACAAACCGAATCTTCTTGTCTAGGTAACACATGAAAAGGAGACAATTAACCACCAACTAGAGAACCAAATATGGTTTCAAATGGTGTTTCGATTTTATCTTCGAATGTTTCGATTGGTTCATCAGTATGGTCGGCTATGAAGGCATCAAATTTAGCAAAAAGTTCTTCTTCGAGGATGGTTCCTTCGATAGAATACAAAATTTCGCTTCCTTCATCAAGAAGAGCGTCGAAATCGGCTTCAACGATTTCTTCAATGACATCGATACTAAAACAAGTATCGTCATTAGAGTACGAGTGATTCATTGCTTCGTCGATAGAAAAAGAAATTATATCTTCTCCAAATCCAAGGTTGAGTTGTGTTTGCTTTACTCTAATTATAACGTCAGCTGTGTGTAAGAAAGGTCTACCAAGGATAAGTGGTCCCTTGCTATCTTCTTCCATTTCTAAGATTACAAAGTCAACAGGAAAAACAAATTTTCCGACTTCCACGAGCATGTTTTCAGCTATCCCCATCGGGTATTGGAAAGAACGGCCCGCGAGGCCAACACTCGTTTTTGTGGGTTTTAAAACATCTTTAGAGAGTTTAGCATACAAAGAGTATGGCATGAGGTTGATACTTGCGCCAAGATCGGCCAAGGCGTTACAAGAGTATGAGTGATGGAAAGTACATGGGATTAGGAAACTTCCACGATCTCCCAGTTTTGGTGGTACTTTGTTTTGGACAATGACAGAACATTCATCATTTAGAAAAGTTGAAGAAACTTCTTCAAACTTATGCTTGCTCTTGATAATTTCTTTGATAAGTTTGCCATCATTTGGCATTCCAGCCAGAACATCGACTAAAGGCATGTTAATTCGAACTTCTTTTATTAAGTCGAGGAATTTACCATACTTAGCTTGCATCTTTTGTTTGCGTAAGCGTTGTGGGCATGGTACTTTTAGTTTATATGGTTTGGGTGTTGGGCTTTCAGTTGGTTTGGTATGGGTTGTTTGAGCTTCATCCTCATTATCACTATCGAGTGGAATTTCGATTGGTGTATCTTGAGTAGGTTTGGTAGGAGATTCGTAAGATAAACCACTCCGTGTGAATACGACATTCACATGCTCGTTACGAGCTTGTGGGGGTTGATATTTGTTATTGTTTTTGGGGTTTGGGTTGGTGTTGCTTGGTAAAGAACTAGAAGCGCGATTCGATTGTTTATCGGCCAAACGATCAAATTTAGCTTCAAGGTTTTGGATGGAATCTTGGTGGTTTTTGTTCGTAGTTTCGAATTTTGTTTTGAAGTCAGTTAATGTTTCTCGAACAAAAATGTTGGTTTTTCTTTGAGATTCAATAAAGTTGTCGAGCTTGGTTTCAAGGTTGGTTTTGTCTTCGGTTTGATTGGGTTTCTTTTCGTCTCGATCGTAACTTGGTTTATCATTTGATCTCCAATTATCGCGGTCGCGATTACGATAATTGTTATAAAATCGAGTTCGACGAAAGGTATTCATGAAGCTGGCTTCTTCTTCCTTTGTCATGGGTGTGTCATCGTCATCACATTCACTAGAAGGATGGTTTCCTCCACAGTGTTTGCAGGTTTCGCGTTTCTTGTTTTTCATCTCTTTATATTGAGTACTAATTTTAAGAGACATGGCATCCATTCGAGCCATAAATTTTTTGGTCTCGGTGGGGTTGTTGCTTTCTTCGGCAAAAGCTACGGTTTTCCATGGGTTTTGTTTTTGTGATTTTTGGACCAATCAAGCTTAAGTAGGACTTTGTCATCCAATAATTGGTAAGCTTGGTTAGGAGTTTTGTAAAGGAAAATTCCGCCCGCTACGGCATTCAATGCATCTTGGGTAGCATCTTCAAGACCATGATAGAAAATCTTGATTATTCCTTCTTTTTTGAGTCCATGACCATGGCATTTTCTGAATAGTTCTTTCATTCTTAACCATGCGTCAGTGAGAGTTTCTCGATCTTGTTGAGAAAATCTTCGGATTTCTCCGAGGAGTTTTTCAAATAGGGCAGGAGGAAAGAATCGGCTAATGAAAGCGGTTCTAAGACCTTCCCATGTTCGAATGGTTCCTTCGTTAAGTTCGTCGAGCCATGACTTGGCTTCTCCAGTAAGGGTTGATGGAAACATCATGAGTTAGACGGCTTCGGCTTGTCCTTCTCCATAGTTAACCATTTTACAAATTCCACTGAATTCGTTGGTGTATTTGCGAGGATCGCTTTTGATTCGACCATCAAATTGGTTATTTTTGACAAGTGTTAAGTGGTTCCCTTTGATTGCAAAATCGTTTGAAATTTCAGGTAAAACAATTGCGGAGCCAGGAGTTGGTGCCACAACTCTATCGGCTGACCACATTGGTTCATCATCGGTGTCCGACATTGGACCGTAACGATTGATGAGTTTGGTGAGAAATAGGATTTGAGAAAGATTGTCGAAAGGTTGGTTGATTATGCGAGGTTGAGTTTGCTCGTATCTCCTAGCTAAAGGTACACGACGATGAAGTCTACGTAGCCTTCGGTTAAGGATACGTTCAGTTTCTGGTAACAGTGATGTTGGTGGTGTTCCAAATGAACGTGTGTGCATCCAACAAGGTTTTTGGTGTTTACAGTAGGAAATGTGCGGTGCACTTGGGTTCACTAAGTGCTGTAACACCAGATAATTTTTCCTACTTTAAATAACAATAAATTATATTAATTATTATTCGAAATTCATTTTTGAGCATTATCAAACTTATTTGATTTGAAAACAGGACATATTTCGCAAAAATCTGAAAAATCGCACAGTGTGCGTACCCTACACAGTAAATATTAAATTTTATATTTAATTGTCGCGATATACTTGATGAAATTATTTATTAAATTGTTTAATATTTTTATTTTAATAAAGTTTGATAAAGACGCGAATAATCGAGTTGAAGTTCATTTTTCGTTAAAACTGAGCTTGTTTGAGAAACCCGGAAGATCATTAACATTTAAATGAATTTATAGTGACTTATGAATTTCTTGTCATATAAATAACCTATTTTCGTGAAATAAAAACTATTTTAAACGCAACAATAAAAATTTCGAGTTTTCAATCAAATGTTATCCGTACCGATCGAGTCCCGAATTACATTTAAACGAGATAAAAGAAAAGTTAAGTTAATACTTTCACAACTGACCCTCAACTACAAACCACTTTCCATTAATTCTTGACACTTTTATTTTATTTATACAAATACTAAAAACTACACATTTTGTTGTTCCCATTTAATCCATAACACAAGATTTAGAAGAGATATTTAGAGAGAGAAAGAGAAGAAAAGTAGAGAGAGAAACAAGAGAGATTTGGAAGGTTAATGTTTACTAGAGAGAGAAAGTAAAATGAACCAACACCCTCTTCCACACATGGAAGAGGGTTTATATACCCTTGGCCTTTTGGGCCATGGGCTTTGTTTCTTTGGGCCGGGCTTGGCTTTGTTTTGGGCTTACGCCCCTAACTTATACAATATTAGCTTAAAGTCCAAGTCCGGTTTTCCCGACTAGCCTATTACAATACATGACCAATAACGACTAAGATGACCTATTACATTCTTGTTCGACTATATAAAATATAAGGCTAACAATCTCCCCAATGTATCAGTCATCTTAAAAAGCTTAAAAAGCATAAGATGATTGAGTGAATACATTCTTGTAGAGGATATCTTCCTGCTTTGGTCTTGTATCTTGGTCTTGATCTTGTTTGTAACAGCTTTGTTCCTTCATGCTTTCGTGATCTTTATCTTGAGCCTTTGTCATTTGACTTTGAGTGCTTGAGATCTTCATATGTATTCCTTGTGACTAAGATGACCTATTACATTCTTACATTCTTAGATATCTTGATTATCGCCATCTTGTGCTCTTGTGACTTCTGAATCGACATCGGTATCACAGCTACGCCACCTTCGTGATATGCAGCAACATATATAGACACGGATAAAATGGCTTTGAACATTTCATCCTAACTCGGTAGCGTTTTACCTCCGGTCGGTGAAGACCGTTAAACGGTATTAAATACCGTACCTGTGATCAGGTAGATTCGATTAAGAACCTCCTTGACAGGGTTTCCCGGCAGTAGCAGCCAGTTCTCTTTACTCGACCGTCTCAAAGCAGACTGCGAACGTAAAGAGTGAATCATAAAGATAAACTATCCGTCTGATTAGAGTCGTCAATTCAGATTTCCTGGAACAAGTTTGATTCTAAAAGAATCGCACCATTGTTGCTTTCCAGTTTTTCACAAGCTTGATTCATAGAGAATCTTGCGAGTTACCTACCGCAGTGCTGTTTGATGTTGACACTGGAAGGATTTCCATTCGTCACTGTGAACACTAAATAGTGTCACTCTGAATGTTCTGGCAAGATCACACAGATTTTGCGAAGAAACCTGGAATTAAGTTTGAATCAATTAAGAATCCAAACTTAGTTGCTTTCCAGTTCTCACAAGTTTGGTTCGTGTAGAATCGCACAAGTTACCTACCATGAGCTTGTTTGATGTTGGCTCAAGCAGGATTTCCATCTTCATTGTGAATCGTATCACTCAGATGTTCTGGCAATATCACAAGGATAATGCGTAGGACTCGATTGTGTCCTAATGAGATGATAAATTGATCTCGTTTGGCTCTAGACTCAATAAGTGCATTTTTGGTAATCGGAGGCTGGAGCAGACTGCCACCTTTTCAATATTAACTGACTCGGAGTGAGAAAGTCAATAGATACGTGTTGATCTCCGTGACAATGAGACAAGTTTCTTTTGAGAGAAACTCGAATGGCTGGGGAAGGGTTGTGCATCGCATCACTGGGTCCATGACACTTGTCTTCAAAAGATGTGTTAACCCGGTTTCTACCTAAGTTGCACAGAATATTCAACTCCTTCAATGCTTACCAATACGTCATCATTAGCACCTTGTTGTGATTGTTCTAGTGCTAACTTAAGTAATTGGTCCGCATTCAGCTTCATTTCACTCCATCTTTCCTAAGGACAACTATTTCTAGCTATGGAATGTCCTTGGGTAGATCCCTCCGGTTCTGGTTGGATCATAGGACTTAGTTTCCTATCCTAAACCACCTTTTGACTCCATCGTTCCGTCGTGGGTAGTAGGTTGTTTTGGGTAAAGATCGTAACCATAAAACCATTGAAAACCATTCAAAGTGCTTGATAAAAATCAAAACTTTTAACACTTCGAAAGTTTTATCTTTTCGAAAAGCTCCCCCTACACACATGCATCGATATACGAAATAGTTTGGCATGTGAAGGAAAGAGTTGCACTTGAGTCTTTAAGATCACATGTTGCGATGACGTAGTGTTTTCGTACACGTTTTAGGAAAAACGTATATGAGTGGCAAGTATTAAGTTGCACGCTTTAGGAAAAACGCGAAACCGAATAAATTCCAAGTTCGTTCTCGAAGGAGGTGTGTGTATTAATGTGCCAATATATAAAATAACAATGTTTGGATTAGTGACATTTTTGGTTGAGAAGAGAAAAATTAAAGACGAGCTACGACTACGATTTAAACTACGACGTTGACGTAAAACGCGAACGTAAATACGTAAAACGCAACAAAATTAAAAATTAAACCTAAAAATTAATTAAAAGTTAAAACTAAGTCTTAAATAATATAAATAAGAATAAAAATCCAACAAATATATTTTAAAACCTTTTATTAATTAAATATTCAATTTTAAATGCTAATTAAAGCCCTAAAATTAAGTATAATTAACAAAATGTCCAAAATATAATTTTATTGAACTAATAAGTTACTTATATTATTTAAAGACTAAAAAGTATTTTTCCTAAAATTTTTAAACTATTTTTTTATTTTTTAAAGGCTAAAAACAATTTTTAAACTAAAATAATGATAAAAATTAATAAAATAATGATAAAAATAAACTTACTATTTTAAAAATCCTATTTTATATTACTAAACAGTAGAAAATTTTAAAAAGTTGAAAAAGTAATTTTTTTACACTAAAAGACAAAACAATTTAATAAAAACTAATTAAATTTGCAACTAATTCTAAAAACTATAAATTTAAAATATAAAAATAAAAATATATATTCCTAAGTCCGAAATGATAAAAGAAAATTTTTAAAAAAAGAATCATTTTTTTTGACTTTTTAACAATGTTTTATGAATTAAAAACAATTTAAACTAATTAAATGATTAAAAGAAAATAATAAAGGATTTTAAAAAAAACTTTTTTTTTTTTATATAGAAGTACTCCTTCCTCCCAGTTCTTTATGTGACACTTTTTTGTGTCACAAAACTGTCACAAACTATATTCCTCCTCCCTCCCAAAACTATAAGCGACACTGTTTTTGTAAAAAAGTGTCGCGAAAGGCTGTTTTCACTCTCTGTATACAGGGGGCTATTTGGAGCTCGAATTTGGTTGTTTTGAGCTATTTTGGTGGCGTTTTTGGGCACAAGAGGCACCCCCACACTCAGTGGAGTGTGGGGAGTCAAAATAAAGCAAAAGACAAGCAGATATAACACAATATGGCACACAAAACAAGGCAATATCAGTTAAAAATGACTATAGGGGGGATCTGGTGGTTTAGAAGGCAACAGTGAGCTTCTAATGTGACATTTTAAACACCAAAAACCTGCCTAATCCTATTACCAGATGAATAAAACCTATAGCACCCTAATTCTTACCTATTTAACCAGCTCCACTTCAAAAACCTAACTCCAGACCCCTAAAACTAGTGTGTGCAGCAGGTAATTAAGTATTGCTGAGTTTCTAGTTATGACTACCTATACTTTAATCCACCAAAACTACCATCACATGCATACAATCCTATATTATCACCAATTCTAGCTGTGGGCAAGAATTCAAGGCATCACCATCAACTAAAAACTTATAAGTGACCTATTTGTTTAAAGAACCTCAAAAAAGAAAAGGAAAACACTTAACTTTGTTTAACCTATTAAAATTGTAGCAAACTAATTGAACCTTAGAACCCTATCCTGTGACACAACTACTGCATGAACCAAACACTAGATAACATTTTATAAGCACCAAATTTCAAAGAACAAACTACAAACCAAACTAAGAATAATCCTAAACTAGCATGGGCATTCATCCATTATCTGAAAATCACAAGTTGAAACAGAAAATTGCACTAAGAATGATATATAACAAAACTCACAACTTAGTTTCCACAAACTAGTTCAAAACAGAAATCTAGGGGGTTCAAGCCTAAACCTGGCTTGACCTTTGTTCAAGTCAAGTTATCAAAAGCTGATGCCTTCCCTGGATGTGTGATTTGAAGAACATATTTGGGATGAAACTCTTGGTGAGTAGTCTACAGCAGACCAAAGAGAAACATGAAGGAGAATGGAGAAAATGCTCTTTTTCTCTTCTTTCTTTAATACCTGCAATAAAAAAAAAGAGAAAAACACGAAAACTTCAAGCCCAAATAAGTGCTCAATAAGCTATTGTCAGGCAGCTTATTGGGTACTTATATGAACAGTAAGATCATAAGACAAGGACACCAAATTTTTCTGAAAAATCTTCAAACCAAAAACCTTTGAACTATGAGTAAATCACAAACTTGAAAACCACTCTTTTAGAAACTGATTGTTTCTCATAAAATTTAACAGCTTAAGGAATCTTAATAGGCTTATGTGGGTGTCAATCCACACAAGTCAGTAAGTCTCAGCAAGCCGGATCCCAAACTAACTTTTGTCAGAAACTTTAAAAAGAAACTTTGATAAAGATTAAGCTAATATTGCAAGATAAACTTCAAATCATTACACTACCAAAACAAATTAAAAGGAACTCAGCTTTTGTACCAAACTTAAAACAATTTTTTCATTAATTAAAAATTCTTACAAAGAGGCTGGAACAAAGGCAAACTCACAATCTGAGTGCTCAATATATAGCAATAGATAGAAGGATCTAGAATGAGAAAACTACAACTGAAAACCCTATATACAAACTACCAGAAATACCCTTGAAGTCTTGGATTCGATTCTTGGTCAAAATGTAAGCATGTGAAGATTTCAGTTGCCAGTTGTCCTTGAGTGTATCTATGCTGTTCATTAATCCTTTGGGACCAAGGATTTTCATCCAGCCGTTCATATGGTCAAACATCTTGGAATCTTGTGACTTGGTGTGAGCTGGAGAGGGGACAAAAAGGAGAGGGTCGTTTTCTGGGTTGAGGGAAATGTTGGGGAATGGGTAATAGGCATTATGCCTAAGGTGGATTAGGTTTTAAGTGAGGGAAGAGGGTGATTAGTACTGGGGTTAACTAGGGTTCATGATAGAGGATTAGGGGATTTAATCCAAATAGTTCTTGTTTCCCTCCCATAAACGTGTTTTTTTTATTTGGTTTAAAAAGTTAAGTGATGTCTGACTTAGTTGACTTGGGCCGGGTATAGGGGTATAGTGAATGGGCTTTAGGGTGTAAGTGGGCTTATAGTGGGTAGAAACCGGGTTTGGGTTTTGGAAAAGGCAGTAATCACCCTCTTACTTTAAAAAAACTGTTATAGAAAGTTACACAGCTCAATTTTCCATTTCCTTTGTTAATAGTTTGACCATGTTGTCAATTTTGGCACAAGTGGTTTGCAAACTTTTCACAAGGACTAATAATGCAATGTTGAACATTTCCAAGGACCATTCTTGCATATGTCTTCAAACTTAAAGGTTGTTACTTGTACAAATGATTAGTGGAGGGTCATTTGTGACAAGTCTTCACAAGTTGAGGGACCAATGTTGAAAAATCTTCAAACTTCAAGGACCATTTTGGAAATTCATGAATCGGGTCCGGTTCTTTGTGCGGCTTCGTTTCCCGTGTTCGTTTTTGCTTGATTCCTTTGATCTTTTGGTGAATTCACGATATCCGTACCTAAAATACACAAATGAACAAACACAAGCATATATATGGGTATTTTGACGATATTTTAAGCGTTTTAAGCCCGATTTGGACGATGAGACTATGTATAAATACAGTCTTATCATGCGATATATTACATTTTAATCACATTTTCTCCCCCTATCTCTAATATAAAAATATAATATTAGAGATACCAATTTATTAAAATGTGACATTTTCCGAAAAATCGACGGGAGAGAAACATGTGTGCACGCATGAATCATGGAACATTTTCAGTCGGGTCGCTCCCCCTCAACAATATATGTGTGTCTTGAGACAAAATTTTGACAAAATTTTAGAAAAACGACGCCACAAAATATGTTGAGGTACGGAGTTGAGATGCCTTTTCTGATATAATATAGAAAAACACGATCACATCTTATGAGTGTTAATTACGAACCTAAACTCCCTTATTCCTACTTGGTATCTCTTATATTTTATTTTTGTCTTAATGATCACGAGGATACATCATCGACTTATGCGTGAATAGAGATTAAGTCTAAAAATAGAAACTTAACGGTGTAACCAAAATCATCAAATCAATAATTCACCCCAATAGACAACGATGTCAAAAAATTAAGTCAACAAGAAGGATCGATAAACACGATTTTATAACGGTTTTGAACATGAGACTTATTACCAAGACTTTTATACGCCCCCTAACGGAAGGGCCTTATTATCTTTGGTTTACCTCCATCTTTTATTCAACTTCGCCATGAAGCTTTTATTATGACTTCGGTCTTGCCTTGCCTTTTATTATCCGCCTCATCGGTGGTTTTATTAGCCAAAGACGTATATCCTCACGCTAAAGCGAATTTTGGATCTTTAAAGCTTCGAAGATTAAGGCTTGATTCACTTTCAATTTGGGCATAGATTTTTCGGCCTTGTGAGCTTCAAATTTTTGCTTAATTTAGGTGAGCACTTGAAATCTTATTATTAGGTGAAGCTTTCGATTATTCGGGTGCCAATACTTCAAAACCGTGACGCTGGCGATACCTTAATGTTTTCCCAATTTAATAACATGGAAGCTACCAAAACAAATTAGAAACCCAACAATAGTGACTAAACCGCCAAATCAATATTTATTAACAATTTTATTATGCAAAAGCGTTGGGAGAATAAGCTAATAATTACTACACATAAGATCGTGACGATTACGAGACTTATAAATAACTCTATCATTTCTCGTCCTCATTTAAGAGACTTAGCCTAAAAAGTTAAGGAATCGAAGCTAAGTGCTCAACACGCACGGTCGAGTAAAAAATTACTCTCGTTCTCACCATCGGAAAACCTACATTCGTGTCTTAAACACTTATGAAAAACAAGAAAATTTTTAAAATTTGGCCATTTTTAGCCTTATTTGCAACAAAACGATAACAAAAAGATGAATATTGGATTGCGTGTTGACGTAAGCAAGGTGAAGTATCTACTCACCCCCCATACTAAAACTAAACATTGTCCTCAATGTTTCGAGTCTAGGGGTGTAAACACCCCCATACTAGAGACGAAGTCGAATGCTTAATCTCGAGCATGGAAAGGGTAAAACGAATAACCTAAAAGCCGTTTATGAATTATGCTAATAAGATAAACGTTAGAACATAAAAGGATATCATCGGATATCGGAATCTTCAAAGGCAACGATCGAAGCTCGAGTGCTACGTAAAATGAACACGAGAGGCTTCAATGATGACGATGAACCTAATGAATCACAATCACAAACAACCACGAAACAAAGGTTGGAAGAGCACAAGTCCCCTCGTTACATTAACTAAGAAAGCGATAATATGTACAAGGATAAGCATGAGAATCCCCCACGAGGCACCTTGTTTTTGTTAACCGAGTCAAAAGCTCGACTCGAATCCCCATAAATGTGATCATTTAGGGATAATCTTGGTATGGTCATTTTTGGTGGGGCTTACATGATAAACAAGGCCCAAAAGTACATGGAGTACTTTAAAAACCCGATAAACGTATACCGGGGTCAAAGATAGCGTCTTCGTTTTCGGATGAAAGACGAAACAACGCTACTCCAACACAAACCCCAATGGGGTAGAAGAAAAGAAATAAGAAGTAGAAAGGTGGGGCAATGGGTAAGGCAACCTTATGAGCTACTCGAGGTAGACTCACACCAAGCAAATAGATATGATTTCCATTTATTGCATCGGTGGAAGACCGAGATTTCCCTTTACAAGCAATTCCGGGATCGTAAATCTCGTCCTCGGTGGAGAAATGGGAGGGAACATTTGGGGCTTCCCCCACACTAAAACCACACACACCATCGTCAAAAGGAGTAGACGAGGTGGTAGCACTCATAAAACGATGTGATGACGGAGTTAAACATGTAGAAAAATCATTTAAAATATTTTTAAAATCTTTTCCTTTTTCATCGTTCAAAAACTCTTTATGAAAACCCGATTGAATAATGTCGAAAATATTTGGCGTGTCAAATTGAAAATTAGTCGCGCTAAAAATCCTCACATTTAAGTCATTGGTGGGAGGGGGTGGCGGATTATATAAGTTCTCAAAACGTTTGTCAATAAAGAACACCGCCCCCTCGGGGTCAACATACTCGTCATCCTCATGAACGTCGATCTCATCGATTTCTTCATCAAAGATAGGCTTGTCAAACCAAGGTTTGTCATTCCCCTCCTTGAGTATCTTAGAAACTCTCTCGAAAAGATCACGATCAAGCACGAAACCATCATTCTTTTGTGGGGATCGTTGATAAGTTAGATCCTCACGAATGTGGTAAACGTCATTCTCAAATGAGGAGTGTTGATTAGGTAACTCCTCGAGAATTGGATTCTTAGTGGTCACATGAGTTGGTTCGTCATCGAAAATAAGACGTTCCAACTCATTTAGTTCATCCTCGATCTTGGAAAGGTCGACCTCACTTGTAGGTGGAAGTGAAGGCATAAGAGCTAGCTCTCGTTCAATGATTTCCTCAATCTCGGGATCAAACTCATAATCATCGTACTTCACATGTTTCTTCTTAGGAGAATCAAAAATAGCATGTGGATGTCGAAGTACGTGATCAAGCTCGGCTAAATCGCCATCGTCATCGTCAAAGAAAGAGTCGATGTGAGCACTCACAACCATGGACTTACAAGCACTAGGGCTATGCTTAGGTGACTTTTCTAAGACGAGAGGATCGATGTCGATAAACCCTTTAGCCTCAACGGGTGTTGGGCTAGGCAAAGGAGGCACTTCGATGGAGTTAGAAGTTGAAGCCTCAAAGACGTGGTCCTTCGAAGGTGGTGAAGACGAATCCATTTTGGTCATTGTCGTGATGGCATTAACGTCACCCTTCGGAATTGGTGGTTCACTTGTTTCGCTAAAAACATCCCAAAGTGAGTTTTCATCCATGTATTTACACATACCCTTTTGAATTAGGTACACGTATTCTTTATCATTAAAATCATCATCCTTAAAACCGTTTTTCTTAATTCTTTCAAAACATGCATCAAGCTTCATTCTTTCCGCTAAAGTAAACATTTTGAAATTATTAGAATTTGAATCATTAGGTTTTGAAACCTCGGTTTTTTCATTCTCATAAAATCCTTGGGATTTTCTAGCGAAAAAGTCTATTTTCTCATCCCCATATCTCATAGTAAGTCTCCCCTCGTGAACGTCGATTACGGTTCGAGCCGTCGATAAGAATGGTCGGCCTAAAATAATGGGACATTTAGGGTCACACTCGTAATCGGATATAACGAAATCCGCGGGGAAAACAAACTTTCCAATCCTAACATAGACATCCTCGGCTATTCCAATTGGTATTAAAGGTGTACAATTTGCAAGCTCGATTGTCATGTTCGTGGGGGTAAGCGAAGGCAATCTCATCAATTTCCATAGAGAATGAGGCATAAGATTGATGCTAGCACCTAAATCGGCAAGGGCTAAACATCCCTCAATCTCGGAAAAATCACAAGCTAATAGAAATTGGCCCGGATCCTTTTCCTTTCTCGGCATACGCCTTTTGGGTTTTTTAAGAAGGATCGATGCACAAGTTTCTTCAAGGGTTACTTTGGTAAGGTCGACAAAGCTCTCTTTTTGAACCGTGGATGGAATTTGAGGTACACGAGGGTGTGCACTCTTTTCCTTGGTCGCCACGTTCATCCCCTCGACTTTAGAACAAGAAGACGTCTTAGAAGTCGAGGGTTGAGAGGGATAAACAACACGGAATCCTTCAAGGTTAGGGGTAATCACACGACCTTTCTCACGAGACGAGGCGGCTTTACATTGTTCTTTCGGATTAGCTACGGTGTCACTAGGTAACGAACTTGATGACGAACCCGAGGCTTTGTTCATAATGGCCGAAAACATCTTTTTAATATCAATTTGCCCTTGCTCAATCTTCGTGTTTTGTAATTTCAAAGTATTTGTAAAGTCGTTTTTCAAAGTACCAATTTCTCCCTCTAATCGTCTCATATTAGCCTCATTCGTTTTCATGTAGTTTTGAAAATCGTTTGACGAACTATTTTGATTAGAATTAAAGTTCCCTTGGTTTTGATTGTTTCTTTGAAAATTGTTTTGATTCCCACTTGAAAAATTGTTTCCTTGATTGTTATCTCGATTTTGCCAAGTTATATTACGACCTTGATTATAACCTCCTTGATTTTGATTCGAAAAATTTCCTTGTTGATTATTTCCATGAAAATTGTTTCTGTTTTGATTAAAATTGTTGCCTTGGTTATAATTGCCTTGTTGTGATGGACCGGCGTTATTTTGATTTGAAAAAGTGTTGTTTCCATTTAACGCACTCACATTTGACGTTTGGCCATCCGTAGCCGCACACTCGTAATAATTATGAGGTCCACCACAAAACGTACACGAAACCTCAACCGCTTTCACCGTAGCGGGAGCGTCTTTCTTTTACATCTCAATGAGATAAGACGTGAACACATTCGTAAGCTTGTCGACTTTTGCATCAACTCTCTCAATGTCGCGATTAGAACTACTAACATTGGAGACATTGGCAACACTCGGTGCGTTGCGGAGTTGGTAAACCTTGGATCGGTTCTCGATAATTATCAAAGCTTCTCTCGGAGTCTTACACAAAAAGTTGCCACCGGCGGCGGAATTCAACGATTCTTGTTCGTGAAAATTAAGACCGTTGTAAAACGTATCGATTTGGTGCAACTCGGAAAAACCATGGTGAGGACATTGCCTAAGCAATTCCTTAAAACGATCCCACGCGTCTCTAAAAGATTCATTCGGTTTTTGCTCAAATTTCGTAATCTCGTTTTTGAAAAACGTTGTCTTAGACGGTGGGAAAAAATAATTAACGAACTTGGAAACGAGATCCTTCCACGTAACTATGGAATTAGGTGGCTCTTTCTCGTACCAATCCTTGGCGGCACCATCGAGCGAGTACGGAAAAAGCATAAGCTTGACGACATCGGTGTCGACGTTCTTAAACTTGCTCGTGGCCAAAAGACGATCAAAATTCCGAATATGGTCGTGAGGATTATCGGCTTCACGACCTCGAAACTTCGTAGCTTGGATCAACGAAAGCATTCCGCTCTTGATCTCAAAATTCTCCGCCTCGATAGCGGGAATTACGATCGCGTCTCCATAACCCTCGGTGGGCGCTTGGAGCAATTCCATCATAGAACGATTGTCGGCCATCTCTTCTAAGGTCTCTTCAACAACGATATTAGGAACATCGGTTTCTAATTCTCGTCTACGTCGTCGATTCCTTCGATTACGATTGCGTCGATTCGAAGTTTCACTAGAATTGGAATAGTCCTTCGATCGAGTGCGCATGCACTAAGCGTAGAATGGGTGGTAGCAAAGAAGATTCTTTATGCGGTTTTTCGATTTTTTAATTTTTTTTGGTTTTTGATTGGTTTTTTAATTTTTTTGGATTTTTGAATGTATTACGTAGACAAAAATCTACAAATCTCTCCTCGAATCGACTTTCTCGATTAAAGGAGCCTCAAGGAATGAAAACGATCACGTGGAGTGAACGTTCTCGATGACTTTAGAACGTTGGTGGAACACCAAAACGTTCAAGAGGGTTTAATCTTGAAAACAAGCAAATATATATATGATACGTAGATAATACTTGGGCGGCAAACCCTCGATTGGCCTTCTTTCTCAAAACACGCACAAGCAAGCGGAGGAAACGAGGCGGCGCGAAGCACTTAAGAGCCTTTTTCCTTTAGGTCGTGAAATACAACCGCCTTATACCCACCTTATAGTTTGTGTTAATTGAAATTAAGCCTCTCGAAAGTATTTATCTATTTTGCCTTTAAACTTTTGCTTTGGATTCGAATCCAATGATCGAGTGATGAAATCCCGAATCAAGGTTGTGATTTCTCACGTATTTGGAGTACTTGTATATTTATTTGTTCTTACGTAAATACAATATAGTAATAATATATTCACAAAGAAAAACGAAAACCAATATATCTACAATATAGTAAAGATTGTTGTGTGTTTAACTTAGGAAAATTAAACATAATTTATTTGGTTACTATAATATAATAGAGAAAAAATAACAAACATGAGTATGTACGATATTCACGCTTTCCAAAAAATTGAAAAGCAAAAACGCACTACTCACACAAACACGATACTAATAATAATGGCACACAAACACCTCCCCGGCAGCGGCGCCAAAAATTGATGTAGTGTTTTCGTACACGTTTTAGGAAAAACGTATATGAGTGGCAAGTATTAAGTTGCACGCTTTAGGAAAAACGCGAAACCGAATAAATTCCAAGTTCGTTCTCGAAGGAGGAGTGTGTATTAATGTGCCAATATATAAAATAACAATGTTTGGATTAGTGACGTTTTTGGTTGAGAAGAGAAAAATTAAAGACGAGCTACGACTACGATTTAAACTACGACGTTGACGTAAAACGCGAACGTAAATACGTAAAACGCAACAAAATTAAAAATTAAACCTAAAAATTAATTAAAAGTTAAAACTAAGTCTTAAATAATATAAATAAGAATAAAAATCCAACAAATATTTTTTAAAACCTTTTATTAATTAAATATTCAATTTTAAATGCTAATTAAAGCCCTAAAATTAAGTATAATTAACAAAATGTCCAAAATATAATTTTATTGAACTAATAAGTTACTTATATTATTTAAAGACTAAAAAGTATTTTTCCTAAAATTTTTAAACTATTTTTTTATTTTTTAAAGGCTAAAAACAATTTTTAAACTAAAATAATGATAAAAATTAATAAAATAATGATAAAAATAAACTTACTATTTTAAAAATCCTATTTTATATTACTAAACAGTAGAAAATTTTAAAAAGTTGAAAAAGTAATTTTTTTACACTAAAAGACAAAACAATTTAATAAAAACTAATTAAATTTGCAACTAATTCTAAAAACTATAAATTTAAAATATAAAAATAAAAATATATATTCCTAAGTCCGAAATGATAAAAGAAAATTTTTAAAAAAAGAATCAATTTTTTTTTACTTTTTAACAATTTTTTATGAATTAAAAACAATTTAAACTAATTAAATGATTAAAAGAAAATAATAAAGGATTTTAAAAAAAACTTTTTTTTTTTTTATATAGAAGTACTCCTTCCTCCCAGTTCTTTATGTGACACTTTTTTGTGTGTGCAGCAGGTAAATAAGTATTGCTGAGTTTCTAGTTATGACTACCTATACTTTAATCCACCAAAACTACCATCACATGCATACAATCCTATATTATCACCAATTCTAGCTGTGGGCAAGAATTCAAGGCATCACCATCAACTAAAAACTTATAAGTGACCTATTTGTTTAAAGAACCTCAAAAAAGAAAAGGAAAACACTTAACTTGATATTTAATGAACTGAAATGAACTAAAAGTGCAAATGAGCTATGTTTAACCTATTAAACTTGTAGCAAACTAATTGAACCTTAGAACCCTATCATGTGACACAACTACTGCATGAACCAAACACTAGATAACATTTTATAAGCACCAAATTTCAAAGAACAAACTACAAACCAAACTAAGAATAATCCTAAACTAGCATGGGCATTCATCCATTATCTGAAAATCACAAGTTGAAACAGAAAATTGCTCTAAGAATGATATATAACAAAACTCACAACTTAGTTTCCACAAACTAGTTCAAAACAGAAATCTAGGGGGTTCAAGCCTAAACCTGGCTTGACCTTTGTTCAAGTCAAGTTATCAAAAGCTGATGCCTTCCCTGGATGTGTGATTTGAAGAACAGATTTGGGATGAAACTCTTGGTGAGTAGTCTACAGCAGACCAAAGAGAAACATGAAGGAGAATGGAGAAAATGCTCTTTTTCTCTTCTTTCTTTAATACCTGCAATCAAAAAAAAAAGAGAAAAACACGAAAACTTCAAGCCCAAATAAGTGCTCAATAAGCTATTGTCAGGCAGCTTATTGGGTACTTATATGAACAGTAAGATCATAAGACAAGGACACCAAATTTTTCTGAAAAATCTTCAAACCAAAAACCTTTGAACTATGAGTAAATCACAAACTTGAAAACCACTCTTTTAGAAACTGATTGTTTCTCACAAAATTTAACAGCTTAAGGAATCTTAATAGGCTTATGTGGGTGTCAATCCACACAAGTCAGTAAGTCTCAGCAAGCCGGATCCCAAACTAACTTTTGTCAGAAACTTTAAAAAGAAACTTTGATAAAGATTAAGCTAATATTGCAAGATAAACTTCAAATCATTACACTACCAAAACAAATTAAAAGGAACTCAGCTTTTGTACCAAACTTAAAACAATTTTTTCATTAATTAAAAATTCTTACAAAGAGGCTGGAACAAAGGCAAACTCACAATCTGAGTGCTCAATATATAGCAATAGATAGAAGGATCTAGAATGAGAAAACTACAACTGAAAACCCTATATACAAACTACCAGAAATACCCTTGAAGTCTTGGATTCGATTCTTGGTCAAAATGCAAGCATGTGAAGATTTCAGTTGCCAGTTGTCCTTGAGTGTATCTATGCTGTTCATTAATCCTTTGGGACCAAGGATTTTCATCCAGCCGTTCATATGGTCAAACATCTTGGAATCTTGTGACTTGGTGTGAGCTGGAGAGGGGACAAAAAGGAGAGGGTCGTTTTCTGGGTTGAGGGAAATGTTGGGGAATGGGTAATAGGCATTATGCCTAAGGTGGATTAGGTTTTAAGTGAGGGAAAAGGGTGATTAGTACTGGGGTTAACTAGGGTTCATGATAGAGGATTAGGGGATTTAATCCAAATAGTTCTTGTTTCCCTCCCATAAACGTGTTTTTTTTATTTGGTTTAAAAAGTTAAGTGATGTCTGACTTAGTTGACTTGGGCCGGGTATAGGGGTATAGTGAATGGGCTTTAGGGTGTAAGTGGGCTTATAGTGGGTAGAAACCGGGTTTGGGTTTTGGAAAAGGCAGTAATGACCCTCTTACTTTAAAAAAACTGTTATAGAAAGTTACACAGCTCAATTTTCCATTTCCTTTGTTAATAGTTTGACCATGTTGTCAATTTTGGCACAAGTGGTTTGCAAACTTTTCACAAGGACTAATAATGCAATGTTGAACATTTCCAAGGACCATTCTTGCATATGTCTTAAAACTTAAAGGTTGTTACTTGTACAAATGATTAGTGGAGGGTCATTTGTGACAAGTCTTCACAAGTTGAGGGACCAATGTTGACAAATCTTCAAACTTCAAGGACCATTTTGGAAATTCATGAATCGGGTCCGGTTCTTTGTGCGGCTTCGTTTCCCGTGTTCATTTTTGCTTGATTCCTTTGATCTTTTGGTGAATTCACGATATCCGTACCTAAAATACACAAATGAACAAACACAAGCATATATACGGGTATTTTGACGATATTTTAAGCGTTTTAAGCCCGATTTGGACGATGAGACTATGTATAAATACAGTCTCATCATGCGATATATTACATTTTAATCACATTTTCTCCCCCTATCTCTAATATAAAAATATAATATTAGAGATACCAATTTATTAAAATGTGACATTTTCCGAAAAATCGACGGGAGAGAAACATGTGTGCACGCATGAATCATGGAACATTTTCAGTCGGGTCGCTCCCCCTCAACAATATATGTGTGTCTTGAGACAAAATTTTGACAAAATTTTAGAAAAACGACGCCACAAAATATGTTGAGGTACGGAGTTGAGATGCCTTTTCTGATATAATATATTACATTTGACAATTTCATATCATTTTCGGAATGTGTTGGATACATAAAATATGACAATTTTAGAGATGTACCCAACAACATTAAAAGGCTTGATTTTAAAACTCTCCCCCTCAAAAATTGATCAAAATAACATATGACAATTTTGAGATATAAAAACCACTTATGAGGAAGGGAGTGTTGAACACACAATTTTGAAAGATTTAGAAAAACCTTTTGAGAAATTCTTGAAAAATTGTGTTCAACGGTTTTAAAATAATCAGGATAGAAGACTTCTCTTCTATTGATTAGGGAAAGCGCACTGAAACGTACACTTCCCTTTCGGGTCCGTTTTTCATGAGCTCAAAACTTTGATTGTTTTGTGACTAGCTCATGACTGAGAAAAATAAATTTCCCGTTGTGAAGGATAAGTTATCATCCGTGATAAACTTTCCTTAAGTTGAAGTTCGAGTTCTAAGCTGACATTTACTTAGAAATCGTTTTTCATGAACTTAAAAACTTTGAATGTTTTTATGAGAAGCTCATGGCCGAGAAATATCAATTTCTCGTTGAGAAGGATAAGTTATCGTCCGAGATAAACTTTCCTTAGTTGAGGTCCGAGTTCTAAGCTGTGATGCGCCTAGAAGTCATTATGAGAGAATATCAAGCAGCTTCATTTGCCAAAACCTCCAAGTCTTCTGGAGTCATATACTTCATACCAAGACGGCCACGCAAACCTATCTTTCGATAGAGCTTTTGTAAACAAGTCTGCCAGCTGGTACTCAGTTCTGACAAAGTATAATTCCACGATGCCGCGTTCCACTTGTTCCTTGATGAAGTGATATCTGACATCGATGTGCTTGGTGCGAGAGTGCTGAACCGGATTGCAAGATATGGCTATGGCCGACTTTGAGTCACAATACATAGGTATTTTATCAAAGTGGAAGCCATAATCCGTGAGTTGAGTTCTCATCCAGAGGACTTGAGCACAACACGCGGATAGAGCCACATATTCTGCTTCAGCTGATGAGAGCGAAGTGCAATCCTGCTTCTTTGACGACCAGCTGACAAGCTTGTCTTCCCCTAGAAATTGTATGCTACCAGAAGTGCTTTTACGACTATCAAGACAACCTGCGTGATCAGAATCTGAAAAAGCCGTTAGATGAAAACCGGTTTCTCTCGGATACTAGAGTCCCATGTGAATGGTATTCTTAAGGTACCAAAAGATCCGTTTAACCTCTTTGAGGTGCTTTTGAGTAGGTCTGGCTTGATATCGTGCACAATAGCATGTGGCATGATGAATATCAGGCCTGCTGGCTGTAAGGTACATAAGTGACCCGATCATACTGCGATATCGCGTTTGATCTACGGGATATGAGTACAAGTCAGCGTCTAGGGATGTGGTCGACAATGGTGTACCAACGCGAGCACATGAGGTCATACCATGCTTTTTAAGTATCTCTTGAGCATACTTAGCTTGGTTAATGAAGATACCACGTGGGGATTGATGAATCTGGAGGCCTAAAAAGAATTTTAGCTCCCCCATCATTGACATTTCAAATCTGCTGTGCATTAATTTTTCAAAACGTTTTGAAAGTTTTGGGTTCGTAGAACCAAAAATAATGTCATCAACATAAACTTGCACCAGCATTATGTCATCCCCATATTTATTAGTAAAGAGAGTAGGATCGATAGAACCTTTGGAGAATCCTTTGGACACCAAGAAGTTTGAAAGTTCTTCGTACCATGCCCTTGGAGCTTGTTTAAGTCCATATACAGCCTTCTTGAGACGATAGACTTTGTCAGGATGATGAGGATCGATGAATCCTTCCGGCTGATTCACATACACTTGTTCCTTCAAATGACTGTTGAGAAAAGCAGTTTTAACGTCCATCTGAAAAACTGTGAAGCCCTTATGTGCAGCATAAGCAAGGAATATCCTGACTGCTTCCAAACGAGCGACTGGGGCGAATGATTCATCGTAGTCTATGCCTTCTTGTTGACGGTATCCCTTAACCACAAGACGAGATTTGTTTTTGATGATGGTTTGTTCTTCATCCAGTTTGTTTTTCCAGATCCATTTGAAATCTAAAATTGACATTCCATAGGGTCTGTCAACAAGTTCCCAAACATTTAGGCGTTCAAACTAATGTAATTCCGTTAGTCGCACACATTTTAAGGCTAACAATCTTCCCCCAATGTGGTGACATACGGAATTACTTACAATGTTCCTAACAAATGCAAATACAACAAAAATATGACAGTATTAAGTTTGCTTCCAATGCTGAGGATGACGTCGTTGTCTTCAAGTCTTTTAGAAAAACTTATACCCCAGTTTGAATCCTCTTTGTCTTTGCTTGTTGAGGAACCATTGTATCATGTATGAACTGGATTAACTTCCCCCCAATTCATACCACATGCCTTGAAAAGATTTCTTCATAGACTTCTTTTTGACGAAGCTTCTGAATCAGCTTCCCCCCAAACCAATATCCCTGTCTTGAGCAGATCCTGTAGCTTGAGCAATCTTCTATCTTTGACATTTAAAGTGCACAGTGGAATTTTGTAGAAGAAGAAGTAAACCCCACCAAGTAACTTCTACCTTAACATTTTTGGTCTTCATGATTATGAGTTTGGGGGAACATGTAAGAAATCAGCAACAAATCTTCTCACGCTTGTAGAATCTTCCCCCTGGAAGTTGAACTAAGTACTCTAGAGTGGGAACTAAGTCTCCAAAGTACACGTTCTTCCCCCATGATGGTGACGAACTCTCGGAAGCATCATCTGACGTGTACGGTCAAAATCGCGAGATGTTCTTGTCGAAAGTATGATGGTGACGAACACTCGATAGCGTTCTTGTCAAACGTATGGTGGTAAGAACACTCGGTAGCATCCTTGTCAAAAGTATGGTGGTTAAGAACACTCGATAGCATCATCTGACGAGTACAATCAAAATCGTGAGAAGTCCGTGTCTGAAGCAGTAATCTTTGTTGACATTCTGTAGCTCAAGTTGCTCGTGAGAATAGTTTGCTGATCACATCTCTACTCTTGTACTCTCTGGCTAAACTTACCAACCTCGTATTCTTTCGGCTATCTGTAGTGACCACTGGTGAAGTAAACCTGATATTCCAAACTTGAAACTGAAGTACAATCTCCCAAATTTGTTACTTATGCTTAGCACTGTGTTGATTAAAGAACGGTGCAGAGAAACGTCTCTTAGAATCTTATACATAAAGAGAGAGGTATAAGATGTAGAACACCTCTTGAAGTATCCACAACTCCCGGTGAGTGTGACACTGAGCACTACAACGTAACTCCTTAAATGATAGTTGTCCATGTCGTCGACCATCCACCCCTTGACAGTGGAAACTAGATAGATCAAGTCTCAATCATGAATGCTCAAGCGAATCATCAATCATAGAATGGGGTGAAAGAGGCTCGATGATGAATTGAGTAGACGTCTTCGTGATATCCCACTTCAACTTCAAATAAAAAATACCAAATCCACTTCGTAATCACTTGACATTACTTTGCCCGAATACTAGCCGTTTTGACA
Source organism: Glebionis coronaria (assembly GCA_025667525.1). Classification (NCBI taxonomy): domain Eukaryota; kingdom Viridiplantae; phylum Streptophyta; class Magnoliopsida; order Asterales; family Asteraceae; genus Glebionis; species Glebionis coronaria. Next base: position 316,869,723 of record CM046876.1, on the reverse strand, counting down.
ATTTCAATAAATCTTAAAAGGATCGTTTTGGTGTTTATTTATTTTTGTTGTGTGTGTTGTGTTTGTTGTGTGTTGTTTGAGTGTCGTTAACTAGAGATCCAATCAATGACTAAAGAATGAGAAGTCGTCAATGTGGTCTAGCTAACTTTACTTTGAAGCCCAAATTAGTTATATGCCCAATTGATGCGCGGATCGACCTCCGCGGTGAGGTCGTCGAAAATATTTTACAAAAAATAAGTTTTCAAAACGAGCATTTGCTTTAGTCAGAATGAACCCGTAATCACCAGATCCCTATAATCCGCACATCCATCATACCCGGGTTTGACCCGTATACACTTGGTCCAATAGGCAAAATAACCGAATCCAGTCTTTGATGAAAAACGCAGTTCAAGAATATTAAGGCCCAACATTGCAGCACCACCACTTCTATTTTTGGTTAACAAATTAGGCCCAAAGAGCTGCAGCCCAATCTATAAGTTTATATATGTCAATAAGTCAATAGGCGCACATTTACCCTAATCACACTCCAAAAACACAGCCTCCATTGTTTCATTGTTATCACCGCCCACTAAACTCTCATAGTTCAAAGTAACCTACCCACTTCCATCGTTTACACCGCCCCCTTCTTACATCCTAGTTATCTCCGTCCCATCTCATTCTTACAAACCATCACCATTAATCGAATCGCAGCCATAATCCATACACATAGATTCCTCTACCACTTTGTTCTATGAGTATCTATATCTTCCAAACCCAACAAAGAACCCATCAAACTCTGACAAATCCAATCAATCGAAGATAAGAAAACAACCTTCCTTCGTATCTTGTTAGTTGACAACAAGAACCCATAAAATCCATGCATACAAACCCTTTGCATCATTTGGATTCGTCTTCTAGATCTCATAAAGAGGTCTCTGGTAAGGTTCGATTAATACATGCATGAGATTTTCTTTAAACGAAACAAAGATATGATGGTAACACAATTGTTAAGCATCATCTTGAAATTTCGAATAGTAAAGTGGGGAAAACTCACAGATCTATGATGGATCCTTTTCTCGAGTTAAAAGATCTTTAAAAGATCTTGATGAATAAGCTTAACACAAATCGAGAAAAGTAAACTGAGATCATGTTTTGTTTTTATACGAGTCTAGATAGGTTTTAGTGATGATGGGATAAGATTAGATGATGATTGGTGTTGATGGGAGTTAAAAGGGTGGTTTGATAATTACTAGTTTGGGTGATGTAGAGTTTGGGTATAGGGATCATTTTAAACCATTGACTCAGTTGTGTTAACCCGGTCAACTCGGTAATTACCGAGTTGACTCGGTGTGATGTTGTGATGAATATGAGTTTGAGTCAACTGATTTTTCAGAACCATCGGAATGTTGTGTGAAATGTCAAGTCAACCCATCGGAATCATTTATACATCCATCGGAATGTTTCTAAATGATCCATCGGAATGTTTCTAAATGATCCATCGGAATGTCAATAGAGAGTCCATCGGAATAAATCAAACACCTCATCGGAATAATTATCTGAAAGCCCATCGGAATAAGCTGTCGGAAAACCCATCAGAATGCTTTATCGGAAAGCCCGCCGGAAAAGGGTTTTAAAAAACCGAAAATGGTGGATCTTGCCAATTATTTTGTTATTTTATGTCCTTTTCCCCTTAACAAATTATATCTGATGATGTAAAGGACACAAAAAACGTGTAGAAAGACAATGTTTTGATGGAACCAATAAAGAAAAGATTAAAAATGATAATAAAAGAACTGATGTGGAAGCATATTTAGACCGTGTAATGGATTCACAGAAAATGAAAAACCGTACCACATAAAAATTGATCCGACACATAAACACAAACACAAACACAAAACATCGAGACAAAAACACGAAACACCCCCGGTTAGCTCTGATGCCAATTGTTAACTTGGATTCACTAATGAACACGGGTTTATGATCCGGAGGTCGGGGAGGATAGAAGTGTTGTTTAGCCATTTTAGTGAGAGAAACAAGAGAGAATAAAAGTGTGTTTTATTCTAGAGAGAGAAAGGTAAGACAAGAAATGAAAAGCCTCACCCCTCCATGGAAGTATGGAGGGGTATATATAGCACGGGACTTGGACTATTACATATGACAATATTAGTCCTTGCAAGTCCCGGCTATGAAACTAATGTAATTCCGTTAGTCGCACACATTTTAAGGCTAACAATTTCAAAAACTCTACTTCAAGATTGCGACATTTCTCGTCTGATTCTGACACTAGACATGCTACATGACGATATTGATCAAGATCGGTATACACACCAAGTATAGCATTCATATGGTCAGCATAAAAGTATTCCTGAGAAAGTCGATCAATTTCGTTAGAAAGTTGGTGTTCTTGTGTCTTTAATTTAATTTGAAGAAAATCAACTTCATCTTCAAGAGATTTGACATAGCTTAAATCAGTTAACATTTCCTCAGTGAGAGCATTATAAAACATTTCCACATTTTTTGAAAGATCATCAATGGTTGGAACAATGCATTGTTGAATGACGACTTCTACTTGTGGGTTAGGTTTAATATTCCAAATGGTATCCCTAGAAACTTTTTCATAGTCGACGACACCTTTGTACAAATTTAAAACCCCTTGTTTTATAAACTCAAATTGCTGAACACTTTTGCTTTTCTCATCCCATTTACGTTTTTCATCCAAAATTCGCTTTTCTAACAAAATTGATTGCTTTTTTAAACTCCTTTTTAAAGAAACTTTCTTTTGTGGTTCATCACTTGGTGGTGGAACACTATTATACATCTTTTGTTCTTTTGAAAGTTCTTTTTTAGGGACAAACTTAATATGATTGTTAAAATCAGAAAGGTTTATTAAATCACTTAAGTTTGATCGACTTTCTTCTTGTTGACGAATGATTTCGTCGCAGTCAGGGGAAAGCATAAGAGCAAGATTATCAACATAACAACCGATATCATAAAGAGCAGGCTTGGTACTTTGAGCTTTCTTGAGATATTCAGGCTTGACAAAACTCGTTTTCATATTTCTATTGAGCATATTCATAGTTTGAATAGACTGACTCGTTTTGTAAACAATGTTGTTTAACGTGTCGACTCTCTTTTCCAAAGCAAGAATTTTTTCAATATCCTTTTCTTCACGAGTTTTATAAAGCTCAGTTTGTTCTTTGTTAACCGACTCTAATTCAGTAATTTGGAGTTTATGTAGCAGCAGTTGTTCTTCAAGTTCCGATATCTTCTGTTTTGACATATGAATTTCGTGTGTTACTTCAGAACAATATTGTTCGTTGAGCACCTTACGTTCATATACCAAACCATTAGCTATTGCAACCCGTCGATCAACTTCTTTTACATAATCACACTCTTTAAGCCTGTCTATCTCCTCGGCTAAGGATGTGTTTGCTTGCTTCAAACGTTTATTAGCATCTTTGTTTTCCTCAATTTCACGTTTTAAAGAATTAATAATAGACGCAAGCAAATCACGGTCCTCATCCGAGTCAGTATCCTGAACAGCTTTTCCGTCATCATTACACATATGCTGTGAATCCGTAGAGATATTGCTATCCTCCGTGTCCATTACATATGTGTCATTGATGCTTTCGGGTTGCTCAGGATGCCGTCGTTCATTAGCAAACACATTATAGTTATCATGTGATGGTACCTTTTCAAGTGGCTCAGAATCATAGATGGGTCCAGAAGTATCATCAGTCTCTGGGATCACTTCTTGAATCTTTGCCATGTACACATAATGTGCCTCTACCTCTTGATCATCGGCTTCATCATCAGTGTCATCACGCCAGTCAACTTCATCTGCTGTGAGTGGAATTCATGCTTCTTCTTTCTTGCACAGCAACATCTTTTCCTTGTGATATCCCGAATCCTTAACCCGTTTTGGCTTCTTACATTCCCTAGCCATGTGCCCAAATCCCTTGCAGTTGAAGCATTGAATCCCAGTCTTCTGCACCACCGGAGTGCCTACAGTATCTCTAGCCCCAACTTGATTCAGCATCCTCTGATTATCATACCTAGCATCACAATCATATCTAGGTGCATGATCAACTTCCTTATATCTAGCATTGGATGATGATCTGAGGTTGTTGTTGGTAGGTTTGTAGATCTTCTTATAAGTTGTGGTGAGTAAAGACATGAGTTCTTCAATCTTCTTGTCCCTTGAAGTTTGTTCATCATCACTGTCTCCATCTGACTCGGTGTCATACTTTGGAGGTGGAGTGGGGACAATTGCTTTTGCTTTGTGTTTAGCAGCAATTAGAGGTTTGGTGGATGAGCTTGATGACTTTGAGGAATGAGTAGGTGGTTGTTGACGGGGAACGGGTTTTGTTGAAGTAGCAGCCACAAAAGCAATAGAATTAGCAGACCGTTCTGCCTTTTCAGACCTTAGTTCATTCACTTCATTCTGATGTTGTTTCAAGATATCATAAAGTTTGTGGTAAGATATAGTCTTGATATCTTCCCTTTGTTTGACCAAAGTCACAAACCTTTGCCATTCCGGTTTGAGTTGAAGTAGAAACTGAACATTGGCATGATGATTGGAGATGGTGCACTGATTTCTGACAAGCTCATTCATCATTTTGTAGAATCTCGAGTAATATGAGTCAATGGATTCACCATCTTCAGATGTGAATTTTCCAAACTCCCAAAGTAGATTAGTCTCGAGATCTTGAACATTGATTGACTCACCTTGCTTTAATCGATGAATTGCATTCCACATTTCCATAGCATTAGGACATGCATCAACTGTGGAATAGATACCGTTATCAATTCCAGTGAGTATGAAATTTACAGCATCAGCTTCAGCTTGGAGGAGTTTCTTTTTCTCAGCAGAACATGTGTCAAAATCCTCCATAGCTCGTATAGTTGATGAAGTACCATCCTCTGCCTGTGTGGTAATTGGTTTGAATTCAAAAACTGGAGGTGGATTCTCAAGGCAGTGACGAAGAGCAGTTCGGTTTTCTTTTCCGTCGAGAAATCTGAGAAAGCGAGATCTCCATTGAACGTAGCAACCGGCAGTGAGCACAGGTGGGTTACCGTTGCCACCTTGTTCCAAACGAATTTGATTAGCAGTTGCAATGTTGATGTTGTTGTTAGACATGGTGAATACTTGTGGATGAATTGCAGATCTTAGTGGATTTGTTGTGATGATGTGTGGTTAAAATTGAAATTCCGAAAAATTCAAAAATTCTTTTCTCAGCCCGACAATAAATTTCTCAGTCTGACAAAACGGTAAGCCGAAAAATTTTGTATCGCCAAATTTTGAATTTGAGTTAGAAATAGCCAAAAACTAGTAGGGAAAAAATTTAAATTTACTTGACCTAAAATTTTTAACTCTTTTTTTTTTTAATCTTCGTGTAAACTACGTTCCGAAACTAGTCTAGATAGTGGCGAAGTCTAAAAATTACTCAAACAAAATACCCATCGGAATGTCCATCGGAATACTTATCGGAATGTCCAGATCGGAATGCTCAATCGGAATGCTCAATCGCAATGCTCAGATCGCAATGTCCAGATCGGAAAGCCTGTCGGAATACTCAGATCGCAAAGCCTATCGGAATACTCAGATCGCAAAGCCTATCGGAATACTCAGATCGCAATGTGGCTGTCAAAATTCAAGCAGAGTAACGACTTAAAATACTTCCTTATACCCGTCGGAATCCAGATCGCAAAGTACGATCGGAATGTCCAGATCGGAATAAGTAATAAAACCCACGTATCGCAATGTAGAACCAAAACCCTTTCTGATGGTGATGGTTATTGCGATGGAAGCCCACGTTACACTTGTACTTTCCGATGGAGATTCGGCTTAAATTTCGGAATGAAGAACAAGAAGAAATTTCGCAACTTTTGATCCAAAAGATTTGTGTTTTAGCCAAAACCAAGATACCCAAATCACTAATACTAGTATGTAGATGATTTTTATCAAGAAAAGGCCATAAAAAACACAAAAAAGAAGTTTTGGACGTGAGATGTAGATCAAAAAGGCCACGAAAATTGAAGAACACCACACACGAATCTTCAATCACCTATCCACTATAGGCTCTTGATACCAAATGTTGTTCCCATTTAATCCATAACACAAGATTTAGAAGAGATATTTAGAGAGAGAAAGAGAAGAAAAGTAGAGAGAGAAACAAGAGAGATTTGGAAGGGTAATGTTTACTAGAGAGAGAAAGTAAAATGAACCAACACCCTCTTCCACACATGGAAGAGGGTTTATATACCCTTGGCATTTTGGGCCGTGGGCTTTGTTTCTTTGGGCCGGGCTTGGCTTTGTTTTGGGCTTACGCCCCTAACTTATACAATATTAGCTTAAAGTCCAAGCCCGGTTTTCCCGACTAGCTTATTACAATACATGACCAATAACGACTAAGATGACCTATTACATTCTTGTTCGACTATATAAAATATAAGGCTAACACATTTTTCTTTCCATCTTTTCATTTTACATAAACACACCCTCAAACCCTAAAATACTTCTCTCTCTCCCACCTTCAACCTCCAGCCGCCGGAATTCGGCCACCGCCGCCGCCACTTTTGAAAATAAAAACTTGTTAAAACACTTATAACTTCCTGATCTATTCGATCCACCACTCAATCTATTATATATATCACTTTCGTTGCATCCCTTTTGTTATCCGACCACTATGTCGACAACCACCACCCAACAATCGTCGCCTGTTTGGCCGCCGTTGTTACAACCGTCACTCACCACCGTCTCCAGCCACCATATCGTCGCTTTTACACCACCTATGTGACCACAACCACACCATGACCTCTTTCACCATCGGAGACAATAGATCTACTCGATATATGATAGCAGCCACCTTCGTCGACGCTGTCACGACGTCACTATCATCACCAACCCCGTCCTTAATAGTAACCGGATCTAGATTTACTAGATCCATCATCATCATCAATACCACTATAGTTAATACACCACCATGAACCCCGCCACCCTACTGTCGTGGCGTAGCTACTAGCCACCATCATCTTCTCGACTACCATCCCGTCACTATCATACTAACGTTACCACCATCCATATACCACCAACCGCAGGATATTTTATACCACCACAGTCGCCGAATCTGACCACCCATGAAGTGGTTGTTTCTTGACTGTTGATTGTTGTTTATTATTGTCGTTAACCACTGAAAACTGCCACAGACATGGTGTTTGTGTGCTTTCGTCACCGCCACAGCCACACCCAAAAGGTGTCGGGCTCGTGGTATAGTTATTGTCACTTTAGTGTTCCATTGTATTTTGATGAATAGATCCAAAACGATGAATATGAGTATGTTGGTTTTGTGAATTAACGACCGTTAGCGTGTTCGGTTAGTTTTAACAGCCGTTAAATGGAATTTGATGTGGTTAAAATCAGTTTATGAGGCGTTTGGATATGGGTTTTATGATAGTTTTAGGGGCGTTTGGGTATACGGATGACTAAAAGATGAAAGTATAGGTTGAAAGTGTTGATTTAGTTTTGACTTGATTATCGGTAAATTCATTTCATTTATTTATTATTTATGATTCAACAACGATTAGTTTGATATAATAGAAATATGAGGAAAATTGAAACATAGATTGATTGTGAAAGCGAAAACGTGATGTTTTGTGATTATGGAAACGTTATATAAAGGAATGGGTCATGCTGAAATTTTATAAATTTAATATTTATCTAGTTTTCTTAAATATTATTTAGAAACTAACCCCTTTTAGAAATATTAAATGGACGATTAAAGAAAAAACGGTTTATAAAATATTATTTTTTAAAATCATAGTTATTGTATATACTTTTGAAAATTCATTTGAAACTCTAAAATGTGTGTCCCTTTTGTAAAATGATATTTATTTAATTAATGAGTGATTTTTAAAACGTGTCGAATCATTTTGGTTTATTTATTTTTCTTGTTATAAAATAATACAAGGCATTGTATACTTGGACTATTTAATTCGTTTGTTGTCATCTTTTTTTTTGAGTTTAGTACATGTCGTGTGTCATGTACATTTCGAGTTATTCGTGCGTTGCCTGTCCTTGTTATATAGTTCAAGCTATGAATTATATACTAGTTCCGTTCTTCCCTGTGTAATATATGTTAGGTATATATATTACATACATGGTGTTATTTTTCGCATCACCTTTCTAAACTGATTATCTGAACCGATTTCTGAACCGATTACTGAATCAATTACTGAACGATTTTGATATGGGATTTAAACGGTTTACGAACCGATGGTATTGAAGAAACCTTTCAATGGGAAATCTTGGATGCATCGATTTGGGATGCTGGGGGATAATCGATAAGATAAACGACGACTTCTGGTGCTAATTACTGTACAACATCCATGTGAGTTCATACCCCCTCTTTCTCTTTTCAAATCTCTTTATAAATGCTTTGAATCTCTTTGGGGGAGATACATGGTTGTCGATGTCAAATACGTGTTTGTGCATTTCAATGATTGTTGCGATTTATATATCTATTCTTTACAAGTATTATTGTGATACATATGCGTTAATATCTTTTTTAGGATTGTTTATATTGCGTACGGCTTGTACTTTTGAGGTATATTTACGTGACATATGAGTTTACACTTTTCAGATTGTTTATGATTTATACTTGAATATCTGAGTTATCCCCTAGCTCTTGTTAAACTGCTTTGACTGTTTGATACTGTGAAGTGAAATTACTGCTTGTACTTGCTTGTGGACGCAAAAACTAATTTCTGTGAACGCTCAGTGAACTTCGTTTATGATTAGCCTAAGTAGTGTTAGCCATAGTCCACACTATCATGAATCGTTAATTATTTTGCTGGAGTAAGTTCTTATGTTATGGATAGATCTATTGAGGCTTGACAACCTCCACTCGGGCATTCTGACACCGGACGGCTGTATATCATTTGTGTGAACTTGGTTAGTCTTGGCTAGACTCCCACTTGGGGCAACTTATTGTACATTTCGGTGTACGTACTGGATCATTAGCTTCAATATCATGAGCTTAACGCTATCATAAACACTGAAACACCCGATTTATTCTACACTTGGCACTACATCTCCTATAGTTGCATTGGGTACTTGAACTGAACTTTTGCGGTCCATCTTGCTATGAATCTTGAATATGATCTTGCTATGAATCTTGAATATGATCTTGCTATGAATCTTAAATATATGATCTTGCTATGAATCTTGAATATGATCTTGCTATGAACTTGAATGTGAATCTATACTATAATCTTGCTATGCTCTTGAACGTGAATAATGAACGTGATATTGGTATGAATCTTGCCTGCGATCATGTATAGATCTGATCTGAATCTTAACTATGGTATCCATATGAATCTTGACAGCGATCATGTATTCATCTGATATGGATCTTAACTGTGATATCAATATGAATCGTGACTGTAGTAATGTAAGGCTCTTAACATTATTTATTATGTGGTTATGATATGATTCTTGCATGAGGATATGATTATTGTGCGTGGATTGATATAATCCTTATGTGTGGTATTGACATGATTCATGCATATGGTCTTGATATGATGCTTATATGATGGTTTGATATGATACCTATATGCTGGTTTGATATAGTAGTTTTATGTTGATGCATTTTGCTATGATTCTTATATGTGATCTTGATTTTGATATTGACATGAACCTAGAATATGATATTATTATGTATGTTGACTGTGACTACTGAATTGAACTGGGATATGAATTGGATCATGAACTTAAGATTAAATTGAAATTAGTTGTGAGCGTGAACTACAACTTGTCTATGAACTCAAGTAATGGTGTTAGCTGTAATGCTTTTGCTAAACGTTGATTTATGACCGAACCTTGTGGCAACGTCTCTTTTATTGTGAAACTCTGAATTTCTAAACGCTTTCATGATACTACTTTTGGTAGTAGTATTTGTAAACTTTTAAAGTGTCTTAAACATTTTAATAAAACTTATGACCTCACCAACCATTGTGTTGACACTTTTAAGCATGTATTCTTAGGTACTTGACTGTATGATTATTTGAAGTCTGCGTTATGATATTTGGCATAGAGGTCGTTCTCTCGGATCAAGACTCGGATAGTCATGACGTAACAGACCCCAATACGCGTGGGCTTCCGTTGGGCCAATTTGGGGGTGTTACAGATTGGTATCAGAGACTTGGTTATAGAGAACTAGGTGTTATTGTATAGGCCTATACTATAACCGATGCTCTCTTGTGTTTTAGAATGTCATTATGCTTGTTCCTCTGATATATGAATACGTGCTTTACATGATACCGTTGCTTATCCGCTGCAATATGAATACTTGCCATGCATGTTTGCGATCTCTCGTACCGCTGTTATATGAATGTTTACTTTACATGTTGTGATTTCTTCATGCACTGCTATATGAATATATGCTTTACATGTTGTGATAGATTTATGCACTCTTATACGGTTATTTGATCTACATGTTGGTTATTACTTTATGTGTTGCTCATGAATCATGCTTTACAAATTCTAGAGACTTTGTACGATGCTATATGAATTGTTTTCTTACACACTGGTTGCTTTATGCGCCGATATATGAATGATTGACTTGTGTGTTTGCTATCACTTTATATACTGCTGCAAGACTTTAGTTTACGATTACTTTACGCGGTATAGAAATCTTGCCTTATCATGTGTTTTCTTGAAAATAAAGAAAGTAAATTACTTTTTTACATGACATCTTGATCTATACATTTTTACGTGGATCTACTAAACCTATATATTTTAAAAACATTAATATATTTTTTATGAAAATATAAGTTGTTGTATTTATATAATCTGTTGATATAAATATTTTCTTGGTAAATCATTGGTGTTTATGAGTTTTGGTACAAACTGGTAGAGTTAGTATAAGTTGGTGTGTTTAAAAGTGGTCAAAATATATTTTTACAAAAGTGTGACATTCTTTCCGAATTTTATATTGAGCTTAAAGGTTTATGAAAATTGTTTTGACAGTATATTAGTACCTATTCGGTAGGGGGCGAAAGGTTAGACCTTAGAAAGATTATGAAAATATAAGTTAATATCTTCATTTTTGATATGTTATAAACTAAAAACAGACTTAAAATAAACAAGAACTGAATTTTGGCAAAACACTAAAAGTAGTTACTGTCTATAATTTAAAAATGGTCGAAAGGACGCTTTTAAGTCAAACCGGGTCATTCTGAATGTCGAAACGAATTTAAAATGACGTACATGAATATTGAAAACGTTTGAAAAAGGTAAGAACACGTGTTGGAAATATCTGATGATTGTGGCTATACGTGTTGAAGGAGTATTTTGCGGAAAAACATTTATTGGTTAATTGTGATTTGAGAAAGTGTTGAAAATATGGGAATTTAGATTGTCATTTGAGTACTTACTAAAAATGGCAAATTTTGAAATGACGCCAAAAGGCTATCGAATTTTCGTCGAGTTAAATTTTTTTTTTGCCTAAGTATAAGATACTAATATTAACTATATGATTTCGATAAGTCATAATTTATCTATAATAAAACAAAGTACATGATTGGCAAGTGACATACGTGATAGACTTATGTGATTTATTTGTTCACGACTGAACTATAGTATTATGTTTAGATTGCTACTAGTGTTGTCCCCTATTACTTAACCTTACTTGTGCGGATTTATTCTTTGCTTGAGGCGAGTCTATAGTCTCTATTAAACTTCTTATGTTTAATGTTTTGGGATGCGATATATGCTTGATTTGCGTGTTTGCTGTTATCTCATATACTGCTATATGACTTTCGTCTGCGATTGCTTTATGCACCATAGAAACCTTGCGTTATATGTTTATGATTTCCTTATACACTACTACCTGATTACTTGCTTTACGTAATTACGATTATTTTATATATACATTCGTACTTATTTACGAGTCTTTCTCGACAATGAGTGAGGCTAATGTAATCGGCTAGACCCCTTATTTAATTGATGACTATCATAATATATTACTATATTATATACGAGTTCTTTGTTTGGTACGTGTTATTGCGCGATTGACATTTATTTTCTCCCGATTATGAATTTGAGCGTCTATTAGAAAGCAACTCATTGACGACTCCTGTGCTTGCTCTTGATAACTTCATCTAATAACATTTTAGAGATTTTAACTATTTTCAATGAGATTTTGCCGCTGATAACTATTATGATGTATTATCCTCTTGATTACGTTTTATGACCGTATACTCCATACACGTCTACACTCTACGTATCGCAAACGCCTATTATTGGAGTGTAATTGGTCGACGTCTCGTTTGATTATCTGATGTAATTTGATGTGATATCATTTAGATAGTTTGTCTGTCTGAATGGTGCGATGTGACTCAAATCAGGGTACTTATGATTTTATATTTAAATGGAATGGGACGTTTGAATATGGAACATGAGTCTTTTGACCACAAGTTAATTTTGATTTCGTATTTAGATGGTATGGGACATTCGAATGTGAAACCATAAGCCACCGGACCATGAGCTTATTTATGGTTTCGTATTGAGATGGTATGGACGTTTCAATACAGAAGGTGTAAATAATATGGCTGTAAACCCTCTTGGTAATATCTATTTTCTTATATATTTTATTTATTTTGATGGTAACTCTTGTCGAGAATATTTGAGTAAGATGAGTTATGAGGTCTTTATTGAAATGGATTGGGACGCCTTTACATTTGAATAAAGAAGTTATATATCGCTTAACCAAAGGTTTATTATTCAGATTTACATAGATTGGGACGCCTCTGTATGTAAATGTGAATGATAAACAAGTAGGCTTAAGCGCATCTGATGCAACTTCGTATTTATATTATTATTCTATTATTCCAGTTATGGAATGTGTTTCTTTTGACTCATGATTCGTGCGTACGAGTTTAATCATTGTTTTGTCTTCTTACCGTTATCATTATTGCGCTTTGGCGAAAGTTTTCATAAACTTCATTTGACTCATGAATTGTTGCATGGATTTCCGAATGAACACCGATCGACGTGAGCCTAACAGGCTGACGGCAGTGAACCCTATTTCGATTTTTTTAGACGACGACTTGCTATAATTCTTCACTTCTAATCGTCCTTTGTTTATTCTATGAACCCTTACCAACATTTAAGATTTGGCGACTTGCCGAACTTTTCGCTTCTAGCTGTCTTTATTTGTTCTATGAACTGTTACCGCTTTGTCAAATTGACCTATTGAACCTTTTAGATACAATCCAGTGTTACCCACTGCTTTCCAACACAAACTTATGTGAATGACCCAACCTAAAATATGATGGGAATTAAAAATGACTGGTTAAAGTATATTCTACTTAACTTGGGAGCACAACATCATATTTTCCTTTTCTCGACACTTCTCAGCTAGGTAACAACGAACGAGTTTCGAGGACGAAACTCAAAATACCACGTGGATGATGTAACACCAGATAATTTTTCCTACTTTAAATAATAATAAATTATATTAATTATTATTCGAAATTCATTTTTGAGCATTATCAAACTTATTTGATTTGAAAACATGACATAATTCGCAAAAATCTGAAAAATCGCACAGTGTGCGTACCCTACACAGTAAATATTAAATTTTATATTTAATTGTCGCAATATACTTGATGAAATTATTTATTAAATTGTTTAATATTTTTATTTTAATAAAGTTTGATAAAAACGCGAATAATCGAGTTGAAGTTCATTTTTCGTTAAAACTGAGCTTGTTTGAGAAACCCAGAAGATCATTAACATTTAAATGAATTTATATTGACTTATGAATTTCTTGTCATATAAATAACCTATTTTCGTGAAAAAAAACTATTTTAAACGCAACAATAAAAATTTCGAGTTTTCAATCAAATGTTGTCCGTACCGATCGAGTCCCGAATTACATTTAAACGAGATAAAAGAAAAGTTAAGTGATATGAGCAAAATCTCATATCAATCACGCCAACCTTCTGAAAAGGGAGGGCTTTACCTGGTTTAAGTCTGTGTGGCGGTGGGCTCAAACCCCGTGGATTAGTCGGCCAATGAGTCGGAAATCACGGTTACCAAAAAAAATAAAAAAAAATAAAAAAAATACCTAACTTTTGTGCTATAAAGCAGTATTATGTGGTATGTTTTATGTTTGTGCTTAAATAGGTAACAAGGATACAATTTCAAGCAAACAAAAGGAAATCAAGCTCATTTATGATGAAAAGACAAGAGAAGGATCAAAGATGACAAGCCATTTGAAGATGAAGGACCGATCTTGACAATATTCTAAAGTTGAGGGACTTAAATGCAAACTTTGGAAAAGTCAAGATTAAAGTCAAACTTGGTCAAACTTCAAGTCAACCAAGTCAAGGGACTCAAATACGCAAGATTCCAAGTCAAGGACCTAAGTTGTCAAAAGAATGAAGAAAGGAGCTTATTTGAATAACTGTTAAAGAAAGGGGCTGAAATTGTCAACTTTACAAATACTTTGTGCTTGATCCGTGTGAATACACTCTCAACCAATCAGAAGGCTAGAAAAATGGTTTTGGATTGCCACCTAATGTGCCAGCTGGCCACTAACGGATACTTTTTATTTAAATAAACAAAGCTGAGTGGGGCGCATTTAATATTCATTGACCAATCACAAACAGCCAGCCAATATTCATTATATCCAAAACGTATAATGATCCGTGTGAGAGGCCAGTATCCAATGAAATGATGACACGTGTCATCTTCTCCAAGAACGAGCCTATAATCAAAGATGAGCTACAAGGAATTTCAAGATATATTTTCTACATGAAAAAGACTCAGAATGAGAAGACGAATTCACCTACACAACTTAATTAGACTAAAGATCAACGGATTAAAAAACCCCTTTTGTGTTCTTGGAGACAAATCCAAAATTCACCAGTTCTTGACACTTGGCATCTCCCCATTGGATGAGACACGTCAACCACTCAACAACTCATCATCAACTCTCTATGAATAGCAGCTAGTTACTTCATTTTTAGTGTGTAGTTAAGTGTGAAAAAACACACACTTGTAATTTTCTCTCCCAATTTCTAGTTTACATTTCATAGCTAGCTTCTCTCAAGTGTTTGACACACACTTGAGAGGTAGTTATTCAGTTAGATTCTGTAACCACTTTTCCCTCCTAAATCAATAAAAGCACAAAAATATTCATTCCATATTCTCATCTTCATTTACTCTACTCAATCCTGTATTTCTGTTAATGCTTTGTGATGTCATTGATCATAACTGATCAGTGAAGTGTTTCTGAGTTGTCTTGGAAGCTATCCAGTTTGATTCAGCCTAGCAGTTCATTCCAGTTCCCGTTGTAGCAGTTGAGTAGCAGATCTTGTTGATTTGATCCAGAAATGGTGTATGGAGGTGATAAGGTTGTAGATTGTAGTTGAATTAGGTTTGAAGGAAGTAGTATTAGAGAGTACAACACTCCTCTACTCCATCAATGGAGGATTCTAGCTAAAAGGTTTCACAAATCTGATTTTGGTTCCCCTGAATTGTTATGCATGCCAAATTCATAGTTTAAACATTACTTGCTGAAATGATCAAGTGTTTAGCTTTGTTCTAGCTTAATTGTGTTTGTGTGATAGCTTTTGAGTAATCTTGTAGCTTCAATTTGAGTTTGTTTGATTTTAGACTTCATTTTCATTAGTAAAGAGTCATAGAGTGCATTTTGTTATTATGTGTGTTTGCAAAGTTGAATTCAGTTCATTCTACTCTCATTTCATTCACTAAACAAGACTTGATAGCAGTCATAGCCTGATTAACTCTTGTACTCCAAATTGCTTTGTAAAAGTTCTTAACAGTTTTCTGAAATGGTGTTTGGATTTGGTTAGTTTTTTTGATTCAAGATTGATAGATTCTGTGATAAGTGTTCATTTACATTTAGTAACATAGTGGTAACACATTTGTTCAGTTTTGAAGTCAAATAATTGGTCAAAAAGGCAATTGGTTAAAAAAACGTTTGGGTCAAGTATTTTCATCAGTTTATTCAGAAAACTTGCTAGATTCAAATTGTGACAATCCAAACCCGAGGTCATTTATTTAATATTATATAATATAATTTTACGAATGATTTTGAAATTTTTGATGAGTTGAATGATATGACGGTTGATGGTTTTATTTAAAACCGACGTTGGAGGTTTTATTTTTATCTTTTTACTAATAGTGAGGATTATTAGTGACCACGATATCGACGGATGCCCGAGATTTTATGTTTTATCATTTGTTGTTTCGATGTTTATATTTTTTACGTTTTTATTTTAAGTTCGTATTAGGTCGAACCGGGATCATATCATCATCATATTTTGAGTGCGTTTTAACTTTTGAAAAGTATTTTTACGAAACCCGAGCCTCGTAAATATTTTTTAAATTGACAATTTACATTTTCTACTCTTACAACTATTTAATTGTATTTTGCACCAAAACTATCACAAATTGGCAAAATCTACCCCTCCACCCCACTATAAAAGGATTTTCCACTATCAAAAACACATACAAAATATGTGTAAACAAAATCAAACACTCTCTTCCATCTCTCTTTCTATTTCCATCCACCACCACCATACAAAACCCATTTGATCTTCAAGTTTTATTTGGAATCATTGAAAACTAAAACATATCCCATCTAGGAAATTTCAAGGGCTTTCTTTTGGTGTAAAAATCTTCAACATGCATGAAGGTTGATTTTTCTAAGGTTGGTAGGTCAAATTTATGATTATGCATGTGTTGTTGGTGATGATCAAGAGATGATCATGCTAAAATTTTTGTTAAAAAGTTGTCTTTGATTTTTGATTTTTGATTTTGAACTTGAATCAAAGAAATCTAACAAAAGACCATCTTTTGTAATTTAATTGTGCATATTTTGGTATAAATGTTTTACACATGCACCAACTTTTATTTTTTTATTATGATCCATGAAGGTTTGATCCATTTTTATGATTGTATATTGTTGTTAATGCATTTATATGCATATTTTAATTATTGCATGTATGGATTTTTGAGTGGGTAAATTCTTGTATGATTATACAAGGGTGTTATGGGTTAGCTAAGTTGTTTAAAATAATATTAGGATGTTTTTAGACATATGAGATTGATTAAAATTGGATGAAAAATTGATTTAGCAAGACTTTTTAAAAGGCAATTTAGATCAGTAGGTTCAAGCCCAATTTTGGGTACCTTACTCTTTGAGAATGGATTAAATAATAGCATAGGGTTGTAGAGAATTATTTTAGCTTCGATTTGATATAAGGTAGAGCTTCTAGATCCAAACGAGCACGAAGTTATGATGTTTTGATTATTCGTGTACCGAGAGACGAGTATCGACACAATCCGAAGTAGTTGTTGATATTTGGATCGAATCTCGGGGACTATAAAATGAGTTGTAAAAATAGTGAAGTTCTGATGTTTGGTTCTAAACTAAGGGTTGTGAGTCTATTTTCAAAGTCGAGTGTCATTTTTGTAAACGGAGTAAAATAAATAAGTTAAAAAGACTATATGAGTTGTTGACGTAAAACTGTCCGGTTTTTGTAGTTCAAAGATGTGTCGGGCAGGGAACTTTAAAAGTAAAATGTTTTGATGGGCTTTTAACAGGTTTTCTACATATAGTATGTGATATCTCTGATTAGTATCATAAGTATTTAATGTGTTTAAGTGGGATAAATGAGCTCGTACATTTGGTGTGTACCGGCAGATTTTTATCGAAAGAATTAACTAATAGAATAAACAAATAGAATGAAGTAAAAGGTCACTTGTATTGTTTTCATTTTGGGTTGGTTGTGATTTTATGATTTTGAGTTTGATGTTACTAAGTATGGATTTTACTCGAGTTTATTATTGATGAATGCGCCTTATTTGATAGGTTATGGTTTCTGTGTTTATCAGGCATCAACTATCGTCGAAAATCGTCTTGCTACTGCTATTACTCTAGGTGAGTCTATAGCCTCGCTTTTGTAATTGTGTCGAATGATTTTAAAACCCGCGAGGGGGATACATGCTATTTGAAAGTAAAATGAACACAAGTCATGATTGATTGTTTGGACCCGAATGTTGCCTTTGTTGCCTTTGTTGTTTTGAATTGTATAAGTACCTAAATTGCAAAAGTCCCTAAATTCATGAGCCGTTAACTATCTTCTGACTTGATGTTGTGAGTTGGGAATAGCCGCTTATTCTAATGATAGTACTATTGGGCTGACGACCCTATCTGAGACCAGAGCTTTACACTGAGTAACCTTTGGGAAGGATAATTTTACGAGAATGAGAATTGGTATTCTTGCAATTGATACCCTAGTAGGGGCACTGGAATTCACCTAGTCATGCCGACATTAGGCGTGGGTGACTAAGTTAAGGGGTCGGTGTCATGAGCTTAATACAATTCAATAGCTATTGCTATATGCCAGACTGCCTGAATAATAGATTGTATGATCAACAATTCTATTAAATGATCTTGATTGATTTTTCTCTTGTGTTCAAATGATGATTTAGAAAACCTATAGACTCGCTCAAACTTTGTGTTGATGATTTTAAGCATGTATTTCAGGTGATTGAAGTTGATGAATTGCGGAGCTTGCTGGAGAAGGATTGCGGATTGCTTTTGTGGTAATTGGTCTAAAACAGATTTCTTTCCCTTTTGTCGTAAAAAATATATAAATAAATAAATAATGTACGGTCATGTAGTTTGGTAAATTGTTTGTTGATTGGTTAAAATCTTTGGGGGACCTAAATGTTACTCTGATATTTCTAAAATTGTTTTATTTGGGATCGAAAGTTTTAGACAATGTTTAAATTATATCCTTTTATATTTCAAATGTATCATTTTGAGATTGTTCAAAGAGTATTGTATAACGATGTTTGTGTTTAGCACCCAAATGTGTATTTCGGTTGCGCAATGTAATTTGTGGGTGTTAGAGATTTGTAATCAGATCTTTTTAGTTATAGCGAATTAGGTCGATTTTGAAAAATGTCCTAAATTACAACTTTGGTGTCAAAAATATTTTACAAAAGCACACAACTTCTCCGCAAGGCTCCGGTAAGATTATTTGTTTTGTATTGTTTTATAGTTAGATGTATGCCTTAAAACTGAAATGATTTTAGAGTATTTATTAAGTAAATACTATGATGATGTATTGACGATGTATTGATGTTGTTGAAAGTACGTTGAGTACTTGTTATCTTAATTTTCCTTATGTAATGCATATATATAAAATTTTAAATAATGACCTTATATACCGCCGAGGGTCTAGGACAATAGACCAGATAATGAACGATTTTACAACTGATTTCTTGCGACTTGTATCGGGTATGAGGAAGTTTGACTAGTTGATTTATGATAGATATGTGGTTGAAACTGGTGTGATTAGAAGGTTGATGTGAAAGAAAAGTTGTTTTAAAGGTTGTATTTGGTATGTGGAGATTTGAGTTTGTTAGGACTTGGAAGATAGATGAGATTGCTAGTCTTAGTTAAATTGTGATGAATTTATGGCTTGAATTGAAAGGTTTAAAGAGAAGTAGGTAAGGATTGAAAGGATAAGTGAGTGGGAGTCTCATGTGAGATCAATTCTGAGTCAAGCTTGGAAGCTTAGGAATGTTGAAAGTCGTACTGAGACGTGCCTTGTGATTAATCTGCCGTGTAGCAGTGAGTATTTGGATTTTGAGAGTGAGCTGCCATCATGTTAGGGATTCGACTTTGAAGTGCAAAAAGGGAGAAATAGACGAGTGTGATGAAGCTCACAACAATGATAAGGAGGATGAGAAGCTGGTGTCTAAGGAACTAACCGCGTAATGGATTTCTTTGTATCTTAGTTTCTTTTTGTGATCGAACTTATTTAAACCCTGTGTCGTAGTATTGTGATGGAACTTATTATCTTTTAAGTTTGTTCGGTAGATGATTGTAGTGACAGACACTTCCACTATCTTGTTAAATTTTCAACACAATTTGAATTACCCTCATGATCTATGATGTGCCTTTATTAACTCTTTTGAGTTTTGGTTGATGAACCATTGTAGTTATGTTGTTCGTGCATGTAGTATCCATGAGATGTCCTGATAAAGAATTCTTCTTTTATCTTGATATGTATACTTATCATGTTTCTTTCTTCTATGATGATGGAAGAAGGAGTAAGGGAAGTATATTTCTGTCATTAGTAGATCGCTACGTGACTAAGTTTCTTGAAATATGTCCCCAAAGCTAACAAACTGCTACTGTGAACACTATGATCGAACAAGTTATTGTTAGAGCACATGAAACTGATCGTGCTACAAGGAATCAAGATGCTGGAGTTAGTTGTGCTGGAGATAATGGTGCTACAGGTTATGCTGCTGAGAATAATGATGATGCTGCAGTTGATGCTGCTGAGAATAATAATGATGCTGCTGATCCAGATGGGAGTGTTGTTGTAGTTCTGCAAGTTTCAAGAGAATGTACTTATGTTAGTTTTCAGAAGCGTGGTTCTACGCAGTTTTGTGGTATTAGTGGTGCATTAGAATTACATAGTTGGATTGATAAGATAGAGAGTACTTTTGAAATTATTGAGTGTTCAGAAATTAATAAGGCAAAATTTGCTGCTGCTACATTTCAAGATGGTGCACTAAGATGGTGAAATAACCAAGTGACTACTTTAGGATTGGTTGTGGCTAATGGTAAGACATGGACCGTGATGAAAGGACTATTGACTGCTAGGTTTTGTCCTAAATAGGAACTAGGACAGTTGGAACCCGAATTGAGATAATTAGTGCTAAGGGACGATGTTATTACTGCTTAATGGGAACTTTTCTGAGCTATACTTGCTATGTCCTGATACTTTTATGAATGACTGCAAGGCAAGGAAGCAGTACATTAGAGGATTGTCTAGTAATATCAAGGATGAGACTATTTCTTCAAAATCTAAATCTTTCGATGAAGCTGTTCAGATGGCGTTTGATTTAATGGAAGTGAAAGTACAAGATAGGAAAGATAGCATTGTTGAAAACAATAAGAGAAAGTGGAAATCTACTCAGTTCAACCAGAATCAAGGTCAGAATTGTGAGGATTACAGTAATAACAATAACCAAAGACAGAACCGAAATCAATATTTAAACCATGGAAGGAATGATGGGATTCGTGCTGCCACTGCGTCTAGAAGTGACAAAATAAATCTCAAGGGTGTTTGTTGTACTCTATACCATGTAGGTAATTTTCCACAATTGCGACTAGAGTTAGGACAACCTGGTCATAAAGCTGCGAAGTGCAGAACAAGAGGATTAATTACTGGAATTAGTACCCTTGGAGTAGTGATATGTTTTAGCCGTGGCAAGAAAGGACACAAACAAGGGAATTGCCCATGGAAAGGAAATTGACAAGATAGGAATGCTGCCGCTCCAACTTATGTTTGAATGATGCTGACAAACCTTAAGGTCCGAACGTTGTAAATGGTATATTCTTACTTGAGATTCTTTACGTCGGTATGTTGTTGGATTTCAGATCGGGTAGAAACTGTAGTAATGTAAAGATTCAGTTGTTTTATCAATGGGGAATTAGTAAGATTGACAATTAACTATGATGTGGAGTTAACAGATGGAAAGGTTGCTAGTGTTAGTTCTATACTAAGAGTGTGTTCCTTAAATTTAGGAAAGTAAGTGTTTAATATTGACTTTATGCTCTAAGAGTTGGGATATTTGGATGTGGATTATTGGTATGAATTGGTTAATTGTGCGTAGTGCTGATGCTTGAGATTAGACTAATCTTCACCATAAATTGATAGCTGTTGGTTTAGATGTTGCTGCGAAGCTGAGTGTTGACTATGAGAGGTGATGAGTGAACTATCCATTTGGGAAGTGTGTCTTGTTTAGAAACAAGGAAGTGTGTAGGAAAGGGATATGATGTATTCCTAGCTCTGGTAATTGGTGATCGGGTAGTTGAGGAGAAGTTGGGAGATCTGTTAATGATTCGAGAGTATTTGAAGTATTTCCTGAAGTTTTGCAGGGTTTCTTCTGTCTCATGAAGTGAAGTTCGTGTCGATTGAGTGTTGTAAGCGATAGGTGTAGTGTTTCTGCGTTTTGTTGAGTAGTATTTGTATGCCTTATCTTTTGGCACCGTCAGAGGGGAATGAGTTATCCGGTCAACTGCGAGAAGTGATGGGTAAGGGATGTATTAGATTAAGTTTCGTTACAGTGATGATTGTGTGTATCGGTTGTCAAGAAGGATGGATTGTTTTGGATGTGTATTGATTATCGAGAGCTTAATAAATTGACAGCCAAGAATCGGTATCCATTACCGAGGATTGATGATTCGTTTGATCCTTTCAACTTGTCTGGATCCAGTGTGTACTCAAAGATCGCTTTGAGTTTTGGTTATCATTAATTGAGAGTTAAGGAGGAAGATGTTCCTATAGTTGTTTTTCGTACTTGATGTGGTTACAATAAGTTTCAAGTGATGTTTTTGGAATGGACGAACGCGTCTGCCGTATTCATGGACTGGGTGAATCTTGTGTGTAAGATGTACTAGGATGAGTTAGTCATTGTATCTAGTGACGACATTCAATGTTACTCCAAGAGGAGAGGAGGAACATAAGTAACATATGAGGATAATTTTTAGGATGGTTGGAAGAAGAGAAATTGTATGTAAAGTTTCCTATGTGTGAATGTTAGTTGAAATATTTGCGTTTTCTAAGGAAGTTGTTTGACAACAAAGGTATTCGTTAAGATCTTGCCAAGATTGAAACGATTAAGGATTTGTCGGTACCAACGACGTCGACGGAAATCTGTTAATTCCTTGGTCTAAGATGGAATAATCGGAGGTTTATCGAAAGGTTTTTACTGATTGTTAAACCATTGATTAAAGATGACTAAGAAAAATTGGAGGTATGAGTCCCACTTATACATATAAATTGTAAGTTTCGAGATCTGATCCTTATCAGATGAGGAAGCTGTATCCTGAACACTGAAGGGTAAGTTGTGTTCTGCACCAATGTTTTCATTGTTGAAAGGATCTGAAGTATTTTTAGTTGTAGTTTGCTGCGATGTGTTTCATAAGGGTTATGTAGTTGTGGTGTTTGGTTTGAGATGGTAGAAATATTACTTGTATGGAATCAAGTGTATAGTGATAAAGGATCATAGAAGTTTGCTCCATAATTAATTTCCTGAGATGATAAAGGAGATGAGTAGAGGATTACCAATTATATATTTTGAGTATTTGAGTATGTTGATAGTTATGAATGTGAGTGATTATGACTACGAGATTCGCTACCATCGGGGAAAGGCGAATGTGGTAGCTAATGCACTTATCAGGAAGAAAAAGAAAAGAGCTTCTAAGGTTTGAGTTTTGGTAATGACAAAAAATGTGGACTTGATAGAAAGGATATTAAAATTTTAAGTTAGTGGTCTGATTTGAGAAGGAGTTCAAGGTAAGTGATTTCAACATTTTATCGAACTTATGGAAAGGATTTTGTTGAAAAGTCAAGTGAGACATGGAATATTGAGCACTCCCAACATACCTGAGTTGAGCAAGTGAGACTTAGTGATGAAGGAATCTCACAAGTTAAGTAATCGATACGTTTTGGTTTGGGTAAAGGTGATAGTTAAGTTGAGTACTGTGTGTCATACAGAGACTGATGGACAGAGTGAAAGGACGATTTGAACATCGAACGATATACTTGTGCGTGTGTGATTGACATAGGAATTGTTGGAATTTTTATATGACGATGATTATCATGCTAGTAGTGAGGCTGTACTATTGATGGTACATAAAGAACTTCAAATTGTGAAGGTTAAAGATCGTGAGATATGGACGTAAGTTAGGTTTTCGGTGTATTTAAAAAATGTAGGTGGAATTGAATGACTCAACTAGAAGTGATATTGACAATATTGATAAAATTGTATGGGTTAAGGACCGTTTATTAGTAACAAGGAGTTGTAAGAAGAGTTATGTTGGCAATTGGAGGAAATCGATGGAGTTGAAATTGGGAAACGTGGTTATGCTTACGGTGTGGTTATGACGGGTGAAATTTGTTTTGAGAACAACAAGGAAAGAATTCAACTTAAAGATAAGTTGCTTTTCAAAGAAAGAACTGAGAAGAGTTCTTATGAGGTCGAAGCATTGTAATGATTATATTGTGAAGATACAAGAATTCCAGGAATGGAATCTGAAATTGTGAAGGAAGCATGAGGATTTATTTAAGGAAAAGAGTTCTCTTTTGTTCTAGAGGTATGGGATAGAGTATAAGAGGGGCCGAGCGCCGGGACGTCGCTCTTTTTAGGAGGGTAGGATGTGACAACCCAAACCCGAGGTCATTTATTTAATATTATATAATATTATTTTATGAATGATTTTGAAATTTTTGATGAGTTGAATGATATGACGGTTGATGGTTTTATTTAAAACCGACGTTGGAGGTCTTATTTTTATCTTTTTACCAATAGCGAGGATTATTAGTGACAACGATATCGATGGATGCCCGATATTTTATGTTTTATCATTTGTTGTTTCGATGTTTATATTTTTGATGTTTTTATTTTAAGTTCATATTAAGTCGAACCGGGATCATATCATCATCATATTTTGAGTGCGTTTTAACTTTTGAAAAGTATTTTTACGAAACCCGAGCCTCGTAAATATTTTCAAAATTGACAATTTATATTTTCTACCCTTACAACTATTTAATTGCATTTTGGACAAAAAGTATCACAAATTGGCAAAATCTACCCCTCCACCCCACTATAAAAGGATTTTCCACTACCAAAAACACATACAAAATATGTGTTAGCAAAATCAAACACTCTTTTCCCTCTCTCTTGCTATTTCTGTCCGCCACCACCATACAAAACCCATTTGATCTTCAAGTTTTACTTGGAGTCATTGAAAACTAAAACATATCCCATCTAGGAAATTTCAAGGGCTTTCTTTTGGTGTAAAAATCTTCAACATGCATGAAGGTTGATTTTTCTGAGGTTGGTAGGTCAAATTTATGATTATGCATGTGTTGTTGGTGATGATCAAGAGATGACCATGCTAAAAGTTTTGTTAAAAAGTTGTCTTTGATTTTTCATTTTTGATTTTGAACTTGAATCAAAGAAATCTAATAAAAGACCATCTTTGGTAATTTAATTGTGCATATTTTAGTATAAATTTTATACACATGCACCAACTTTTATTATTTTTCATATGATCCATGAAGGTTTGATCCATTTTTATGATTGTATATTGTTGTTAGTGATATTTTAATTATTGCATGTATGGATTTTTTTTTTTTGGTAAAAGGGTAGCAATGACCCCGGTAAATAGAACCAAAAAAAGCGTTGAAGTACAATGAATGTGGCTGAAATACCACATTAACCGCAAGCTACATGCAGCTTGTTAAACAAAATGTTTACGACAGGCCATAAACATTAACTAGTCTAGAATACTGGAAATATATAAACTAGACAAAAACCAAGACGATAACATAAAGTTACGAGGAAAATAATAAAATATCAACATGCGATCAGCCAGTAAGAGTGCTTGCCCCAATATGAGTATTGAGAAGATTCACCGATTCATCAAAGACGACCTCGACTCCCTCCTCCTCCTCATTATCTTCCTCGCTTACTTGAGCCCCTTCGTCAATACCAGGCATGGACAAAGATGAAAATTTATTAGATGTAGAAACACTGCTCATTTGAGCTTTAGCCTTGTTCGGACCATTAAGATTGCTAGACTGCTGTAACTGACCAGATTTAGTATTCAACTTACTACTATTATCAGCACTCGTACTTGTAGTATCCAAGTGAGTTTTTGGGCGAAAAACAACCGTCTTACCTGCTTGGAAACCCTTGCTCAATGGAACACCTCTCGGGACTTGATTCCCTAAATTACCTTTGGACTTCTTCCTCTTGCTTTGCACTTGTTGGAACCCATCATTATCAACATGAGTTGTTACTTTTTCAACCGTTATAGGTTTAACAATTTTCGGACAAGAATCAACGGAATGACCAAAAATATTACAAGTATGACATCTAGGCGGTTTCCATTCGTATTCAACTCGAATTAACTCCTTAGTACAACCCGAGCCTTCAAGATCAGGGACACCAATAGTAACGTTATCTATAAACTCCGAATCAGCATTCATCTCAATAAGACAACGAGCAAAACTACAACGACCCCAAGACTCTTTGCACATATTATCAGTATAATTATCCATCATAATAAGCTTACCAAGAAACGAAGCAATTAAACGAATACCTTCCTCTTCAAATACTTGTAGCGGGACATCATGAAACTTAACCCATACCGGAATACGAGTTAGTTCCTCCTTTAGAAGATTCGTTTTCATAGTCCATTTCTTAAGAAAAATTGGTGAATTACGAACCATCCACGGACCACCTTCCAGAACCGCATTAAGACCCTCATTAGATCCAAATTGAAAAAAGAAGAAACCTTTCTCATTCATCATGATACGCTTAAGACCATGTTTTGCCCAGTTATTCTTAGCAAAATACTCAACCACAGGGAATGCAATCCTTTTACCAAGAAAGTAACCATATAAAGTGTTATGGTAGCGAGCATTTACTGTTTCAACAACCTTCCTAGGAATAGTGATATTAACCCCTTCATTGACATTTTCATTAACCGAAGAAGAGACTACATTAATACCTCCATTAGTAGACGTAACCATATCACCTTCAAATCTGCAAAGTAACATCAGAATTTCTTTAGCACGATCAGGTGAGATCAATTCCCACAACGGATGTTTCTTCATGCTTAATTCATGCATAAATTCACTCGCGTCAGCAAACGTGCGAATCGTTACACCAAATAATTTCAAAACCACATGTAGATTACACAATTGCATACCATTAATGGTAGCAGCCTTAGCTTCAAGGTCTGTTTCCTTAGCCATTTGTGCAGAGTGCACACTCGAACCACCTGAACTGAGTGAAGAAGTGCTGCTAGTTAAATTCTTATGGCGTTCACACAAAGCTTTATAATAAAGCATAGTGGTCTCCTTAGGTAAAGTAGACCATTTAGGAAATTTCTTTGCCTTCACACCATTTGCAAACACTTCAATGTCACGCACAGTATTCAAAGGAATAGAAAACAAATTAGATATCTCCTCTAGCGTTACTAAAACCTCAAGAGTAGACACCTTAACCACATCCATCCAACCTGTAAACACTGGCTTATCACTTTCATTACTCGAATCCATGTTCAATCAAACACAGCCCTAACCACGAAAGAGAACCCCTAAACAAACAGTAACTTTTTTTTTTTATCGTAAAAACACTATTGCGAAACGGAGCCCTAGTAATAGCTTACCTCAGCCGTCAAATTAATGCACCAAGATACAAGGTCAGCCGACCACAAGACAAATGTCAGCCAACCAATATAACGAATGTTAGCCGTCAAATTAATGCTTACCCTAAACCACAACAATTTGCAAACAATTACAATTAATGCTTAGCCCTGATAAACCACCGGACCCACCAAAACGCAATTAATTGATTTAATGGAATTAATGTTGCAACGATTGAGAAAAGACTGCAATGTCAGCCGACAATATGTTTAATGGAAAACACGTGCACGCAAAGGACAAAAAACAACCGACCCAAGAATAGAAGGCAGAACCTACGAACAATTAAATTGTGAACGCACACATCAAATGACGACAGAAAATTAAATAAAACCAATTTAATTAACCCTAAAATCAAGCAACCAAACAAGGACTTTGTTAACTCAAGAATAATCAATGATTAATCGAGAAAACAGCATCATTATAAGGTATTCGGATTAAAGGAAAAATAAAATTGGGTTATGAGAAGAAGAGATTTTTCTGGCAGCCATTGATTGCATGTATGGATTTTTGAGTGGGTAAATTTTTGTATGATTATAAAAGGGTGTTACGGGTTAGCTAAGCTGTTTAAAATTATATTAGGATGATTTTAGACATATGAGATTGATTAAAATTGGATGAAAAATTGATTTAGCATGACTTTTTAAAAGGCAATTTAGATCAGTAGGTTCAAGCCCAGTTTTGGGTACCTTACTGTTTGAAAATGGTTTAAATAATGGCATAGGGTTGTAGATAATTCTTTTAGCTTCGATTTGATATAAGGTAGAGCTTATAGCTCTAAACGAGCGCGAAGTTATGATGTTTTGATTATTCGTGTACCGGGAGACGAGTATCGACACAATCCGAAGCTGTTGTCGATATTTGGTTCGAATCTCGGGGACTATAAAATGAGTTGTAAAAATAGTCAAGTTTTGATGTTTGGTTCTAAACTAAGGGTTGTGAGTCTATTTTCAAAGTCGAGTGTCGTTTTTGTAAACGGAGTAAAATAAATAAGTTAAAAAGACTATATGAGTTGTTGACGTAAAACTGTCCAGTTTTTGTAGTTCAAAGATGTGTCGGGCAGGGAACTTTAAAAGTAAAATCTTTTGATGGGATTTTAACAGGTCTTTCTACATATAGTAAATGATATCTCTGATTAGTATCATAAGTATTTAACGTGTTTAAGTGGGGTAAATGAGCTCGTACATTTGGTGTGTGCCGGCAGATTTTTATCGAAAGAATTAACTAATAGAATAAACAAATAGAATGAAGTAAAAGGTCACTTGTATTGTTTTCATTTTGGGTTGGTTGTGATTTTATGATTTTGAGTTTGATGTTACTAATTATGGATTTTACTCGAGTTTATTATTGATGAACGCGCCTTATTTGATAGGTTACGGTTTTTGTGTTTATCGGGCATCAACTATCATCGAAGATCGTCTTGCTACTGCTATTACTCCAGGTGACTCTATAGTCTCTCTTTTGTAATTGTGTTGAATGATTTTAAAAACCGTGAGGGGGATACATGCTATTTTAAAGTATAATGAACACAAGTCATGATTGATTGTTTTGACCCGAATGTTGCCTTTGTTGCCTTTGTTGTTTTGAATTGTATAAGTACCTAAATTGCAAAAGTCCCTAAATTCATGAGCCGTTAAATATCTTCTGACTTGATGTTGTGAGTTGGGAATAACCGCTTATTCTAATGATAGTACTATTGGGCTGACGACCCTATCTGAGACCAGAGCTTTACGCTGAGTAACCTCTGGGAAGGATAATTTTACAAGAATGAGAATAGGTATCCTTGCAATTGATACCCTAGTAGGGGCACTGGAATTCACCTAGCCATCTCGGCATAGGCGTGGGTGACTAAGTTAAGGGGTCGGTGTCATGAGCTTAATACAATTCAATAGCTATTGCTATATGCTAGACTGCCTGAATAATAGATTGTATGATCAACAATTCTATTAAATGATCTTGATTGATTTTTCTCTTGTGTTCAAATGATGATTTGGAAAACCTATTGACTCGCTCAACCGTTGTGTTGATGATTTTAAGCATGTATTTCAGGTGATTGAAGTTGATGAATTGCGGAGCTTGCTGGAGAAGGATTGCGGATTGCTTTTGTGATGATTGGTATAAAACAGATTTCTGTCCCTTTTGTCATAAAAAAAATATATAAATAAATAAATAATGTACGGTCATGTACTTTGGTAAATTGTTTGTTGATTGGTTAAAATCTTTGGGGGACCTAAATGTTACTCTGATATTTCTAATTTTTTTTATTTGGGATCCAAAGTTTTAGACAGTGTTTAAATTATATCCTTTTATATTTCAAATGTATCATTTTGAGATTGTTCAAAGAGTATTGTATAACGATGTTTGTGTTTAGCACCCAAATGTGTATTTCCGATGCGTAATGTAATTTGGGGGTGTTAGAAAAATCAATGCCATGTATTCATTACTTAACCATTTTGCTTGAAACCAGTTCTCAGTTGAAGTTTAACATCCAAAGATTAAGTTTGTAAAAGGAAATTCTACAGTATCTAGTTTTCATTGAGAAATCAGCTTTTTAATAAGCTCAATAGCATTTGCAAGTTTCTGTAATAAGATCCAAACTGTTTTCTTATAACTGCATTTCCACTTCATAAATGTGCTCATTTTCTTTCACAAACCTTGTTACAAACATGTCATGAGTGAGTTTTGAACTTTTCAGCTTTTTGAAAAATCTGGTCAACGTTGGTCAAATAAGCACTTTTCAGCTTAAATTCAAATTCCAGCTTATCTAGTTAATCATTTTCAAATTGGAAAGACATTCCATACTCTTTATAAGCTGTTTAATAAGATTGAGAATTAAGATCTGATTGTGGAAGTCTCATTTTCATGTTAGCTTAATGGCTTATTAGAATAAGCTAATTTGAGTTCTACTTGCTTTTAAAAAGATTTATTGTGCAAGTCTAGCTGAAATTGGATTTTAAGACTTTTAAAACAAACTAGAGCTTATTTGGTCCAGTAATGAGCTTATACGAGCTTATTCTTTTGTTATGCCTGTTTTTGTGATTAATTCCCAGTTAATTGCAATTTGGTCCTTGAAATGTTTATCTGTTTTCATTAGGAGCTAATTTTACAAGTTTTTAGGGTTTTCAACTTTACAACCCTTTAAGTTTCAGTTTTTGTCAAAATCTGTTAGGAAGTTTGTTAATTGGTTAAATTTTTTACAAGTTGTTAGAAATTTACATTTTTAGTCCTTATAGTTTCTGAACTTTACAATTAACCCTTGTACTTTCATTTAGTTACTTTTCAAGCACTTTTACTTTCATGCATTTACAATTTGGACTTTTGTGAATATTACTTGGTATTTGCAAAGTGTTTTACGGATACGCAGCTTAATATTTTCCATTTTTCTACGTCTTGATTGAAATAGACATAGACTTCCAAATACCCTAACAACCAAGAACAATTAAAGACTTGAGATTTTTAGGACTTTCAATTTGTCAAGAGTCGAGAGAAAACGAACTACAAAATACTCAATTTCAAATGGCGCCGCTGCCGGTTCATGACATTACGAGAGACTATTGATTGACGGTTTTCATTATCTTTTGGGATCCCTTCACCCCGTGAACGTTATTTTTACGTATCATAAATCAAAAACAAAAAAAAAATCAAAAATATAAAAATATAAAAATATAAAAACTAAAAAATAACAAAAACAATTCTTTTCCTAAAGGATTGACCAAAAAAATAAAAAATTCAAAAAGCAATCTTTTTCCTAAGAGATTGCACCCAAAAATATATATTATTGGATTTCCTCGGTTTTTACGTACATATAGTATTTTCATTAAAAACCCAATAAATACAAAAATATTTGCTCTATATTATTATATGTATATACGTATACGTATACGGACAATCAATACACATATCTCCATAAGTATTGCTTTTGCAATACACCGTGTTAGGGAGCGTTCCGGTCCTTGACACATGTATTGATCAAATTTAATTAAGCAAGAATAGATAAATACTTCCAATACGCAAGAATTCGAAGAACACAAACTACAAAGTGAATAGAAAGGTGACGTGCTATAAAATGCCGTCTAAGGGTTAATAGGTACTTAAGTGCTTCGCGCCACCTAACCCCCCCGTTCACTAGTGCGTATTCTAAGAAGGAAGGCTTGATTGGGAGTCTTGCACCCAAGTAGTACTTACGTATATTATACTTTCTTGTGGATATTTCATATTTAATATCGAAGAGGATAATCCCTTCTTCTTCAAAGTCGAACAAGAGATTCTCTCTCACTCCTTGATTTGAGTTGCATGCTCACCCGCGGGCGTGCACAAATACCATTTGGTGTACAACCCATTCCTTCAAGAGGAAGAAAAAGAGAAAGAGTAATAACACCACCGTCCATCAAGCCGATCCCGAGAATCGTGATTTGATCCACACACAACAAGAAGCCATGGCCGACGTTGACACTCGACCTTTGATGGAGCACTTGCAATCTAATGTGCAAGGATATGCCGATGCTATTAAGATACCCGAGATTCCCGCAAACACCTTTGAGCTTAAGACATCTATGATTAACTTGGTTTCAAACACACCATTTTTTGGGAAATCTAATGATAATCCACATGATCACCTTAAGGAGTTTCTTGCTCTTTGCAACACCATTATGTATAATGGAGTTCCCCATGATGCCATTAAGTTGATATTGATACAATTTTCATTAAAGGGCAATGCTAAGTATTGGTTAGATACACAACCACCCGAGAGAATTACTACTTGGGATGATTTCACTAAGAAGTTTTTGAACAAGTTCTTTCCCCCATCTAAGACCACGGCTTTGAGGAATTTAATTATAGGCTTTCAACAATAACCTAGTCAAACCTTTAGTGATGCTTGGTAGGAGTTCAAGGAGTTATTGAGAAAATGCCCAAATCATGGATTCAACGAAGTTCACCAAATCAATACTTTCTATAATGGATTAAGACCTCATCACCAAGATTCACTCAATTCTTCCACGGGTGGAAATATTCTTTCTAAATCCATTCAAGAAGCTTGGGATATTATTGAGACCAAATCAATGGTGCAAACTAACACACAATTTAATGAGAGAGTCCATGTCATTCAAGAAGGTGGTTCCAAAACATTTGAGACTCAACTCCTTTCATCAATGCAAGAATTGACTCAAGCTCAAAAGGAAAGTCAAACAAGTTTGCAAAACACCCAAAAGATGCAACAAACCATGATGAATGACTTTTTGAAAATTTCTTTAGGCAACAATTCCACCAATGATGTACATGCTATTGCTCTTTCATGTGAGACTTGTGGAGGTCCCCATTCCTACCAACAATGTGATAAAGTTCAAGGTTATCAAGTTGAGTGTTATGCTTACAAACAAGAACATAGGGAACATTTCAAACCCAACATCCATGAAAACAATCTTTCTTACAAGTCTCAAAACTACCTTGCTCCACCCGGATTCCCACCCCATCCACCCACCCATACTCAATCCAATCCCCCTATTGTTACAAAGGAACCAAGGGCCAAGGCCACAATACCAAAGGAACAACTATAAAGCACCCAACAACTTTCACAATCAAGGAAATAACTTTCATCCACCCAATCAAGGATTTAATCCACCACCCCCACCCTTCTCAAATCAAGGATACCCTCAAGTTCAAAATCAAGGATATGGGCCACATGATAATAATGAGTATGTTGAGAGGAGAATTCGTGAAAGTTAAAAAAGAATGCAAGAGCAAATGAGACTTATAACTGAGGAGAATACCAAGAGGATTTTGATGGCATTTAATCAAAGACCACAAGGGGCTTTACCTTCTAACACACAAACAAACCCGAGGGCCAATGTTAATGCTATCACAACAAGAAGTGGAAAAACGACTAATGATCTTTCACCTCCTACACCTTCTATTGTTAAGCCTACTATGATTCCAACTTGTGATAAGCCTTCTACATCTTCTTCACCACCTCCAAGCTCTACCACTTCACCACCTACACCTTCTCAACCTATACTCACTTCTCCTTTACCTTCCACATATACCAATGAAGAAGCTAACAAAGACAAATCTTCTACCACAACACCTACTCAACCCACACCTAAACCAAACCTTCCTTACCCTTCAAGATTGAGAAAAGACAAATTGAAAAACAAGGATGATATACAATTCTCAAACTTTTTGAGGATGTTCAAGCAACTTAACATAAACATCTCCTTTGCGGAAGCTCTTGCTTATATGCCAAAATTTGCTAAGATGTTCAAAGATCTCCTCTCCAACAAGGAAAAATTGGTGGATTTACCTAACACATCCCTTAATGAGAATTGCTCCGCCGTGTTTCTCAAAACCTTCCTACAAAACTTGGATATCCGGGGCGCTTTTTGATTCCTTGTAATTTTCTCGGGGTAGAAAATTGCATGGCATTGGCGGATCTAGGGGTAAGCATAAATCTCATGCCTTTATCGGTTTGGCAAAAATTCTCTCTTCCCGAGCTCACACCAACTAAGATGACCCTTGAGTTAGCCAATCGTACCATAGCTTACCCGGTAGGTATTGCAGAGGACGTGTTTGTAGGCGTGGATAAGTTTACCTTTCCGGCCGACTTTGTAGTGGTTGATTATGACATGGACCAGAGAGTTACTCTAATTGTTGGTAGACCATTTTTGAGGACGGGTCGTACTCTTATAGACGTGGTGGAGGGAGAACTAATCATGAGAGTTGAGGATGAGAAAGTGGTGTTTAAGCTAGGAAAAGTGACTAAGAAGTCTCAAGCTTGTGAAACAATCAACATAGTGGATGTACTTGATGAGGTGTGTGATGAGCATTTACATGATGCTTGTAGGAGTGAAGTGAAGACATACCTCATGTAGAGACCGTTGCCTCAATTGCTCCCTCCTTAAAACCTTTTGGAGAGAGTGATTTCCTCTTGGAGGAATTTGAGTCCAACTTCCTAGGTAATGATGATTCTCCCATCAATTGGGAAGAAGACATTCTCACTATCCAAAAGTTGCTCAATGAGGATCCCATTCCTTCACCTATCACATAAGAAGCTACCAATGATGATCCATCCATAGTGAAACCTTCCATAGAGAGTCCACCTACCCTTGAACTTAAGGACCTTCCATTACACCTAGAGTATGCTTTCTTAGAGGGAAAAGACAAATTACCCGTGATCATTGCTAAAGATTTGAAAGAGGATGAGAAAGAAAAACTCATAGAAGTCCTTAAGAAACATAAGCAAGCCATAGCATGGAAAATATCTGACATAAGGGGAATTGATCCAAATTTTTATACACACAAAATCCTTATGGAGGATGATTACAAACCCGCTATTCAAAGCCAAAGAAGGGTTAACCCTAAAATCCATGAGGTCATTAAGAAGGAAGTTATCAAACTCCTTGACGCAGGCATGATTTACCCCATTTTCGACTCTCCATGGGTTAGCCCGGTAGATTGTATTCCTATGAAGGGTGGAATCACCGTAGTGCCCAATGAGAACAATGAGCTTATTCCTACTAGACTTGTTACGGGTTGGAGAGTTTGTATTGATTATAGGAAGCTCAATGATGCAACTAGGAAAGATCATTTCCCATTGGCTTTTATGGACCAAATGCTTAACGCTTAGCGGGAAATGAGTCCTATTGCTTTCTAGATGGATTCTCGGGTTATTTTCAAATACCCATTGACCCTAAGGATCAAGAAAAGACCACATTCACTTGTCCCTACGGTACATTTGCTTACAAGAGAATGCCTTTTGGCTTGTGTAATGCACCGGGGACATTTCAAAGGTGTATGATGGCCATTTTCCATGACATGATTGAGTAAACTATGTAAGTTTTCATGGATGATTTCTCGGTTTTTGGAGATTCATTCACTTCTTGTCTTTCCCATTTAGAACGTATGCTTAATAGGTGTGAAGAAACACGTCTTGTTCTTAATTGGGAGAAGTGCCATTTCATGGTCAAAGAGGGGATAGTCTTGGGACATAAGATATCCAACAAAGGTTTAGAAGTGGATCGTGCTAAGATAGATGTGATTGCTAAGCTTCCCCCACCTACTACGGTGAAAGGAGTTAGAAGTTTTTTGGGTCATGCGGGGTTCTATAGACGTTTCATACAAGATTTCTCCAAGGTAGCAAGACCGATGACCCACCTCCTGGAAAAAGAGGCTCCTTTCATTTTCAACCAAGAGTGTTTGGATTCATTTAAGATACTTAAGGAAAAGTTGACCAAGGCTCACGTTTTGGTTTCTCCAAATTGAGATTTGCCTTTTGAGTTTATGTGTGACGCTAGTGATTATGCCGTGGGGGCCGTGTTAGGACAAAGAGTGAATAAGCATTTTCAACCTATACACTATGCTAGTAAAACCATGATGGGTGCTCAACTTCATTATACTACCACATAGAAAGAATTTCTTGCTATAGTCTATGCTTTTGAGAAATTTAGACCTTATCTTGTGCTATCCAAAACCATAGTGTATACGGATCATTCCGCTCTCAAGTACCGCATGACAAAGCAAGATGCTAAGCCTATACTTTTGAGATGGGTTTTATTGCTACAAGAGTTTAAGATAGAGATTCGTGATAAGAAAGGAGCCGAGAATTTAGCGGCGGATCACTTGAGTAGACTTGAGCATCCTTTTCAAGGAGATTTTACTCATAAGGAAATCAATGAATCCTTTCCATTAGAGGAGCTCATGTCTATTTCTTCTCAAGAGGATGCCACCCCTTGGTTTACGGATATTTCAAACTATCTTGTGGGGGATGTGCTAATAGAGGGTCTCACTTCCCAACAAAAGAAGAAATTTTTTAAGGAAGTGAAATACTACTTTTGGGATGACCCTTACCTCTTTAGGCAATGTGCGGACCAAATCATTAGACGGTGTGTAGATGGGCCCGAGGCATTTAAGATCTTAGAAGCTAGTCATAAAGGACCTACGGGTGGACATTTTGGGCCCAACTATACCGCCAAGAAAGTCTTTGATTCGGGTTACTATTGGCCTTCAATCTATAAAGATGCCCAATAAATGGTGAAATTTTGGTGATGTATGTCAAAGATAAGGAAAAATTACTCAACGAGATGAGATGCCACAAAACTTCATACAAGAATGTGAGATTTTTGATGTGTGGGGAAAAGATTTTATGGGACCTTTTCCATCTTCTAAGGGGGAATAAGTACATACTCGTAGTGGTGGATTATGTGTCAAAGTGGGTTGAGGCAAAGCCTTACCTACTAATGATGCTCGAGTTGTAGTGAAATTTTTGAAGCAATTATTTGCTAGGTTTGGTGTACCTCGGGCCATCATAAGTGATTGTGGTACTCACTTTTGTAATGATCAATTCATAAGAGTTATGAAGAAATATGGTGTTAATCATAGACTTTCTACCGCGTATCACCCTCAAACCAATGGTCAAACCGAGGTCACAAATCGTAGTTTAAAGAGAATTTTAGAAAGAACGGTGGGAGAGCATCGAGCTTCTGGGTCAAATAAGCTTGATGATGCTTTGTGGGCTTTTAGGACGGATTTTAAGACACCAATTGGTTGTACTCTACATAGGCTTGTCTATGGAAAAGTATTCCACCTCCCATTCGAGTTAGGGCATTAGGCTTCTTAGGCTCTCAAGTGGGCTAACTTTGATATAAATCAAGCCGGCTCACATAGAAAGGACCAACTCAATGAAATGGATGAATTGAGAGCCAATGGTTATAAGAACTCATTACTTTACAAGGAAAAGACTAAGCAATTGCATGATGCTAAGATCAAGAACCGTGAGTTTAAAGTTGGAGAGCCAGTTCTCCTCTTTAACTCAAGGTAGAAACTCTTTGCGGGCAAGCTTAAGTCGAGTTGGTCTGGTCCATTAACTATTGCTCAAGTTTTTCCATATGGAACTATTGAGTTTTCACAACCCGATGGTCCAAATTTCAAAGTGAATGGTCACCGTGTTAAGCACTATTTTGGGGAGGACATTTCCATTTAAATGGTCCAAGAGATTCCCATTTTCCCCATGAATTAATTCATTGAGGGAAGAGTCGAGCTAGAGACTCCTTAAATCAAGCTTGAATAACTAGGTTTAGAGGTTTTAGACTTAGAGTGTTGTAGGATAGAAATAAGGATGTAGAGTTGATGAGAAGTGTAGGGGAGACCTTCCTTTTGTCTTCATGTTGTTTGTAGGGTTGCTCACTCATCACATGCTTTGGAGCTTATGGAGGAGGCCCTTGTATCCGGTTCACTTCGTTATTATTGTGATTTTTCATAGACACATTGTGCTTAAAAATGAATTCACTATATTTGATCTTTCCTTAGCTTGGGTTAAGCAAAGTCCTCATTGTCATAAGTATAGGGGAAGTTATACTTCCATGCTCTTAAACATTGAGGAAAATGTTTAGCTTAAGTGTAGGGGGGTCTTCTATCGAAGTGACCTTACCTAGACTTTGTCATTGACCTTCATGATAACTTGGAAATTAATTTTTCAAACATTTTTCAAATTTTTGATCTACTTTGGCCACCAAAAATATGCATTCATAATTTTTGCATTAATCATTTTTCATTTGCATAACACATTTACATTGTATAAAGTTTTTCTTTTATTTTTCATAATATATATATATATATATATATATATATATATATATATATATATATATATATATATATATATATATATATATATATATATATATATATATATATATATATATATATATATATATATATATATATATATATATATATATATATATATATATATATATATATCTATATATATATATATATATATATATATATATATATATATATATATATATATATATATATATATATATATATATATATATATAAAGGAAAAAAATATAAAGGATATGGTTTAACAAATTTAGACTTTTTTGACATATTAGGCCCGCCATGGATACTTTGACTCAACCCGAGTTTGCTTATCCAAGCATTCTCTAGCTAGTATCCTTAACCATGTAGTCCTTTATTAGTCTATTAGGCTAATTATCCACGACTCTCATTATGTGAGACTTTAAATTTGTGGAGAATGGGAGATGATAGAGTTGAAGCAAGTATAAAAGGGCTAGATAAACTTCATGATAATTACTTATGGCTAAACCCTTTTCTTTCTTTGCCTCTAATTTCTCCGCATGTATATATGTTAATAAATAATCAAGAACGGTTTTAATCGGTTTGTAGTCTCTTATTCATTT
The DNA here is from genome assembly GCA_025667525.1 of Glebionis coronaria. Lineage (NCBI taxonomy): Eukaryota > Viridiplantae > Streptophyta > Magnoliopsida > Asterales > Asteraceae > Glebionis > Glebionis coronaria. Next base: position 316,831,195 of record CM046876.1, on the reverse strand, counting down.
TTGACTAATCATTCATGGTTGGTATAAGTACGTCTTAAGATTCTAAGTTAGAACGTTTTATGTGTACTAGACTTATGTCATGCTTAATACTTAGCATGTTTTTTTCCTTTTATTCTTTTCAAATTTCTTTGTGTCGAATAAAGAAAAATACGAGCGACTTACAAAAAAATGAGTGGCTAGAAAAAGAAAAAAAAAGAAAAAAATAATTATACAAGACTCCCAAGAGGGGCAGTGAAGTGTTAATTATAGTAACTATTAGATTCCAATATTACCTTGACTGGTTGCGGGGATTTAATAGTTGCTCCAATCCAATATTACCTTGACGGGTTGCGGGGTTGAAGATCCAAAGTCTCAAAAAGGCGGCAGATGTAAATTATTGCGTGAGTTTTATTTTTCTTTCCTTAGCGAGTGTGTAGCTACTTATTAATGCATGACATGTGGATTTTACACATAAGGCGAATGACTTATTACTCTTGAAAGGGACTTATATTAATTGTGAGCGGTTTTTCAAGTAATGGATTAGAGGATTACTTAGGATTAATACCGTGCTTCCTTATTTTTGGATTTTACATTTCTTATATTTCACGCTTCAAATAATGACAAATTTGCCTTCAAGCAATTTGCTCAAATAATAACCGGTTCCATATTTAATTGTTATGAATAAGTTGATGCACTTTTTGCTTGTGAACACAATGATCCCATTTTTAATCTTGGTATGGGGAAAGTGAAACTTGAGGGTGATAAGTGTCCATGGTACCAAAGCCCTAATTCAAGTCATTGATTTCTTTATGAGTTTTTCCATCAAAACCATTTATGAAAAATCAAAAAAAATATATAAATAGAATTGTTCTTCTTTGCATAGCATTGTACAAAATCAAAATCATGCATCATATAGTGTAGAGTAGTGTAAAAGCATTCCATATTGGCCAAGGTGGGTTAATTATGAGAAAAATGTAAATTTGTGCTTTAAAATATAGCATTGCATAAGGTCATGGCAATGATCAAGTGTAGGGGATTTGATATGAGCAAAATCTCATATCAATTAATCAACAAATCACCCTAAAACACAAAGAAAATACCTAACCTTTGTGTTATAAAGCAGTATTATGTGGTATGTTTTGTGTTTGTGCTTAAATATGTAACAAGGATACAATTTCAAGCAAACAAAAGGAAATCAAGCTCATTTATGATGAAAAGACAAGAGAAGGATCTAAGATGACAAGCCATTTGAAGATGAAGGACCTATCTTGACAATATTCAAAAGTTGAGGGACTTAAATGCAAACTTTGGAAAAGTCAATATTAAAGTTAAACTTGGTCAACCTTCAAGTCAACCAAGTCAAGGGACTCAAATAAGCAAGATTCCAAGTCAAAGGACCTAAATAGTCAAAAGAATGAAGAAAGGAGCTCATTTGAATAATCTGTTAAAGAAAGGGGCTGAAAGGTCAACTTTACAAATACTTTGTGCTTGATCCGTGTGAATACACTCTCAACCAATCAAAAGGCTAGAAAAATGGTTTTGGATTGCCACCTAATGTGCCAGCTGGCCACTAACGGATACTTTTTATTTAAATAAATAAAGCTGAGTGGGGCGCATTTAATATTCATTGACCAATCAGAAACAACCAACCAATATTCATTATATCCAAAACGGATAATGATCCGTGTGAGAGGCCAGTATCTAATGAAAGATGACACGTGTCATCTTCTCCAAGAACGAGCCCAGAAGCGAAGATGAGCTACAAGGCATTTCAAGATATATTTTCTACATGAAAAAGGCTCAGAATGAGATGACGAATTCACCTACACAACTTAATTAGACTAAAGATCAACGGATTTAAAAACCCCTTTTGTGTTTTTGGAGACAAATCCACAATTCACCAGTTCTTGACACTTGGCATCTCCCCATTGGATGAGACACGTCAACCACTCCAACAACTCATTATCAACTCTCTATAAATAGCAGCTAGTTACTTCATTTTTAGTGTGTAGTTAAGTGTGAAAAAACACACACTTGTAATTTTCTCTCCTAATTTCTAGTTTACATTTCATAGCTAGCTTCTCTCAAGTGTTTGACACACACTTGAGAGGTAGTTATTCAGTTAGATTATGTAACCACTTTTCCCTCCTAAATCAATAAAAGCACAAAAATATTAATTCCATATTCTCATCTTCATTTACTCTACTCAATCCTGCATTTCTGTTAATGCTTTGTGATGTCATTGATCATAACTGATCAATGAAGTGTTTCTGAGTTGTCTTGGAAGCTATCCAGTTTGATTCAACCTAACAGTTCATTCCAGTTCCTGTTGTAGCAGTTTAGTAGCAGATCTTGTTGATTTGATCCAGAATGGTGTATGGAGGTGATATGGTTGTAGATTGTAGCTGAATTGGGTTTGAAGGAGGTAGTATTAGAGAGTACAACACTCCTCTACTTCATTAATGGAGGCTTCTAGCTAAAAGGTTTCATAAATCTGATTTTGGTTCCCTTGATTTGTTATGCATGCTAAATTCCTAGTTTAAACATTACTTGCTGAAATGATCAAGTGTTTAGCTTTGTTTTAGCTTAATTGTGTTTGTGTGATAGCTTTTGAGTAATCTTGTAGCTTCAATTTCAGTTTGTTTGATTTCAGACTTCATTTTCATCAGTAACGAGTCATAGAGTGCATTTTGTTATTAAGTGTGTTTGCAAAGTTGAAATTTGTTCATTCTACTGTCATTTCATTCTAAACAAGACTTGATAGCAGTCATAGCCTAATTTACTCTTGTACTCCAAATTTCTTTGTAAAAGTTCTTAACAGTTTTTTGAAATGGTGTTTGGATTTGCTTAGATTTTGTGATTCAAGATTGATAGATTCTGTGATAAGTGTTCATTTACATTTAGTAACATAGTGGTACCACATTTGTTCAGTTTTGAAGTCAAATAATTGGTCAAAAAGGCAATTGGTTAGAAAAAAGTTTGGGTTAACTATTTTCATCAGTTTATTCATAAAACTTGCTAGATTCAAGTCAATGCCATGTCTTCATTACTTAACCATTTTGCTTGAAACAAGTTCTCAGTTGAATTTTAACATCCAAAGATTAAGTTTGTAAAAAGAAATTCTACAGTATCTAGTTTTCATTAAGAAATCAGCTTTTTAATAAGCTCAATAGCATTTGCAAGTTTCTGTAATAAGATCCAAACTGTTTTCTTATAACTGCATTTCCACTTTATAAATGTGCTCATTTTCTTTCACAAACCTTGTTACAAACATGTCATGAGTGAGTTTTGAACTTTTCAGCTTTTTGAAAATTCTGGTCAACGTTGGTCAAATAAGCACTTTTCAGCTTAAATTCAAATTCCAGCTTATCTAGTTAATCATTTTCAAATTGGAAAGACACGCCATACTCCTTATAAGCTGTTTAATAAGATTGAGCATTAAGACCTGATTGTGGAAGTCTCATTTTCATGTTAGCTTGAAGTTGGCTTATTAGAATAAGCTAATTTGATTTCTACTTGCTTTTAAAAAGATTTCTTGTGCAAGTCTAGCTGAAATTGGATTTTAAGACTTTTAAAACAAACTAGAGCTTATTTGGTCCAGTAATGAGCTTATACGAGCTTATTCTTTTGTTATGCCCGTTTTTGTGATTAATTCCTAGTTAATTGCAATTTGGTCCTTGAAATGTTTAACTGTTTTCATTAGGAGCTAATTTTACAAGTTTTTAGGGTTTTCAAGTTTACAACCCTTTAAGTTTCAGTTTCTGAACTTTACAATTTAACCCTTATATTTTCATTTAGTTTACTTTTCAAGCACTTTTACTTTCATGCATTTACAATTTGGACTTTTGTGAATATTACTTGGTATTTGCAAAGTGTTTTACGGATACGTAGCTTAATATATTCCATTTTTCTACGTGTTGATTGAAATAGACATAGACTTCCAAATACCCTAACAACCAAGAACAATTAAAGACTTGAGATTTTTAGGACTTTCAATTTGTCAAGAGTCGAGAGAAAACGAACTAATAAATACTCAATTTCATTAAGTTAATACTTTCACAACTAACCCTCAACTACGTACCACTTTTTATTAATTCTTGACACTTTTATTTTATTTATACAAATACTAAAAACTACACATTTTTCTTTCCATCTTTTCATTTTACATAAACACACACTCAAACCATAAAATACTTCTCTCTCTCCCACCTTCAACCTCCAGACGCCGGAATCCGACCACCGCCGCCGCCGGCCGCTACTTTTGAAAATAAAAACTTGTTAAAACACTTATAACTTCCGATCTATTCGATCCACCACTCAATCTATCATATATATCACTTTTGTTGCATCCCTTTTGTTATCCGACCACTATGCCGACAACCACCACCCAACAATCGTCGCCTGTTTGGCCGCCGCTGTTACAACCATCACTCACCACCGTCTCCAGCCACCATATCGTCGCTTTTACACCACCTATGTGACCACAACCACACCATGACCTCTTTCACCACCGGAGACAATAGATCTACTCGATATATGATAGCAGCCACCTTCGTCGACGCTGTCACCACGTCACCATCATCACCAACCCCGTCCTTTATAGTAACCGGATCTAGATTTACTAGATCCATCATCATCATCAATACCACGATAGTTGATACACCACCATGAACCCCGCCACCCTACTGCAGTGGCGTAGCTACTAGCCACCATCATCTTCTTGACCACCATCCCGTCACCATCATACTGACGTCACCACCATCCATAACCACCAACCGCAAGATGTTTTATACCACCACAGTCGCTGGATCTGACCACCCATGAAGTGGTTGTTTCTTGATTGTTGATTGTTGTTTATTATTGTCGTTAACCACTGAAAACTGCCGCAGACATGGTATTTGTGTGCTTTCGTCACCGCCACACCCGCACCGAAAAGGTGTCGGGCTCGTGGTATTGTTATTGTCACTTTTGTGTTCCATTGTATTTTGATGAATAGATCCAAGAAGATGAATATGAGTATGTTGGTTTTGTGAATTAACGACCGTTAGCGTGTTCGGTTAGTTTTAATAGCCGTTAAAGGGATTTTGATGTGGTTAAAATCAGTTTATGAGGCGTTTGGATATGGGTTTTATGACAGTTTTAGGGGCGTTTGGGTTTACGGATGACTAAAAGATGAAAGTATAGGTTGAAAGTGTTGATTTAGTTTTGACTTGATTATCGGTAAATTCATTTCATTTATTTATTGTTTATGATTCGACAACGATTAGTTTGATATAATAGAAATGGGACAATTGAAACATAGATTGATTGTGAAAGAGAAAATGTGATGTTTTGTGATTATAGAAAACGTTATATAAACGAATGGGTCATGCTAGAATTTTATAAATTTAATTTTTATTTAGTTTTCTTAAATATTATTTAGAAACTAACCCCTTTTAGAAATATTAAATGGGCGATTAAAGAAACAGCGGTTTATAAAAAATTATTTTATAAAATCATAGCTATTGTATATACTTTTGGAACTTCATTTGAAACTCTAAAACGTGTGTCCCTTTTATAAAATGATATTTATTTAACTAATGAGTGATTTTTAAAACGTGTCTAATCATTTTGGTTTATTTATTTTTCTTGTTATAAAATAGTGCAAGGCATTATATACTTGGACTATTTAATTCTTTTGTTGTCATCTTTTTTTTTTGAGTTTAGTACATGTCGTGTGTCATGTACATTCCGAGTTATTCGTGCGTTGTCTGTCCTTGTTATATAGTTCAAGCTATGAATTATATACTAGTTATGTTCTTCACTGTGTAATATATGTTAGATATATATATTACATACATTGTGGTATTTTTCGCATCACCTTTCTGAACTGATTATCTGAACCGATTTTTGAACCGATTATCTGAACCGATTTCTGAACCGATTACTGAACCAATTACTGAAAGATTTTGATATGGGATTTAAACGGTTTACGAACTAATGGTATTGAAGAAACCTTTCAATGGGAAAGCTTGGATGCATCGATTTGGGATGCTGGGAGATAATCGATATGATAAACGACGACTTCTGGTGCTGAGCAGTTTTGGTTTACGCTACACAGCTCTTGGTATTCGCTTATCTGCTAATTACTGTACAACATCCATGTGAGTTCATTACCCCTCTTTCTCTTTTCAAATCGCTTTATAAATGCTTTGAATCTCTTTAGGGGAGATACATGCTTGTCGATGTCAAATACGTGTTTTTGCATTTCAATGATTGTTGCGATTTATATATCTATTCTTTACAAGTATTATTGTGATACATATGCGCTGATATCTTTTCGAGGATTGTTTATATTGCGTACGTGCTTGTACTTTTGAGGTATGTTTACGTCACATATGAGTTTACACTTTTCGGATTGTTTATGAATTATACTTGAATATCTGAGTTATCCCATAGCTCTTGTTAAACTGCTTTGAATGTTTAATACTGTGAAGTGAAATTATTGCTTGTACTTGCTTGTGGACGCAAAAACTGATTTCTGTTAACGCTCAGCGAACTTCGTTTATGATTAGCCTAAGTAGTGTTAGCCATAGTCCCCACTATCATGAATCGTTAATTACTCTGCTGGAGTAAGCTCTTATGCTATGGATAGATCTATTGAGGCTTGACAACATCCGCTCGGGCATTTTGACGCCGGACGGGTGTATATCATTTGTGTGAACTTGGGTAGTCTTGGCTAGACTCCCACTTGGGGCAACTTATATGTACATTTTGGTGTACGTACTGGATCATTAGCTTCGATATCATGAGCTTAGCGCTATCATAAACACTGAAACACGCGATTTATTCTACACTTGGCACTATATCTCCTATAGTTGCCTTGGGTACTTGAAGTGAACTTTTGCGGTCTATCTTGCTATGAATCTTGAATATGATCTTGCTATGAATCTTGAATATGATCTTGCTATGAATCTTAAATATGATTGCTATGAATCTTGAATATGATATTGCTATGAACTTGAATGTGAATCTATACTATGATCTTGCTATGCTCTTGAACGTGAATAATGAACGTGATATTGGTATGAATCTTGCCTGCGATCATGTATAGATCTGATCTGAATCTTAACTATGGTATCGATATGAATCTTGACTGCGATCATGTATTCATCTGATATGGATCTTAACTGTGATATCAATATGAATCGTGACTGTAGTAATGTAAGGCTCTTAACATGAATTTATTATGTGGTTATGATATGATTCTTGCATGAGATATGATATGATCATTGTGCGTGGATTGATATAATCCTTATGTGTGGTATTGACATGATTCATGCCTGTGGTCTTAATATGATGCTTATATGATGGTTTGATATGATACCTATATGCTGGTTTGATATGATAGTTATATGTTGGTTTGATATGACGTGTATATGCATTTTGCTATGATTCTTATATGTGATCTTGATTTTGATATTGACATGAACCTAGAATATGGTATTATTATGTATGTTGACTGTGACTACTGAACTGAACTGGGATATGAATTGGATCATGAACTTAAGATTGAATTGAAATTAGTTATGAGCGTGAACTACAACTTGTCTATGAACTCAAGTAATGGTGTTAGCTGCAATGCTTTTGCTAAACATTGATTTATGACCGAACCTTGTGCCAACGTCTCTTTTATTGTGAAACTCTGGATTTCTAAACGCTTTCGTGATACTACTTTTGGTACTAGTCTTTGTAAACTTTTAAAGTGTCTTAAACATTTTAATAAAATTTATGAACTCACCAACCATCGTGTTGACACTTTTAAGCATGTATTCTCAGGTACTTGACTGTATGATTATTTGATGTCTGCGTTATGATATTTGGCATAGAGGTCTTTCTCTCGGATCAAGACTCGGATAATCATGACGTAGCAGACCCTAATACTCGTGGGCTCCGCTGGGCCAATTTGGGGGTGTTACAAGTGCGACGCACTTTTTGGTTTGTGCGGCGTACTTTCTGTACTACAGAAAAATTTTGGTTTTAAAATGAGTGGCAAATGGTTCAATTATTCAAGGCTTATACGAATTTGGTTACAAAACAGGATTGTAAGTCCCCGGCAGCAGCGCCAAAAATTTGATGTTCGTTCGAAACTCTTAAATTTATATTACAAGGTTTAGTGTTGGAAATACGTTTTTCCCAATAAAGTCTCGGTCACATCTTAGTTAGCATAGATCACGAGATATAGACTATTTAGAACGTTGTCTCTTGGAGCGACCTCCCTTAGGGGGAGATTGTTGGAAATACGTTTTACGTATTTATGAAGGATCGGTCGCTCCAACGATAATTATGTAATGGGCTCGTGATCCATTTAGTTAATGTATAGTCCATATAGCCCACATGTAGGGTGGGCTATATATATATCCCCTCCTAGCATGTTAGGAGGGGTTGGTTGTTCATTTTTCATCAATCATAATTCCATCTTTACTTTCTCTCTCTATTCTTCCATTTTCTCTCCTTTCTCTCTCTACTCCCTCATCTCCTTCATCTCATCTTCTTTATATTATTTAACAATCCATACATCAAATTCCATCAAATCCATCATGTAGAATAGGCCAATAATTACGTAGACCTTCAATTGGTATCAAGAGCATGGTTAGTTTGGTTTATTCTTGTTTTTCTTTTGTTTGATTTTGATGGGTTTTGATTTAATCATGCTTAAATATTAAAAAGTTTGTATTTTTTATAAAAAGTTTGTGTTTTTATGTGTTAAATCATGTCAAATCTTTAGATTTACTTACTTTTTAGATAAAAATCACAAATTTTTATACAAAAATCAAAAATTTCATTATCAAATCTTAAAAAGTTTGTGTTTTTATAAAAAGTTTGTGTTTTTTCTCTTTTTAATTTTGTATTTTTTTGATTAAATCCTTTCTATTTTGATTGCCTTTTTGTTTGAATTCCTTAAATTGAACTTTTAATTTTGTCCTTTTTTATTTTTTTAATCAATTTTGCCACTTTAATTTTTTTTATTATTGATTTTCGTTTATCAATTTTGAGTTTTATCCTATATGGTTTTTCTGTTATCAGTTTTTTATATAATTTTTTTTATTTTTTATATAATCTGTTTCTATTTTAATTTGTTATTTTAATTTGTTATTATTAGTTTTTCTTTTAAGTTTTTATAATCAGTTTTTTATAATCATTTTAATTTTTTTTTGTTTTTACCAGTTTTTATATATAATTTTTTTATCCTGGGTTTCGAGTTCTGTCCACTTATAGGTATTCTTCTTTATTTTTTATTCAATTGGGTCTCGTGTTTTGTCTAACATTTCTGTCCAGTTATCTTTTTGTCCAAGAATCTCAGTCTCATCAGTTCCGGGTGAACGAAAGTTCCGGGTGAACAAAGTTCCGGACGAACAAACTTCCGGACGAAAAAAGTTCCGGACGAACAAAAAAGTTCCGGACGAAGAAAGTTCCGGGTGAACGAAAAGTTCCGGGTGAACGAAAAGTTCCGGGTGAAGAAAAGTTCCGGGTGAACGAAAAAAGTTCCGGATGAACGAGTAGTTCCGGATGAAGGAAACTTCCGAATGAATGACACTTCCGAATGAATGAAAAGTTCCGAATGAATAAATTCTTCCGAATGAACCAAATTCAAACATAACGGAAAACAAACACAAACCCACACAAATCTTTACTGGACTCTCACAAGACTCGACCATCAAACCCACTCTCGACATTAACACCCTCACTCACCTCTCACACGACAACAGTCATCTCACCCTGACCCTCGTCTCACTTAACAACCCTCGACACCCATTCTTCAACAATCAAGACTCTTGACCCTCGACTCCCTCGTCACGAAGAATCAACGACCTCAAAAAAAACTTCATAAAAACAGTTCACTCACAACAATCAAACCCCGATCCTATATCACTCCAACATCACGTCTGACTATCAAAACATCACAACTTAACAGCACGTCTCGACTCTCTCACCCATCCTCTCGTTCCCCTCTCGTCTCTCGACTCACTAACATACACAACCAAACACACTCTCGGTCTCGAAACTCTGACCCTCAAACTAACAACTCATCCCTGACCCTCACCAGTACCACTCAAACCCTGACCCTCGCACATCCCTCTCACATTACCTCACCTATCATCTCGAAACTCTCGTCTCTCCTCCAAACACAAACCAACACAAATCTTTTCACGACTCTCGACTGACAAACATAAATCAATATCTCAGATTGATTCGGTAGTACAAAGGATCTTTAAAGATCTTAAGTGTTCGAAATTCTTTCTTCATTGATATGTGATAATCTACGAATCAAAAATAGAATACTCAAACTAATAAGTCTTGAGTCTCGTTTCTTTCAATTCGAGAATAGACTCGATTCACCTTCATTAATTTTCGAAAGTAAAGAACGAATCATAACAATCTTGTTACATTTGTTTCTTTGTTTCGTCTATCACAACAAACCTTCACCCTCGACTTTTAGACTCGACCACACCAAAGACTCAAAGAAGGACTCTACAGATGAGAGAAAGACTCTAAAAACAAAACAAACAGTTAAAATAACCTACCCGAGACCCCTTTTCGGATCTTGAAGATTTGAGAGTGCTCACGCCTTATATTGATTTTTGAGATCAGTTTTTGAGAGAGAAGCGTGTATTATTTTGTTTTAGGAGAGAATAGATAAAGGGCGGTGAGAGTATTTTATCCGAGAGAGAGAAGAGTTTATTGTGTTCGCTGGTTTTGTGTGATTTAGTCAAACAAGAAGAAAGTATATATTATTTGAGACGGAGACAACAAAGTTTTATTGGGAAGAGTCGGTTGAATTTTTTATATATATTTCTTTTTGGACGGAGAAACCAAGAGAGGAAATCAGGGAGGGCCACGTTTCTTTTGAGACGGAGAAAACAAGGATCAGATTTTTTTTTCCTTTTTAATTTTTTATTTTAGTTAAGTATCGTTTTTTTCTTTTTCATTTATCCATCCGTTTTTTAATTTTACTTACAAATTTTAAGTTAAATATTTTTTTTATTATTTATCTTTTTACTTTGTTAAAGTTTTTTTTAAAGGTTAATTTTTTTTAGCTAAATTAATTTTGAATATTTTGTCAATTTATATATTTGGATTTGGTACAACGTGCTAAGGCGGGTATGTCGAAAGAAACGAATTGGTAAAATATTCGTTGACGGACTTTATTTTTTAGAGTGAACTGACTTTGATTTGGACTCCGGTTTGTCTTATCAACATTTGAGCCGATAAATATAATTGAGCCGGGCGAAAGATATTTTTCCAGTCATAGATCCAAGAATCTGTGATCGAACTTTCAATGGATATTTTGAACTCGACATCAAACGAGGGAGAAGCGCATAAAATGCAAGACAAAGTTAGGAAAAGTGGCATTACTTCATTTCAAATGCTTCAGTCTCATCTTGTCACTCTTTCGAGGATTCAAGGAGGGAGCGAATTTGTGACAATCTTTGGACAAGATCGTGATATATTCATCGACTCAATTTTCACCACTTTGACCCAACTCGCCGAGCAACTCAACCATGAAAACTTTAATCACTCTGCATCCGCACTTGCATATAAGACTCTTGTGACACAACTCACGCCTTTCCTCAAATTTAATATCATCACGTCTGAAAGTTCAGTGATTTGCCAATCGTTTCTTCGAGATACACATACCGAGCTTCGAGTTTTCCGTGATACAATTTTGAAACTCATGACATCGGTCTCGTCTTCGATTTATGAAAGATCTCGACTTCAGCAAGGGTATGATAATGGAGTGCAAGACTCTTCGATGCAAGAGGAAACTGGTCATACGGTTGACAACTTGGAGCACAACGATGGCAAGAGCACGGAATCGGACGGTCAACATGATACCAGTGGCACGTCAGGGAATGTTCACGAGATCCTTCTTGATGACGCCTTACCCGTTTATGACGAAGAGCCTGCAAACATGGTACAATGTAATGTTGTTTATGATGTATATGCTGATGAAATGCCGCATATTGAGCATTCTGAACCTAATTATGACAAACATGGGATGGAAAAGAGTGATAGCAATACCACTTCTGATTCATCCGATGTAAGTCATAATGGGGGAGAGATTGTTCAGAATGCTAAACATCATGATAATTATCCTATAACTGCTTCATTGACTGCTTCTGATTCCAAGATTAAAGAGCTCGAAACGATCGTAGCTCGGCAATCAAAAGATCTTGAGGATGCCAAACTTGAATTTTCTAAGAAAACGGACAAATTTGAAACATACTTTGAAAAACTTGAAAAGACAAACGTTGTTCTTGAAAGAAAATTGGATCAAACTGTTCTAGATTCTAAAGCTGAAAAGAATAATCTTTTGAAACAAATTCAACTGCTTGAATCTAAGTTGGCATCCCAAGATAACTTGCTCAAAGAGAATGAGACTTTAAAGGCCCAAGTACAGGAAAAGGTTTTTGCTATAGCTGCGTTGAAAAACGAGTTAAGGAAAACTAGAGGACCTAGTGTGGACACTAAGCTTGAAAAACCATCAATCTTGGGGAAACCGCCTACAAATCAGTTCGTCAGACAACCGGTTGTCAGACAACCTACTGCATTTAGATCCGAGCGACCACAATCCTCGAGACCGCGGTTTGCCTCCCAAGTTGATTTGGGTCATATTTCTAGAACAGTCACTCCACTAACTAGGCCTAATGTGACTAAATCAGTTTTGGCAAGACCTCATCACATGATTGCCTCTAGTTTCTCTAAGAATAGCTCAATGAACACGTCTAGAACTAGTTCAACTGATGTGCGCCAGGATTTTGGTCAAAGGGAAGCTAAGCAAAAGACACAAGTAAGAGATATGAATTTCAAACCTAGTCAGATGCCTTCTAGTTTACCCAACACTGCTAACCGTAGCATGTCACATCCTAGGAGCATCAATCAATCATTTAGGAATTCTAGATCTTACTCGGACATTAAATATGCTACCTGTAAAACATGTAGAAAATGTGTCTTTACGGAAAATCATGATTCCTGTATCAAGAAACTACTTAATGAGGTGAACTCCCGTGCTAGACTTAAATCCCAGTGGGTCGCTAAAATCAAACCCTTTGGTAAAATGTGGCGCCCCACTGGTAGAACTTTCACTCTTGTAGAAAACGAGTGCCCTTTAACTAGGATTGTCTCTGATTCTACGAAGACTACTAGGGAGGAAATTGCAAAGGATGATACATCACTTAAGCCTGAACTTAAGGTTTACTATAAAAGGAAACGTTTGTCAACTAAGACAAGTGAATCATCCCCTCAGGCCACCTCTGACACAAGAAAAGAAAACCGTGAACCCCCACGTGCTTCTAAAATAGATATCTCTAACCCATGCAAAAGTATACAAACTCCTAATGAGAATGCAGGTACCAAAGTTGATGTTCCAAAAGAACGAAGCGGTCCAATCATTGTATACCGTTCAACTAAGGACACTCTCAGAGTTTGGTTGCTGAAGAAGCAGATATCAGAGAAACTAGTATCTCAGGGGATTCATAGTTAAAGCTTACACAGGACTTATAGTCACATTACAGACTATAACTCGATCTTCAAAGAAAGGAAAGTTTATCGCCGATGATAAACTTATCCTTATAACGAGAAATTAATTTTTCTTGGGCATGAGCTTATATAAAAAAACATTCCAAGTTTTTAAGCTCATGCACTATGGCTCCTCGTTAAATGACAGACGACGACCCGGACTTCAGAGACAGGGAAGTTTATCTACGCAACGATAACTTACCCTCTTAACAAGAACTTAAGTTTTCTTGGACACGAGCTTATCCTAAAACCATTCAAAGGTTTTAAGCTCGTGTATATGGTTTATCATTAAATATCAGATGGTAACCCGTGCATCAAAGAAAGGAAAGTTTATCGCCGATGATAAACTTATCCTAACAACGAGAAATTAAGTTTTCTCGGGCATGAACTAAAATTAAAAACATTCGAGGTTTTTTAAGCTCATGCACAATGACTTACAGTTAAATGTCAGACTGTAACTCGAACTTCAAATAAAGGAAAGATTATCTTTTATGATAACTTATCCTCATAACGAGAAATTAACATTTCTCGGTCATGAGCTTGTATTAAAACATTCGAAGTTTTAAGCTCAGAAAGGAAAGTGTATCTTTTAAATAAGAGAACTTTTCCTCGTAACGAGAAATTAACCTTTCTCGGTCATGAGCTTTCCGTTAAAACAGTCAAAGTTTTCAAGCTCATGAACACGATTTCTAAGTAAATGTCAGCTTAGGACTCGTTCTTCAGTTAAAAGGAAAGTTTATCGCCGATGATAAACTTATCCTTAACAACAGGAAGTTTACATCTTCTCGGACTTGAGCTCGTTTCGTAAGATATTCAACATCTTAAGCTCAAGGAATTGGTTTTCAAAACTTTGAACACAATTTTTCGAGAATTTCTCAAAAGGTTTTTTTTCTAAATCTTTCAAAATTGTGTGTTCAAAAATGTTTTGATAAAAAGAGCATGTCTTCTGGAATCGATAATATTTATGAACCTAAAAATGTCATTCAATAATGAAACGGGGTTGTAAATAAAGTTCGAGCAGAAGTTCAAACTTTTAAAACATGCTCAAAATGGTTTGCTATTATTTCCGATAGTAACCCGCTTTTCACTTTGAAGTCAAGCATTTCACCGGAAAGCTTTGACTTCAGAATCCGAAGTTATCATCTCCACCAACCGTAGCAACTTACAGTTGATATCTACATACTCGACGATGCGACTACTCAAACGGTGACTACAACTCTTTCAATAGAACACGGGTCAACAATTGAGGGGAGCAATTGTCCAGCATTCAGAATCCTTGATGCCGAGAGTGCCAAGTTCACATATTGGTGTTAAGACAACGATATCAATCATACACATGGAGTCAAGAGATAACTTCAGAAGTTACGAGGAAGACCAACATTCGTGAACAAGAACCATGTGCTTCTTTCATATGATGTTCTTCATCATTCAGGTCCAACCTCGTAAATTGCTAATCTTGTGAATTCATTATCATATATGATCTTTGCACGTGATAAATACGTTACACTTGTGTTTAAAAGGTATTTAATTTACGTTTCAAGTACACCCTCATTAATTTGAGGGGGAGCTTGTGTAATTCATGAAGATAATTGGATTTGCATTTTTCTTCCCAAATTTTCTTAAAACGCTATTAAATCAATTGATATTAAAAACATTGATTGAGTTAATATTTTTAATATGGGGGAGAAAATGTGATTTAATATGGGAAATGATTTATCACAAATGGTTTGACTTACCGTGCTAGCTCATCCCGACATGTGCGAAATGTTTTCGGATATCGTGGCATATGTTAAGGGGGAGCAAAATGGATTTGCACTTCAAAATGGATTTCATGGTGACATACACTTACCCAAAACATCTTTATTCACGATGATGAAGATTGTGGTGACATAAGGATGGTAGGATAGGTTAAAGTCCAATGATTCCTCTTGAACCGGAGGAATCTTCCCAAGGACATTCCATAGCTAGAAATAGTAGTCCTTAGGAAAGATGGAGAAAGATTGTGAATGTAGCTGAATGCCGACCAAGTACTTAAGTTAGCACTGGAACAATCACAACAAGGTGCTAGTGATGACGTATTGGTAAGCATTGAAGGGGTTGAAGAATGAAAAAGAATTGTAAAGATAAAGGGTGTAAAGAAAGAAGCCCTCCTTACAACTTAGGCAGAAACCGGGTCAATACATATGCTATTAAGATCGTTGTTTAATGATTCTTAATATTGAAGACAGACATCATGGACCCAGTGATGCAATGCACAACCCATCCCAGCTAACTCAGATATCTCTCAAAAGATATTTGTTTTAATCACTCGGAGACAACGCATTATCTATTGATTTATTCACTCCGAATAAATTGGTATTGAAAAGGTGGCACTCCTCTCCAGCCTTCTATCACTAAAATCCAAAATGCACGATCGAGTCTAGAGCCATTTGAGATCATCAAATATCTCATTAGGACACACTTTCATATTTCCTTGCTTCTTCACACACTGTGAAAAGTAAGAAAGATCTTAAGAGTCCTACGCAAAATCTTCATGATCTTGCCTGAACATCCGAGTAATACGAAAGTATTTACAATGAAGATGGAAATCCTTCTTGAGCGAATATCAAAAAGCTCATGGTAGGTGACTTGTGCGATTCTTTATGAATAAAACTTGTGATAACTGGAAAGCAACAGTGGTTTAATTCTTAAATGAATTTAAACACGTTCCAGGCCTCTACGCAATATCTTAGTGATCTTGCCAGAACATTCAGAGTAATACTATTAAGTAGTTACAGTGACGAATGGAAATCCTTCTAGTGTTAACATCAAACAACACTTGGTAGGTAACTTGCAAGATTCTATATGAATCAAGCTAGTGACAACTGGAAAGCAACGATGGTGCGGTTCTTAATTGAACTTCACTTGTTCCAGGAACATGAATTAACGGCTTCAAATCATGCGGATAATATTATCCAAATGATTCACTCTTTACGTTCACAGTCAGCTTTGGACGGTCGAGTAAAGAGAACGGGTTTACCCGCGAAATCTTGTCAAGGAGGTTCTTTATTGAAACTACCTGCCACAAGTACGATATTTAATATCGTCCAACGGTCTTCACCGACCGGAGGTAAAATGCTACCGAATTAGAATGAAATGTTCAAGGCCATTTCATCCGTGTATATGTTTTGTTGCTAACTGTCTTATGCAGCGTAACAAGAAGGTGGCATTGCGGTATACAATCCAGAAGAAGTCGTCACCACATGCTTATACTACATACAATTAGTACTTCAACAAATTCAAGAAAGCCTGAAGGTCAAGTCTTCCGCTGTATCAAACTCTGAAGCTTTCAAGAATTTAAAAGTATAAGTATGTGGAACATGAAGTCACGGAGAGGCAAATATCACAAGTGAAGAATGCACAAGGTCAAGGCAAGGAAACATGCTCAAGACTAAAGTCAAAGATCACATCAAGCATATTCACAAGAACAAGATCGAAGACTCAAGCATAGATGCTAGGTTTAAGATTTTGTAAAAAGATGTGACCTCCCTTAGGGGGAGATTGTTGGAAATACGTTTTTCCCAATAAAGTCTCGGTCACATCTTAGTTAGCATAGATCACGAGATATAGACTATTTAGAACTTTGTCTCTTGGAGCGACCTCCCTTAGGGGGAGATTGTTGGAAATAGGTTTTACGTATTTATGAAGGATCGGTCGCTCCAACGATAATTATGTAATGGGCTCGTGATCTATTTAGTTAATGTATAGTCCATATAGCCCACATGTAGGGTGGGCTATATATATATCCCCTCCTAGCATGTTAGGAGGGGTTGGTTGTTCATTTTTCATCAATCATAATTCCATCTTTACTTTCTCTCTCTATTCTTCCATTTTCTCTCCTTTCTCTCTCTACTCCCTCATCTCCTTCATCTCATCTTCTTTATATTATTTAACAATCCATACATCAAATTCCATCAAATCCATCATGT
The DNA here is from genome assembly GCA_025667525.1 of Glebionis coronaria. Lineage (NCBI taxonomy): Eukaryota > Viridiplantae > Streptophyta > Magnoliopsida > Asterales > Asteraceae > Glebionis > Glebionis coronaria. The sequence goes on along the minus strand of CM046876.1, from coordinate 316,813,688 downwards.
AGAATAGGCCAATAATTACGTAGACCTTCATTTAGACAAAACAAGGGACTAGAAGACAAACACGTCCAAGTATACCCTTTCGTTCGTAATATAGCTTTGTAGTGGTAAGTCACGATCGTTCGGTGAGACTTAATTTCGTTTTGGTAATCAAGATGATAATTGAAGAAATAAATAGTTGAAATGATATCAATAGTAACAAGTATGACTAATATGGGATAGTTCGTATAAGTTCGTGATGATAATAATAATGATCGAGATATGTTTATGTAGGTAAAGAGTGATAATCCTTTTTCGTCAAAACGACGTTTGCACAATTTACTTGGGTTTAATTCAAGACTTACGTTTAATTAAGCGACTAAGCTCAAAACAAATTGCCAAAGAGTTCAATATTTTATCAAGTTTCTAAGTGGATCTCTCCAACCAAAGATTCATGACCATAGACAAGTTCTTAAAAACTTATTATAATAATTTGCGTTTCTCAACGCCAAACTATCGTAACAAATCAACTTAGATAAAATATGGTTTATAGAACTAGGTGGTAAAATGTTTCTACATCATTAACTTGAAATCATTTATAAAGGATCATATCATAGCATCATCACTAATTATAAGTCACATACCCATATAGTCACAAATAGCTTAGCCTAAAATAGTAATCAAAGTAACAATTGGAAAAGAGCAACAAAACATCATACTTAGATTGGATTGAATAAACGTGTACACAAGTGTCACGATTGTATCGTTCCTCTAATAATCGAAGAGTGGAATAGTCTCGTTACAAGTATTTCCCAAAAGTGGATAATACTGAAATTTAACTAAGAAAGCTAAAATACTTGAGCTATGGAGTATTGAGAGAGAGAGAGAGGTGTGTGTAAAATGAGTAGAAGTGGCCTCTATTTGTAGTGCTGTCTTGGGTCAAATGTGCGCCGCATTTCTCTAAAAGTGCGCCGCACTTTAGAGACAGGAATGTGCGCTGCAGTTCTGAGATTGTGCGCCGCACTTTTGGGCGTTCCAGAATCTTCTATCAATAACTTTGGCTTATTTGCATATTGAGGACCCTTCTTTGTATGTCTTCACTTTGTTCCTTCAAACTTTATATCTGCATATAAAACACAACATATTAAGTATCGGAAGCTCTTATTTATACTACAAAGTGGAATTATAATGATAGGTTGAATATGTATATTTAGGTCGTTATCAAGGAATTGTCTCTTTCTCAGTCTTCTCAACATCTTTCAAAGTTTGATCTTCTTTAAACTCTACATCACGGCTGCGAACAAGCTTCTTTTGAACTGGGTCATACAAGCTGTACCCGAGTTCGTCTTGACCATACCCAAGGAACACACATAGCTTAGACTTTGCATCAAGCTTTGATCTTTCATCTTTGGGAATATGCACAGATTCCTTACATCCAAAGACACGTAAATAGAGGTATGAAACATCTTTGCCGCTCCAAACCCTGTTAGGAACATCAAAACCCAAAGGAACATAAGGTGTTAGATTAAAACATGTACCGCCGTATTCAAAGCCTCACCCAAAAAGTGGTAGGCAATCCTGCATGTGAAAGCAAGCATCTGACTGTCTCCACAAGAGTCCTATTCATCATATCCGCTAAGTAATTCAACTAAGATGTCTTCGGTGGTGACTTTTGATGTTGAATTCTGTAACACCCCCATTTTACCTTTACGCAGCGGAATATTGATCCGGGGTATTACTTCATAGAACACAAGTCATAATGATAGAAAACAACTCAAAAGAGTGATGAAATCAACTTTCTTTATATTTCATTGAAAAATCAGAGTTTTACAATATGAGGTTCCCAAAATCTAGAATAATTTCAGCCTTGTGCCTCTTCATGCCATCCTTGTGCTGCTCCTTGCTATCAGTCACCACTTATCTGAAATATATGCTTAAAGACAACACTGAATTCATAGGGTTTAAACATGTTTTGAATACAAGTATATCATCCGGTATACAGTGTTATACACCCACATAAAATAGTTATCATACTACACTATACTCATGACCCCGCTGCTAGACAATAACCAACAAACTGCCCTTATAAGAAGGAAGCATGCCAGACTATCCTTAGTTTAGCAAAATAAAGTGTATCTGTTAGACAAGGTAGGAACCTTCAGCTCCTGGCAAGCGCGACTTGCCCAGATAGGAGATGTCAAAACCCAAATAATACTATTCACAATATTAGCGCTCACTTTCAAGAATTGATTAGCGGCTCATGATTAAAAAGGGACTTAATGGTAGTAGTAAACATAGTGTCAATAAGCATACCATACAATTTTAAAAGCACTTATATTCCAATTTTAGCATATATCTCCCTCACGGGTTTTTAAATCATTTATAAATCCTTTAAAAAGTGAGGCTATGAACTCATGATATTATATTTAAAAATCATATAGGTAAACAATTTAAAAACACATGTATTCTAGTTTTAACATATATCTCCCTCACGGGTTTTCAAAACATTTACAAAACTTTAAAAGTGAGGCTATGAACTCACCTTATGTCCATAGAATCCGAGCTGTAATCAGATATATTTCATTCACAGATAAACAGCTTGATCATACAAACCACAGCTTGTTCTCATAAACAACAGCTTGATTTCACATAAACCTGGATTAATACATTGTGTATAGTATCAAGTCTTTGACTTTTAGTTCAATATTGTTAAGTGTTGGTTATATATTCTTTTATTAGTATTTGGTTGTAATTCTAGCACCATTGTTCGGGCCATCATACTCAGTAGCCATTCTATAAACATTTGAGGAGCGAGGGCACTTTAAATCGTAAACCCAACTACTCAGTCAGAACGTAATATCGAGATGGAACATCTTTGTACAAAGCTACTTACTAACATGATACTTTCATTACTTCCTCATATTAATAATTAATCTTCTTTAGTTTCAAAATTGGCAAAAATAGCCCTTTTAGTTATACTTTGGTATAATTACACTTTTAACCCCTTGAGTATATAGTTTTAGTATTTGCATTTTAAACCCTCAATATTTAACCTTAGGACCTCAAATTTTTCAACATTTATTATTATATCTTATACGTTCATAAAATGACACTTTTAGCCCAAAATGTTAAATAGTTTCAGAAATGACAGTTGGAGAACAGTGTTCGAACACTTAAACGTCGACAGACTATTTCTTCCAAAGCGGGTGTGCGTGATGATGCAAGGGATCCGTCTATGAGCACTACTGTTGGACATGATGCTAGGGTTACACCAGATTTATCTAATATCACAATGCGTATGTCCTTGGATCAGCATAAAGAGGTGAGTGTCTCATCTCCTACATTTAGTAAATTGGTTAATGATGAGCTATCGTTTGAACAATTGGATATAAACCCTAATGAGAGGAGTGATGTATTTGACTCAAATATGGATGATTTCACGTTTTCTAATCCAAGTGATCTAGCGATAGATGTCGAGGAAACTGTGAAGGAATGTCCTATTGTACAGTCGGTGGATATTGGTAGTCCATCTAGCTCCTATGCAGCTGCTGCTAGTTCAAGCCAACAAGCTTCACTTGTTGCTCGTGTTAATATAGGTTCAGTCATATCTGAAAACAGGTTTGAGGGTGTTCACGTATCTATTCCACGTAAAGTGGTTGAGAAGGTTAATACACGTTTTCATAATACGCTCTATGGATACTTTATTGGTAAACGAATGGCATTTCCAGTGGTTGAGTATTATGCTAAAACTAATTGGGCTAAATTTGGGTTAAAAAGGATCATGATGAATTCCAATGGTTTCTTTTTCTTTCAATTTGATGCACAATTATGGGTATGAAGCTGTGTTGGAAGGTGGACCATGGATGATTCGTAATTCTCCCATTATTCTTAAAAGGTACACTATGAAGACTAGCCTTCGTAAAGAAGAATTTACCTGTATTCCTGTGTGGGTTAAACTTCATGATGTGCCTCTTCAAGTGTTTGAAGAAGAGGGTATTAGTCTGATTGCTACATATCTTGGTAAGCCTATTATGCTTGATTCTTTTACTAGCACTATGTGTAAAGAATCTTGGGGTCGTAGTAGTTTTGCTCGCTGTTTAATTGAAATTAAATCTGATTGTGATTTACATGAGACAATTACTATTGGTGTTCCTGATTTGGAGGGTGAGGGGTTTACTAAGGAAACTATTAAAGTTGAATATGAGTGGAAGCCGCCTAGATGCCCTACTTGTAATATCTTTGGTCATACGGCTGAAACTTGTCCTAAACGTGTTATCCCTAAAGTGACACCTATAGTTATACATGAACAAGATGATGGATTTCAACAAGTTCGTAGTAGAAAGCATAACAACAAAGGAAAGCAAGGAAGCCAGATTCCGAGAGGTGTCCCGTTAAGCAAAGGCTTCCAGATTGGTAATCCTTTTACTTTTAGTCCGAAGTCGTCTAATTCTGGTGCTCATATACATGATAACTCATCTAATCCTGGTAAGACTTCGAATGCATCTAAACGTGATAATAGCAAAGTTGATAGTGGTGCCAAATCTGGGTTGCATACTAGTAGTTCAAATAAAGGTAAATCTGTGGTGAGTGGCGTTTCTACTTCGAATTCATTTGGGACTCTTTCAGGGGATATAGGTGACCTAAGTGGAGATGATGATGATGATGATGAGGTTGAAAACATTTATGATGAATCTGCTAATCTTCTTAATTCTCAATCAGGGGCAAGCACTCCTGCCACGAATGTTTTAAATGTTTAGTATAGCCTCATGGAATATAAGGGGTCTGAACCTATCCCCTAAAAGAATAGAGGTTCGTCAGGTTATTAACGAAAATAATCTGAGTGTTTGTGCTATCTTGGAGTCTCATGTTGATGCTTCGGGTGTTTATGATATGTGTCGTAAGATTTTTAGTAGATGGAAGTGGACGTCAAATGGTGGCTTGTGTCCTAAAGGGACTCGTATAATTCTTGGCTGGAATGATGATAATGTGGATGTTATGGTGTTGTCTCAAACAAGTCAAGTTATTCATTGTCAGGTTAAAACGCGTATGGATAACCGTACTTTGTTCTGCTCTTTCGTTTATGCTGATAACTACTATATCCATCGGCGTGTTCTTTGGAATAATTTGGTTGCTCATGCTACTTTTATGCGGGATAAGCCATGGGCTGTTATGGGTGATTTTAATGCTGCTCTTAATATTGAGGATCACTCATGTGGTGGCTACACTCCTAATATTTCCATGCGGGAATTCAAGGAGTGTGTTAATCTTATGCAAGTTATGGATGTTAATGCTACATGTTTACATTTTACATGGAATGAGAAACCACAGGGTGATGATGGTATTCTCAAAAAGATTGATCGGATTATGTCTAACATTAAGTTTCTTGATGAGTTTCCATGCTGTTTTGCGATATTCCAACCTTACAGGATTTCTGACCATTCTCCTTGTGTGTTACGAATCCCTACAATTAGCAAACCTAAGCCTAAACCTTTTAAATTCAGTAATTTTCTTGTGCATAAGGAGGGTTTTCATGCAGTGGTAGCTAACGGATGGTTGGCTAATGTTAATGTGCTGTTGAAAGAAGAGCATGCTCATTATCTAGTCGCTTTTAAGGAAGCTTCTATTGATGAGGAACGCTTCCTACGTCAGAAATCTAAAATTGAATGGCTTGATGCAGGTGATTCAAATACAGCTTATTTTCATAACTCGGTTAAGAGTAGGGCGGCTCGTAATCGTATTGAAATGGTTCGTGATTCTCATAATGTGCTTCATGATGGAGATGCTGTGCCTGGTGCTTTCGTTGCTCATTACGAGCAATTTCTTAGTCAGGCAAGTGTTTCAGGTTCTTTTAATACGTCTGATTTGTTTGTTCGTAAGCTTGGTGCTCAGAAATCTGCCCATATGGTTAGAGTCATCTATGATTCTGAAATTAAGAGTGCGTTATTCTCCATGAGTGATGATAAAGCGCCTGGGCCAGATGGTTTTACTGCTGCGTTTTTTAAGAAGTCTTGGGATATTGTGGGTGATGAGTTTACATGTGCTATTCGGGTGTTTTTCTCTAATGGAAAACTTCTTAAGAGGTTAATCATACTATTATTGCTCTTATCCCTAAGGTGTCTGTTCCAAATAAGATTACTGATTATCGCCCCATCTCTTGTTGTAATGTTATTTTCAAATGCATTAGTAAAATAATTGCTAACCGTATTAAAGGGGATTTGGGCGATTTGGTTAATATTAATCAATCTGCTTTTGTTCCGGGGCGTAGGATCTCGGATAACATCTTATTGACGCAGGAGCTAATGAGGAATTATCACAGAAATTTTGGTCCTCCAAGATGTGCTTTTAAGGTGGATATTCAGAAAGCTTACGATACGGTGGATTGGCAGTTTCTGCGTAACATTCTGATTGGTTTTGGATTCCACCATTTAATGGTTGATTGGATTATGACGTGTGTTTCTACTACTTCATATTCCATTTGCATAAATGGTAATTTATATGGCTGGTTTCAAGGAAAAAGAGGTCTCCGGCAAGGTGATCCGTTATCTCCATATCTTTTCACGTTGATCATGGAGATCCTTTCACTTATGTTGCAGTGGAGGGTTCTAAATGCAAAGGTTTTTTTTTATTTTCATCACCGTTGTGAGCAACAGCGTATTATCAACCTTTGTTTTGCAGATGATCTTTTCTTGTTTGCTAGGGGTCACTTGGACTCTGTGTAGGTTATTATGGATGCGTTGGAGGAATTTAAGATAGCTTCAGGTTTGGTTCCACGTATCCCAAAGAGCACAGTTTTCTTCTGTAATGTAGCTACTGCTGTTAAGAGTAGTATTTTACATATCATGCCATTTGCTGAAGGCGAGTTACCTGTCCGATATCTTGGTGTCCCTCTCATTTCGTCCAGGCTTCTATATAGGGATTGTAAAGTACTTGTTGAAAAACTTGAAAGTAGAGTTAATGATTGGCGCAATAAATTTCTTTCTTTAGCAGGAAGACTCCAATTAGTTCGTTCAGTTCTTTCATCAATGCATATCTACTGGGCGTCTGTCTTTGTCTTACCTGTTCGGATTATTCATGATTTGGAACAGCTTATGAGAGGCTTCTTATGGTGTCAAGGTGAAATGAAGAAAGGTAAGGCTAAAGTTGCTTGGGACTCTATTTGTACCCCATTTTATGAAGGTGGACTTGGTATTCGTAAGCTCTCTGATTTTAATACTGCTTTAATGGTTTCTCATATCTGGTGTATTCTCACTCGTAAAGAGTCTTTATGGGTTAAATGGATTTATTCTTACAAGTTAAAGGATCGAAGTTTCTGGGACGTTCCATGTATAGGTGATATGAGTTGGGGCTAGAGAAAACTTCTACAGATTTGACCACGCATTCGTCAATTTATTTGGTACAAGATTAATAATGGTAGATTGGCTACTATGTGGTATGACAAATGGGCAGATTTATGTCCGTTAAGGGACGTTCTTTCGTTTCGAAGTATTACAAGATCGGGGCTCTCTCTATCTAATAAGGTAAGGGATCTTATTACTGATGGTATTTGGCAGTGGCCGCAGGATTGGTATGCTAGATTTCCGAACATTGTCTCTATCCCGGTCCCTGTTATTAATGATGCTCAGGATGATGATTTGATGTGGCGGGATATAAATGGGGTTTTACATCCCTTTTCAGTTTCTTTAGCTTGGGACTCCATTCGGGATAGGGCTTTGATGGTTGATTGGTTTCATGCTGTTTGGTTTGCTCATTGTATTCCTCGTCACTCTATCCACTTATGGTTAGTGGTTAGAAGAAAATTGAAGACACAAGATCGGCTTAGGCAATGCGATGTTGGCCCTTTGGTGGATCTAAGCCTTCTACGATGTCTGTTGTGTAAATTGGTGCCGGATTCTCATGACCATCTTTTCTTTGAATGTTCTTATTCTATGCAGGTTTGGTTTAAGGTTCGGGGACTTTGTGATATGGATAACATCCCTCCTCGGATTGATGATATTTTAGCCTATGTTATTCCAATTTCTAAGGGAAAGTCTTGTCCTAGCATCCTTGCCCGTCTTGTGTTGGCTGCTACTGCGTACTTTATATGGATGGAACGTAATTCAAGACTTTTCAAGAAAAAGCTGTTGGCTGTTGATCAGATTGTTCAGCTTATTTGTGATACTATTCGGTTGAAGTTGATTTCATTTCGTTTTAAGAAGTTGTCTGCCAGGTCGAGTTTGCTGCTTGACAAATGGAGGGTGTCGAGCTCTAGAGTTCTTCATGATGGGAGTGCCGGGTGAGGGTTGTACTCTTTTTTCCTTGTCCAAGGTTTTTCCCACTGGGTTTTCTTTGGCAAGGTTTTTTAAGGAGGCAGGCTCATTTGGATATCATTTGCTCCTTTCGTGCTGTTGGTGGAAGCTAAAGACAATGTGTGACTTCATGTTTGCATCTTGGTTTCTTTCTAGTTTACTTGCATTGTAGTTCTAGATTAGTTTGTGTTTATGCCATAACATAATCACGTGTTAACATGCTGCCTGTAGCATGCGGTTAATGTGGTATCTTAGCCACATTCCTTTGTACTTCAACGCTTTTTTGGTTAATATATTTACCGGGGAAACCCTTTACCAAAAAAAAAAACACTTGTAAAAATCATATAGCATTCCCAAAAATGGACCAAATCATCTAGGATTTTTAAAAAAAATTTCAAATTTTTTTATAGTCATAATAAAAACATTTCTTTAGAATTATAGCTTTTGAAATGGGTTTTGCTTATTATTTCATGTAAATTACAAAACTAGGGTTTTAAGACATTTTAGCTTATAACTTCCATTTAAAATGATCAAATGACTTAGTTTCTAGATTATCTTTCTAACATTATTTGGCATTATAAAAACTCTAATAATTCATTATAACAAGTTCAGAGCATAGCTAACATAGAAATTACCTAGGATGCTCCAAAATGGCTCTTAATGGCTTCCTATGGGCACATCTTGCTATCAAAGCTTCAAGAGCTTCAATGGAAACCTTCTTGACCTGGTTTATGGTCTTTTTGGATTTCCTAAGACATATATAGAGGTGGAAATGGAGAATGGGTAGGGGATACAAAGGAAACAAGGTGCAAGTTCTCTACTATGTGTTTCGTCCCTATTTATAGTAATTTCGACCCTTAGGCTCCAAGTTAAGGCTTCTGACGTGTAAGAAAGACAGAGTACTGACTAAGGGAGACTAGTGAAGGTCTATACACGTTTTAAGAGTCTATCTTCATTCCAATCCTTAACTTGTGGCTAAAATGATACACGGATGGATAACGATAAGATTGGTGATATGTAGCAACCAAGGAGGTGATGCACCAGCTTGTTGACACTCCTAATATATCCAAGAACTTTCAAATATCTGATTTTAAAATTTGGAACGGGAGGGAAATAGTTTAAAACGAGTTTTGAAGGGAAATAGTAAAACCGGGTTCAATTCTAGGGCTTGTAACTTGTAACTTTGTAATTTTGGTGATTAAGGGTTTAGGAATGTGATTAGTGATGGATTAGGGTTTATTTATGGTATGCACATTGTAATTAAGAAGTTTGGGTTTTTGTTTTGAAGTTTAACAAAGGTTTGATGTGAAAATAGGAAGAAAACTTAGGCGGGTTAGGGTTTCTAATGATTTATGGTTAAGTCTTAATAAAAGTGATTATCCTTCAATTAGATACTGATTTAAACTCATTTTATACATGCTACATTGTCCTTAATGTGTTCATGAAGTCTCTACATTGGTTTTATTAATTTATTCTAAGTAAACATGAAAATAGGAAGAAAACTTAGGCGGGTTAGGGTTTCTAATGATTTATGGTTAAGTCTTAATAAAAGTGATTATTCTTCAATTAGCTACTGATTTAAACTCATTTTATACATGCTACATTGTCCTCAATGTGTTCATGAAGTCTCTACATTTATTTTATTAATTTATTCTAAGTAAACATGTCCAAAGGGTGAAAATATCCATTTTGACCTAATTTACAAGCCATGCATTGAAATCTTGTACCTTGTGCATTAGGGTACTTGTACATTGTCTTAACATAATCTTTTAACCTTAATGAGGTCTTATAAGTATTAATATACTTTTGCAAAAAGAACTTGGTGATGATTCCATGTAGTTTTCTTAATATAAGGGTTTTTAGGTCATTAATCCTAATGACTTTGGGTAATTAGTGTTTGTACCTTTACAAACACTTATTATAGGGCTTATATAGTATGTTTATGAATTCTTGGGATTCTACATTTTTATTTTATGGGTTTGTATAGATTTATCATATTCTAGTGACAATTATAGGAGCTTAAGATGTTATGCTTTGATAACTTGTACTTTATGCTTTACCAACTTGTAACATGACTTGAAGTAAATGTATAATCTTAATATGATACATAGTTGAGTTTTATAATTTATGGCAAAAGATTAGACTCTAATTCAATTTATTGATATTGAGTATGAGTGGACGCCTCCAAGATGTTCTAATTGCCTTATTTTTGATCATGTGGATACTAAATGCCCTAAGATTCCTAAACAGGTGGTGGTTGAGAAGGTGGGCAACATGGAGGAAGCTACAACAACTGTTGACGGTTTTGAGGTTGTTAGGAGTAAGAAGAGTAAAAAGAACAAGAAGCAACATGTAGTTGCTGGTATTAAGCTTACTAAGCCTTCATTAAACATTCAGTATCGTCAAGTTGAGAAAGGGGAAAGTTCTAAGGCTTATCAGTCGAAGAAGTCTTCCCAAGGTAACCTCGTGTCACAAAGTGATCCCAAGAAGGATGGCACACTTCTTAAGAGAGGTTTTTTGAATAATAAAGTGCTTGGATTAGATCCTAGTAAACCGGGTACAAGTAACCAGAATTCGTTTGGTGCTTTAAGTGGTTTAGGTGATGGTGATTCTGATTGGGAGGATGGTGGTGGTCGTACAAATGAAGTGATTAATGCTGATAGCGAGACTGACGAAGATATTGAGATTGATGATCGACATGGCTCTCGTCAGCCGGATGTTCGCACTTCTCATTTACCATGATTATTGCTTATTTTTATTGTTTATGCACCTTTAGGTGGTTTTTTCCTATTGGTGTAATATGCTTTGTAATTGGTTGTTAGTGATCATATGGCATGTCATATGATTTAGTGGTTGTTCAAGCTGTATGCTTGAGGTTAATGTAGCATTGCCGCTACATTCCATTGTACTTCAACGCTTTTGGGAATATATTTTACCGGGGATGAGACCCTTTTACCCAAAAAAAATGGATTTTATATACTAATCCATGTTATTAGGTCCTAACTTGTAATTAGCTTTGGATTAGTGAATATTAGTATTTTGTGATCAATTATGTTAGCCTCAAAATATTGAGTCAAACTAGAATTTTCGGTCATATGTTTATTATGTATCGTATCTTAGAACGTTATAATATGTAGTAGGTTAGTCGCGTTTTACGGGCTTAACTTTAAGCTAAAGTTCATTCATAAGTAACTAAAGCCTAAAAGCAAAGCCCGACCCATTAATATATAGCCCATACAAGCCCGCATGTGGGTGGACTATATATACCCTCCTCCAAGCATGTTAGGAGGAGGTTGGTTCATTTGTATTCTCACTCTCTCTAATATAATATTCACCAAGTTTCTAACCATTCTCTCTCTTTTCTCTCTCTACTTTCTCTCTCTAGAATTCATCTATCTTCTATCTATTTTTCTTATTTAATCATCGCATATTATATGGTACAACAAATTAACTTTCCTTTATATGATAGATTATAATTAGCATGTTGTTTTTTATACTTGTATATAGATATTAGGTAGTTATATTGCTTGAAATATTGTTTACCAAAGGTTTATAGGTGGTGATCTGGACTATTATGTACATTTACTTGTACTTAGCTTCATATACTTTGTTCTTGCCATTCCTAGGTATTATTATGTTTTCAAAGTATAGTTTACAACTTGTTTATAATCCATAATGACTTACTCATATGTATTCTCCATTCATAGTTTACCATTTTTGAGTTTACAACTCATTTATAGGGATTCTAGGGTTTCTAAAGGAATTTAGGGCATCATAGTTACATTTGAGATGTTCTTATCAATGTTGAACTTATTAGATTACTTTTAGATCTTAGACTTGATATATACATTGTATTGACAACATATAGGAATATGTTGTAATGGCAGTTCAGGTTGTGAGAAGTAGTCCATCTTACCAAGTAAGGCATAAAAGCAAAAATTTCTTGCCAAATTTTCATATTGAGACAATCATTGCTTATAGAAAAGATGTGAAATTTGAGGATTGTCATAGTCTCTCCCCATTAAAGAAATCTCGTCCCGAGATTATAAGTGCAACATAGCTTATCAAGGGCAAACATAGCTCTTAGGTGTTCAAATTCTTTCTTAGAATTTTATTCACATATCAAGAATACAACTTTACTGTTGGTATTTAGTTTTAAATCAATCTCTTTTATCAACATTTTCATCAAAATGGTTATACATGAAATATCATTCATGTCTTAGTGATCAAAATCATTTTATTACCTCATAAAAATTTAGTTTAATACCAAATAGAATATTGAAAACATACCAGTTAATCACATAAATCTTCCTTAGATTCTAAAATACGAAAAGGATTGTGATTATTACTGAGTTCTTTGGGAAACTCAAGTCAATATGTCATTGCTCAATTCAAAATTTGGAATTGATTATCACATTTTTCAAAATCAATTTGGGTAATTGATAGAGAAAACATCCTTCTCACATAGACATTGTTTAGTATGGTATAGTTTCTCACTCGTAGTGAGAAATTTTCATCAAAATAATCTCTTGGATTATCTTAAATTACCATTTTAATCCAGCAGATACCTAACATAATTCAACGTTCTACGAAGCTACGTTCTAATATAATCTTTCCAATAGTTTCATGCACTAATTTGGGTTTCGTAGGTTGAAAATCTCCAACTTTAGCCTAGCAAATACGTAAATGGCACTTCTGTCGATAGAGTGCTTCAAATAGTATTACTTTAATTCTAGCATGAAAATTATTGTTACACGGGAAATTTTTTCTAATGGTAAGTGTTCTTTCCAAAACTTATAACTTATACATGGAGTATGTAGTTTAGTATTTGGATAGTTCTTCCGCTTAACACATTGGTATAACACACAAAATTTGAGTATAATTTTAGGATTAAGATGTGAAACACGATCTTAGATGATAGATATTTATACTCTATGTCAACAGATTATTTCACATATAATCTTGTCAGAGTTTCCATATTATCATTAAATCCTGCAGTTCTAATAAGATAATTGACAATGATCAGATGGCATCATGTCTACTTGAAGTAACAAAATCCTCATTGTTCATTCCTGTCTCCATGGAGGAAATTCAGATCGAACTAGTAAGTCGGATGACTTAATATTCTGCTTTATTTCTAAAAGCATAATATAAGGATTTCAGAGTTTCTTCAAGTTGGCTGGAATACTTCACATTCCAAATTCTAAATCTAAGACAAACATTGATGTATTTTTCTAATATAGTAATACACGTAATTTCTCACTTAGAATTCTAACGTTTTATTAAGTCCACACTTGTCTTATATCGAATCTCTTTAAGTCCATTTATAAATTCTTACTAACATAAAGATGCGTCCAACTTTATGCAAGGAAGAAATTATAAAATTGGTATTTAAATTTATATATTTGACTGAAGAAGCGTCCTAATTCAATCAAATAAATTGAATGTAAATCACTGACTTAGAAATTTCTGACATAACACGAGTATAGACAAATATTCTAGCAGTGACATATCTATCATACCCTTAAATTTCCTTCTTATGTTGGCGTATGTAAGATGTTTTAAGAATACGAAAGACGAACGACACTAAAATAAAAGATGGTATTTTATTCCTTATAAAATACAGAATAATCCTACCAAACATATGATTTATTGGGCTATATGCCCTTACAAATCCTAGTCTAATGATCTACTATGTTGAAAATCCGACACCAGATGGTGCAAATTTCTGTGTGATACAGGGTGCATTTCTTGCACAGAAGAAAATTTCCATCATACTCACAGTAGATTGGATTTTAATTTACTTGAATTTTATGGACGTTCTTTCACTGCTGAATTTATGCTTAAGATGTTTCCGATTTTTGCACAGGATTGTGCTTAATCACCTTGTTCATCAACTCTTTAGGTAAAGGTTAATGACTTTTTCCAAAATATTGGGATTTTGGAAGTGGTAATCTTTCTTCAAAATCTTCGTTAAAATTTATAACAAAATTTTTTCTAACAAAATCTTCTAATGGAGACTTCTTAATAGAATTTCAGATGAAATTCCATGACATAATTCCATGATAAAAATTTCTGGTGAAAGCTTTTATCGTTCTATGGAATAGGATCTAACTCTACTAACTCTTGAAATTTCCTCGTGTATGTCTCGAGGTTAATTACTTTTATCATTAGATAGCGGAGTTCTTCTTTCATCTTCTTGATCATCTTTCTAAGAAATATTTGAAATTTAATCAAGCGATCTTATGTACTCCTTTTATCTCAATGGGTTGAGTATTAATAATCCACCAAGATAACTGATGAAGTGCTATCTCACTTATAGCAAGCTTCATTTCTCAATTCCAAATACGATTACTACGATAGAAAACTAATTAATTTGGCTTCTTCAATGCAACGGGTGATACTAATAGCATCTTTTCTTCCTTGGATATTAAAGCCTAATCAATCATAGAATCGTCTTTCGATTATTACTTCTCTTTTACTATTTGTAATTGCAGGATTCCAGCCACATTATCATTAATCATTCGTCTTACATATTCAGGGTTAAGGTATACTCATATTGGAAAACATTCTTCACATATGTATATGGATACATATAAATGTTTATCGAACACAAGGTATATCTTTTAGGTTTATTTGGTAGGGTGTAGGGGAAACTTAATATGTTTATTATCATTCATATCTGAGGATAATAAATCCAACTATGAAACATAGTTCCAAAGTTTACAAGGGATTTATAAAGATATGACTCATACATAATCGTAACATAAATAACCATGATACGCAAAAACTTGTCTTATATAATAGCCAAGCATACCATATATCTTCTTAAGTCTTTCTTCAAAATTGCGGGTTATATTCAACTGATAATTCATATTATCATAGATGACGAAAATTCAAAAAATATATACTTTATCAAGTATATGCTTTCTTCTTGAATTAACGCAATTTAATTCATAATCATTCATGAGAAAACCAAGAAATAGGGATTTCTTATTTCTTAAAAATAAGAACGAAACGACAAGATGAGAAACACAACTTTTATTTATTAACATCTTGTCTTGTATAAACTTACAAGACAAGCTTCTCTGTTAATATAAAAGTAAAGACATAAAGTTGAAAGTATTTACAACTTAATAGTCTAATGTTTTCATCTCTCCCTCTTAAGTTCTTTGATGGCATCAAAAAGACTTTGTATATTGGCTCGATGTCTAATTTGAATGTCCTCAATGACTAACTCAAGAGTATAAATCTTCAGTCGAGCTTGAACAATTTCTTCATCGTCTATCATTTGTATTCTCCACAACTTAGCCTTGATTTCTTCAAAATCTTCTTCTAACTTCTCAAAATCTCGTTGTATAACTCTTCGGCCTTTCTGAAGTCCTTCAACTTTATCTTCAAAATCTCCAATATGTTCGGGAGGAACTTCTTTCATATAGGGTAGGACATCTATAAGTTGTTGTTCATAGGTATTTTTTGGTAAGGTTTCGGATATAGGTGATGGTACATTAATAGGGTAAGGTGATGGAAAATCTTGGTGTCGAGGTGTAAAATTAATTTCTTCATTATATGCTCGTATAACTTGCATATAGGGGTCGTCATCAAAAGGTAAAACGGATTTTGGGATTTCCTGGTCTTTGGGTGTATTTTCTGAAGTATCATAAGGATTATTCATCGGAAGAGTGGAAATGGAAGTTATCAGGAACACTTGTAGAACGCTCTTCTTGAGAATCCGATAAGATGATAATAGGAGGGAGATATGGATACCTATTTCTAGAGACGTCAATAAATCCTAAAATATTACTTACTCATAAGTATAATCTTTATACTTACACATAAACATGGTGTCATTTACACATTGTTCTACAGGGTAGAAGTCCGAGTATTGGTATAATATTACCTCATTTTTGTAGCAGCACTGGACGGGCACGGAGGACTTTCTTGAAATTATTTTAAAAGTAGTTATAGTCACGATTTTAATTCTTTTTCTCTATAACCATGGCTCTGAGTACCAATCTGTAACACCCCCATTTTACCTTTACGCAACAGAATATTGATCTGGGGTATTTTTTTTTTTGGGTAAAGGGGACTGACCCCGGTAAAATATATTACACCAAAAAACGTTGAAGTACAAACGGATGTAGGTGAAGTCCTACATCACGGCCCGTTACATGGGCTACAACCAGCACATACACAATGTGCACAAACCACAAAACTTACATAAGAATAACATGCCACTCTTATGACTACCAAATACATTGGAAAAAAAGAATATAAATAAACATTACACCGCCGATTTTCCAACATATAAAAACCAAAACAGTAATGTCGTTTCCAGAAAAGCGTTTCCGAGTGTTACGCCATGATTACTGCATAATGCCAACCCGTGTTGATCAATCACGTGACCTCCACATGGTAATAACCAAACCGAAACCCTAAGAAGTGTAGGGTATCGAACCAGCCGACTCTCCCAATCCATAGCAACAAAAAGCACTCATGCATGCACCTCCAGATCACGAACAACAAACATAGACATCCTGAACATCGTAGCAACCTTGCTCAAGTTATCATGAAAACAAACCTAAAAGGTTTTGCCAACGATCAAAAAACGAGTACCACTCGTAACTACTCTTAGCGAGTAGGATCATGTTACCCGAATCATAAGATTAAACGAACCAGTGGTAACCATGATAACAAAGCACACGATCCCCAGGATTGATATCGCAACCCTTAAGATGAACAACCTGTCAATAAAAACCCTAATTAAAGAGTTTACCCGATGCGATACCATGCGTGGATCCCACGAGTAGAACCTCCACGCAGTCGACCAATCGACCCATATAGATGTACAAACAAAACAGAGATCGAGAATAACCAAACCAAATCGAAACCCTAATGAAGAATCAAAAATGAATGAAGGGTAATTAGGGTTTTGAGATGGGCGATGTCCATTAGATAAACAGATAGAAACCAAAGCACAACCATTCTACAATAGTAAAAATCTTGAACCGATTGCATATCTTACGGCCAAAAATTCCTAGATCTGATCCAATGAGACGAATGGTAACCTTAATCAGAAGCACCAAACGAAACCCTAAATCAAGAAAAAAGAAATTAATAACAAATAAGATAGAGAGGCGGTTGCTAGGGTTTTTTAGCCGGAATTTTAGGTAGAATGGTGGCCGGAAATCGCCCCCCTAGGGGAGAGAAATCGCCCCTATAAAAGTAGGGTTAATCTGGGGTATTACTTCATACAACACAAGTTATAATGATAGAAAACAACTCAAAAGAGTGATGAAATCAACTTTCTTTATTTTTCATTGAAAAATCAGAGTTTTATAATATGAGGTTCGTAAAATCTAGAATAATTTCAGTCTTGTGTCTCTTCATGCCATCCTTGTGCTGCTCCATGCTATCAGTCACCATTTATCTGAAATATATGCTTAAAGTCAACACAAAGGTTGATTGAATTCATAGGGTTTAAACATGTTATGAATACAAGTATATCATCCAGGCT
This sequence comes from Glebionis coronaria, assembly GCA_025667525.1. Taxonomy (NCBI): domain Eukaryota; kingdom Viridiplantae; phylum Streptophyta; class Magnoliopsida; order Asterales; family Asteraceae; genus Glebionis; species Glebionis coronaria. Next base: position 316,795,910 of record CM046876.1, on the reverse strand, counting down.
ACAGTGTTATACTCCAACATAAAATAGTTATCATACTGCACTATGCTCATGACCCCACTGCTAAACAATAACAAACAAACTGCCCTTATAAGAAGGAAGTCTGCCAGAATATCCTTAGTTTAGAAAAATAAAGTGTATCTGTTAGCCAAGGTAGGAACCTTCAACTACTGGCAAGCGTGACTTGCCCAGATAGGGGATGTCAAACCCCAAATAGTACTATTCACAATATTAGCGCTCATTTTCAAGAAATGATTAGCGGTTCATGATTAAAAAAGGACTTAATGGCAGTAGTAAACATAGTGTCAATAATCATACCTTACAATTTTAAAAGCACTTGTATTCCAGTTTTAGCATATATCTCCCTCACGGGTTTTTAAATCATTTATAAATCATTTAAAAAGTGAGGCTATGAACTTACGATATTATATTTAAAAATCCTATTGTTAAACAATTTAAAAACACATGTATTCTAGTTTTAGCATATATCCCCCTCACGGGTTTTCAAAACATTTAAAAAACTTTAAAAGTGAGGCTATGGAATCACCTTATGTCCATAGAATCCGAGCTATAATTAGATATATTTCATTCACAGATAAACAACTTGATCATAAACCACAACTTGGTCTCATAAACAACAACTTGATCTCATACAAACCTGAATTAATACATTGTGTATAGTATCAAGTCTTTGACTTTTAGTTCAATATTGTTAAGTGTTGGTTATATATTCTTTTATTAATATTTGTTTGTAATTATAGCACCATTGTTCGGACCATCATACTCAAAAGCCATTCTATAAACGTTTGAGGAGCGAGGGCACTTTAAATCGTAAACCCAACCACTCAGTCAAAACGTAATATCGAGATGGAACATCTTTGTACAAAGCTCCCACCTAACATGATACTTTCAATACTTCCTCATATTCATAATTAATCTTCTTTAGTTTCAAAACTGGCAAAAATAGCCCTTTTAGTTATACTTTGGTATAATTACACTTATAACCCCTTAAGTATATAGTTTTAGTATTTGCATTTTAAACCCTCAATTTTTAACCTTAGGACCTATAACTTTTCAACATTTATTCTTATATCTTATACTTTCATAAAATGAAACTTTTGGCCCAATATGCTAAATAGTTTCAAAAATGACAGCTTTAGTCCCTACACTTGTAAAAATCATATAACATTCCCAAAAATGGACCAAATGATCTAGGATTTTAAAACAAAGTTTCAAAACATGTTTATAATCATAATAAAAACATTTATTCATAATTATAGCTTTTGAAATGGGTTTTTGCTTATTATTTCATGTAAATTACAAAACTAGGGTTTTAAGACATTTTTAGCTTATAACTTCCATTTAAAATGATCAAATGACTTAGTTTCTTTTAGATTATCTTTCTAACATTATTTTGGAATTATAAAAACTCTAATATATCATTATAAAAATCTCAAAGCATAGCTAACATAGAAATTACCTAGGATGCTCCAAAATGGCTCCTAATGGCTTCCTATGAGCACATCTTGCCATCAAAGCTTCAAGAGCTTCAATGGCAACCTTATTACCTGGTTTCTAGTCTTATGGGATATCTTATGACATATATAGAGGTGGAAATGGAGAATGGGTAGGATATACAAAGGAAAGAGGGTACAAGTTCTCTACTATGTGTTTCGTCCCTATTTATAGCAATTTCGACCCTTAGGCTCCAAGTTAAGGATTAGAACGTGTAAGATAGATAGAGTACTGACTAAGGGAGGCTAGTGAAGGTCTATACACGCTTGTATAGCCTAGCTTCATTCCAATCCTTAACTTGTGGCTAAAATGATACACAGATGGATCATGTTGACACTCCTAAAATATCTAGGGACATGAAAATATTTGATTTGAAAATTTGTAATGGGTGGGAAAGAGTTTAAAACGAGTTTTGGAGGGAAATAGTAACACCGGGTTCAATTCTAGGGCTTGTAACTTTGTAATTTTGGTTATTAAGGGTTTAGGAATATGATTAGTGATGGATTAGGGTTTATTTAGGGTATGTAAATTGTAATTAAGAATTTTGGGTCTTTGGTTTGAAGTTTAACAAAGGTTTGATATGAAAATGGGAAGAAAAGTTAGGTGGGTTAGGGTTTCTAATGATTTATGGTTAAGTCTTAATAAAAGTGATTATCCTTCAATTAGCTACTTATGTAAACTCATTTTATACATGCTACAATGTCCTCAATGTGTTCATGAAGTCCCTACATTAAGTTATTCTAAGTAAACATGTCCAAAGGGTGAAAATATCCATTTTGACCTAATTTACAAGCCATGCATTGAAATCTTGTACCTTGTGTATTAGGGTACTTTTACATTAACATAATCTTGTAACCTTAATGAAGTCTTATAGATATTAATATACTTTTCCAAAAAGAACTAGGTGATGATTCCATGTAGTTTTCTTAATATAAGGGTTTTTAGGTCATTAATCCTAATGACTTTCTATCTTGGGTAATTAGTGTTTATACCTTTATAAACACTTATTCTAGAGCTTATATAGTATGTTTATGACTTCTAGGGATTCTACATTTTTAGTTTAAGGGTTTGTATAGGTTGATCATATTCTAACGACAATTATGGGAGCTTAAGATTTTATGCTTTGATAACTTGTACTTTATTCTTTACCAACTTGTAACTTGACTTGAAGTAAATGTATAATCTTAATATGATACATAGTTGAGTTTTATAATTTTTGGCAAAAGATTAGACTCTAATTCAATGTATAATGAATTTTATAAGCTAATCTTGGTTATTAGGTCCTAACTTGTAATTAGCTTTGGATTTGTGAATATTAGTATTTTGTGATCAATTAACTTTCCTTTATACGATATATTATAATTAGCATGTTGTTTTTGATACTTGTATATAGATATTAGGTAGTTATATTGCTTGAAATATTGTTTACCAAAGGTTTCTAGGTGGTTATCTGGACTATTATGTACATTTACTTGTACTTAGGTTTGTATAGTTTATTCTTGCCATTATTAGGTATTATTATGTATTCAAAGTATAGTTTACAACTTGTTTATAATCCATAATGACTTACTCATATGTATTCTCTGTTCATAGTTTACTAATCTTGAGTTTACAACTCATTTATAGGGATTCTAGGATTTATAAGGGAATTTAGGGCATCATAGGTACATTTGAGATGTTCTTATCAATATTAAACTTATTAGATCACTTTTAGATCTTAGACTTGATATATACATTTATTGACAACATATATGAATATGTTGTAATGGCAGTTCAGGTTGTGAGAAGCAGTTCATCCTACCAAGTAAGGCATAAAAGCAAAAATGTCTTGCCAAATTTTCATATTGAGACAATCATAGCTTATAGGATAGATGTGAAATTTGAGTATTGTCACAGTTTCCATGCTCTCTACAATAGGCATCAATGGGCCATTTTATTCACCTTCATTATCACTTCGAATACACTTTAATTTCTTCCCTGTCTGCCTCTCAACTAAAGCATGAAACTGCTTAAACACATCCAACACTTGATCTTTTGTCTTGAAGGTGTAAACCCAAACCTTCCTTGAATGATCATCTATGAAAGTGAAAAAAATAAGAACACCACCAAGTGTCTTAGTCTTCATAGTACCAGAAACATCAGAATGTACAAGATCAAGTGTGTTCTCCATCCTAAAAGATGGACGACTCTTGAAAGCACGTCTAGTCTGCTTTCCTGCCAAACAGTGAAAACAATTCTTCAAGCTGATATCATGCACATCGGACAACGCATTCTTCTTAGAAAGAATAGACATCCCCTTCTCACTCATGTGACCAAGTCTCTTATGCCATAACTCAGTCATATCAGCACTTTCTATAGCATTTACAATGCTCTTAGAGATTTTTAGATGTGTCACATATAATTTAGATTCCCTTTTCCCTCTTGCTACAACCAAGGACCCGAGAGTTACTTTCCACAATCCATTACCAGAACTGTTGTGGTAGCCATCTTCATCAAGAAGACTTGTTGAGATAATATTTAGCCTCATATCTGGGACATGTTTCACATTACGCAAAACCAATTCCATCCCTGTTTCAAACATCAAACAAATATCTCTGATACGAGCAATCCTAGATAGCCCAGTATTACACATCTTGACTACACCAAAATCACCTGGTGTGTAAGATGAAAAATACTCATTTCGTGTTGCTACATGACACGTAGCACCATTGTCAAGAATCCAACTCGAATCATCATTAGCAAGGTTAACCATATCATAATCTGAACAAACAAAGAACTCATCTATAGTGGCATTTACTTCAGCACTGTCATCACCATCATCATCTTTCTTGTGCTTGTTTTTCTGATTATTGTAGTATTTCTTTTTGTTCTCCTTTTTCCACTGTCAATAGAACTTCATTGTGTGCCCCTTCTTGTGACAACGGTAGCACTCAACATCAGCAAATTTTCCTTTGCTAGAACTGCTACGAATCTTTGTTACTTGGAACTTTACTTTGACTTCTCCCCCGCCTTTCAGTGACCAAGACATCTGACTGTGAAGAGGAGCCTATAGAAACTAGAAGGGAGGAGGGGGGGGGGTTGAATAGTTTCTTATAATTTACTTATCAAAAGACGGTTTTCAAAAATCCTTTTCAAAAACATAGACTTGAGTGATTATGTGAAACCTTCTTGTACACAATATGAACAAGGTATAGTGAAACTAAACTAATAATCACAAGTAAAAAGAATAATGAATGTAAAGAGATAAGCGAAATAACGATCAAACCACACACCAAGGATTTATAGTGGTTCAGAAACGAAGCTCACTCCTTGTCCCTACTCTACTCCTCGAGTAATACTTATTATAGAGTTCACTAATCAACAAGCTCCTTAAGGTGGAGAAACCATACACAACGTTGCTTATCTAATTTCCGACACGAAGCTAAAAGTCAAGCCTTAATCTTAGCTACGACCAATCTATACTAGTATACTTTAAGGACCAAGTATAAACGTTAGTACATACACAACTTCCAAATAGACACAACAACTTAGATCTTCACAACAATGACACAAATGAATAAATAAGATATGATCTTCAATGGATCTTTGAGGTAGACACAACACTTCAAGGATGAAAGTTTCTTCTCTTTGCACTTGGAGAGGAAGAGATGGGAGAAGAAAGATTCACTTCTAAACAAGTAGTAATCAACCAAATGACCAAGGATTTAAGTGATTTTAGAAGTATGCAAGAATCTGGAATTATATGTGCAAAAGAGGTGAGGAGAAAATTTGAGAATGGTCCACTATTTATAAGACAAGGCTCCAATGGCTATATCTGCCCGCGGTTCTTTATAGAAGCCCACGGTTCCTTATCGATAAGGAACCGTATAGCCACTTAAGGAACTGCCAGAGTAGACTCCGCTCCTTTTTATATTTTAGTGGTATGGTTCAAATCTGGTGATTAAAATATCCTGAAAGGATACTCCAAACCAAGTTAGAATATGCCATTTTCAAATTTTCAAATATTTAACTTAATAAAACATTTTCTTAAAAATAAAGTTTAATAAAAACTTGTCACACTTTATAAAAAGTGAGTTTTAAGAAAAGATTAAATCCTTGATCACTTAATTAGGATGATTACTTGTTTGTACATACCTTAAGTGATAATGGTTGAAATGAAAAATACTTGAACTCAAGAATTCGTTTTTCGTTGTTTTCGTAAATGCTTATTTTTACATATTGTCGTAGTCAAAACAAAGCGAGACCGAAAAATGAAAATAATGTTTTTAGGCATCATTGCATTAACAATCTCCCTTTTTTTGATTTCGAAAATACATAAACTCAATCACATGGAAAACAAGATTTTCGAAGACGAGTTTAATTCACTTCTCCTCTTTTGTCGAAGCAAAAAGGTTGCAAATGTCTTTGTAGAAGAGAAGAATCGGACTTTGCAAATGCTCCCCCTTGTTGCTTACTCCCCCTTGCTTGGGGCACCAAGGAATCGAGATATGGTGACAAGCTACATAGAAGGCTTATTAGAAGTGAAGAGACACCCAACAAGATATAGCAAAGGTCACAAAAAAAGAGAAGAGACCAAGATCCAAGATAAGTCATGTTAAAAGGAAAAACATGAATAAAAGATACAAGGAAACAAAACATACAAAGATTTATGTAAAATAAAACAAGCCAAAAGAAAAGCATAAATCTAATCCTAGTTAAACTAGAACTCTAAGATTTGATTGAACTAGATGTCTTGAAGATAAGCAACCAATGCTTAGATAAAAGACAAGGTAGTGGCGGAAGGAGGTGGTGGTGGCTTGGTAGTAATCTCATAGTCATAGTAAAGAGGATGTTTAACTAAGAGACTTTTGATGTAATTCAACTCCTCATAGATATGAGCCATAGCAAGATGTTGATATTGACAACAATGACAATATTTTCTATGATGCATGACATTATCATATGAAGGATGAAGAACACTAAAGGGTAGAGGTGGAAGAAAAGAAGTTCCATAATCAACATTCTTAGAAGGAGAAGAAATGTGATTTTGAGTGTTCTTGGGTGAATTGGGATTGAAAGCAATTAGAGAAAATGGAGGAGAATCAAGGCTTTCATATGGAGAATAAGACATTTTGATTTAAGAAAGGATACAAAATTATTAGGGTTAAATAATGAAAGCTCAAGATATTTTGAGGTTGGTCAAAGGGTTGAAATAAAGATTTCAAAAAGTGTTGGAGCAAATTTGGATTTTCAAAAATACCCGAAATTGGAAGCACTGTCCGCTGTTCTTTTTCTACAACAGCGGTTCCATATCGATATGGAGTCGCGGTCTCTATAAAGAACCACCCACATTGGGTTGATTTTGGTGATGAAGGAGAATTTTCTATTTTAGCAAATCCTATTTTTCTAGTCTAACTAATCATAGAGATATGCTAAAAAGCAAAGATAGACAAAGAAAACACACAAGAACTCACCATAGGTTTTGACCAAAATACATGGATTTTAAAGAAAATCAATGTTGGAGGTGTGTTGAACTAGACAATAAGTCATGACACAATGGTCCTCCATAGTTCTCTTTTGTTCTTGCTATACTTGAGAGACACATACATATGAATTATGTAAGCTCAATATTAATAGCAAGAAGCTATGAAAAACGTTTTTATATTGAATTAACAATGCAAAAACATTTCTCGACCATTTTTGAAAGAACTTTGAGAACTTTGAAAAGGAGAGGATAGGTTTTCCAAAAAGAGTTTGCAAGACTCAATGACTTAAAGAAAGAAAAGACTAAAAAGAGAAAAGACTCGATTAATAAAATGCGTAATTAAGGAATATGTTCCATACCTAGACGCAAGTAATTAAAATGTTCCCTCTTAAGTGTCTTAGTGAAGATATCGGCTAAGTTTTCTACCTAGGGCACCATCTCAATCGAAATGTTCCCCTTTTGAACATTATCCCTAAGGAAATGGTGGTGAATCTCTATGTGCTTGGTTCGCGAATGTTGCACGTGATTCTTGCTAAGGTCTATTGCACCCTTATTATCGCACTTGATGGGAACATCATCAAGAGAAATCCGGTAATCAACAAGCGCTTTCTTCATCCATAGAGCTTGTTGACAAGCTTTACCGGCGCTCACATACTCGGCTTCCATGGTGGATATTGCAAGAGCGGTTTGTTTTTTGGAGAACCAAGAAGTTAAACAACAACCCATGAAGGTACAAACTCCACTAGTGCTTTTCTGGTCCACATAGTCTCCCACATGATCCGAGTTCGCGTAGACAATGGTTTCTACGCCGGTCCCTTTAGGATACCATAATCCTAAATGTATAGTGCACTTAATGTATCGGAAGATATGCTTAACCGATTCAATATGAGAGGTTTTGGGAGCCTCTTGGAAGAGAGCACAAAGGCAAACACTAAACATGATATTCGGTCGACTTGCCGTTAGGTACAACAAACTACCAATCATACCTCTATATTTGGTGTTGTCTACCGACTCACAATCATCATCTACGGTGAGTTTAGTATCCGAGGCCATAGGTGTCTTCATCGGTCTAGAGTCTTCTAATCCAAATGTCTTTAGCATTTCTTTAACATACTTGGATTGATTAAATAAAATACCATCGTCTATTTGTTTAATATGGAGTCCTAAAAAGAAGTTAAGGTCTCCCTTCTTACTCATTTCAAACTCGTCATGCATGATTTTGGCAAAGTCATCACACAATGATTAACAGGTTGAACCAAATATAATGTCATCAACATATATTTGTAAGATAATGAGGTGAGAACCTTTCTTCTTTGTAATGAGCGTATTGTCTACCATCCCCATGGTATACTCATGTTTTACAAGAAATGCTTTAAGTCTATCATACCAAGATTTGGGTGCTTGTTTGAGACCGTAAAGAGCTTTCTAAGCTTGTAAACATGATCTGGTTTCGCAAAATCAAACCCTCCTCATTGATCAAACCGTTAAGAAACTCACTCTTCACATCCATTTGTTGAAGCTTAAAGTCTAAGGCACAAGCGTAGGCTAAAAGGATTCTAATGGATTCTAATCTTGCTACGGGTGTGTAGTCTCGTCAAAATACCTTCTTGTTGATTATAGCCTTGAGATACAAGTCTAGCCTTGTTACGAGATACAACACCATTCTCGTCTAACTTATTCCTATATACCCATTAGGTTCCTATGATGGTCGAACTTCTAGGTGGAGGAACAAGTTACCAAACGTCATTAGCAATGGACTGATTCAATTCTTCTTGCATAGCGATGACCCAACTCTAATCCATCAAATCTTCTTTAACATTCTTTGGTTCAATCAAGGAGACGAAAAAAAAGAAGTTACTTTGATTTTGGACTTGAGATCTTAGGGTCCTTTGATTTAACTCGCCTATGACGCTGTCAAGATCATGATCCTTTGACTCCTTAATGTTTACTCCCTTTTCAACATTAAGGTCTTCAACTCCTATGTTTCTAACATCTTTGGCTTTGTCTATGTCTATTTCATCCAAGTCAGCATCGACCAAAGGTGATGTCTTAGATGAAGGAGGGGTTTTAATATATGATCTTATTCAAGTTCGTATTTCCCAACTCACGAAAAATTGAAAGTCCAATTAACCTCAAGTTTTTAATTGTTTTTGGTTTTCAATAAGGATTTGGTATCTAGGTCTAATTCAACAATTAACGTAAAAAGGGTAAAAATAGTATAGCTACTTAACCGTAAAACAAGTTGCAATTACCACAATTAAAGCAAGTAATACAAGTCTTAAATGCACAAATGCAAAAATGCTCAAAATGTAAAGAATGTAAAAGTATAAGGACCAATTATGTAAATTCGGAAAGTAAAAGGACCAAAAGTGTAAAATGTAACAAACTATAACTACCAAACAACAAACTTTCAAAATTGACTAACAAAATTGTAATAAACTGAAAATATAAGGACTTATCAATGCAAACCCTAAATACTTCAAGTTTACAAAGCTAATTAACAAAATCAGAAAGTTTAGGGACCTTAATTCAATTAAACAAGAAACTAAACCAAAAACGGGCTAACACACTTCAATAAGCTCGTTTGAGCTTATTTCTTAACCAAATCAACTCTAACTTTTTGCAAAAGAAAAATCTAATTTAACCTAGGTGTCTCAAAGGAAATAAGCTGAAAGCTAGTAAAACTCAAGATAGCTTATTCCAATAAGCCCAAAGTAAGCTATAAGCTAAGTGATACTTTAACGAATGGATTTTTTTGACTGAAACTGATTAATCAAGCTACAAGAGGACTGGAATGTAAGGAAATTTTGAAAATGATTAAGCCAATAAGCTGGAATCTCAAATTAAGCAAAAAGTGCTTATCGTTGACTTTTGTTGACCAACTTTTCCAAAAAGTTGAATTTCTCAAAAATGACTTAAAACATGTTTGTACATAGGTTTGTGAAAGAAAAATGCTAAGTTTATGAAGTAGATTGATGGGAACTGGTTCAACAGTCAGGACTTATCACATAGAAATGAGTTTGCTCAACAGCTTATTATTAAGCTGATTTCTTGTTCAAATATGAAAACCGAATAATCTCACTTCACAATTATAAAAGCTCATATGTTCAGCTATGACTAGTACCAAAATTCATCTTAAAACATCCACTAAAAAGATTTAAGAGAGGATTGAAAATAGCTTAGACTGATGAAAAATGTCCCAGACTTATTCTATACCATTTGCCTTTTTGACAAAAGAGTTGACCTCAAAACTTTGTAAAATGACTAGCAATGATCTATTAGGTATGTAAATGCACAAGACAACTGGTTTCAAAAGCTGATTCACAAATCCAATCACAATCCAAAAACTAGTTTAAATCTGATATGAAAACTCTTTCAAAGTGTGACAATCTAACATTTTCAGGTAGTGAATTATTTTCTCGTATATTATTTTGAAACTTATTTTTGTGTTGGTTGATGAACTCACAATTTACGGATTTAAATTTGGGCTTACGTGCATAATTTAGCGTCTTTACGACTAAATCGGAAACCTTAGGATTACGTATTTACGTTTTTGAACTCCGTTTTTGATGAGACAATTTTTATTAGATTCGTTTTGTGCCGTTGATTCATAATTTATAAAAATGTTTTTCGTAAAACGACCTGAGGGCACGCAAATCAAGGAAACTAGAATCGAGGAATACCCGTAAATTAGCGGGATGGGACAAAACAAGTTTATCCCACCCCACTAACAAAAGGGACGGCCAAAGGGACACCACATCACTTGATGTGGCACCCTTGTAGCTACAAGCTTACACATGTAAGCTTAGCTTAACTTGAAAGCTATATTCATCCACCAAACCACAAAACCATCTTAGCTAAACCATTTACTCATAGTAACACATGCAAAACAACTCAAAACTCTCTCCCACTCCTCCCCATTACCGTCCCACTTCACCATCAAACACCCCCATTTGATCATTTCTAGCCACAAATCTTATGTTATCTATTCATATTATGGAGAAACCTTGAAGCCTTGATTGATTGGTGGCCATATTAACAACAAAGAAGGTAATTTGCTTGTGTCCTAGGGCTAATTTCTCAATAAACAATCTTGGTGGTTGATGATCTTGGAGATAAATTTGGTGTTCATCAAGTTATTGTCATCCAAAAACAAGATATAATCTTGGTTGGTAAAGAAGATCACCCTTTCCATTTCTCTTGTTATTTTTGTAAAGATCAAATGTATCTCCTTTCTTATTGTATATGTATATGATGAATATATGATGATAGAAATGTTGTGTGGGGATCAAGTGTTGATAAATATGATTAAAAAGATGAAAAACCATAAGAAACAATGCTAAAATCTTGCTTAAATTGTTGGCTGTATAAAAACAGTAAGTAACCAAGTTATAAACTGATAAAATTGCATGGTGGAATCTATTTACAGTAAGTGTTAGATGTCATACACATGTGAGAGTTGGCCATGCAATGGAATCATCAAAATGAGTAAGATATGATCAAAACAAGATTAGTGTGCCAATCTGAATAGTCTGTTTTGTAGGGACTGTTAAGGAGACTTAGACATGGAATGAGCAGTAGCTATAACTAACTTATTTGTAGCACATAATATGAAGTTTATTCCATCCAAAAATGAGCTTCTATCTCCTTATAGAACTCAAGATATGAAAAACATGGTGAAGATGAAACTAAAAATCAGATTTTGAGAAATTAATGCTTAATAGTATTATATAAGCACTCAAACTAATATAGTATAAAATGTGAATTAAAACCCACTAACTTATAAATTTCATTTATATAAATATGTATAAGGTTAAATAAATAGATACTTTATAAAAATGGTAGTTGAACAAGATTTATAAGTTATAAAAACTATAAATATGATTTTTACGACTTTTTCGGCTATTACCGTAAAATTAACGTTTTTCGCCAATTAAAACTTAGACGATCAAACCCGTATAATGTAATGTTTTTAAAAGTCATATACTGATATATAAGTAACTAATACAAGTAAAAACCGATAAAACCCGAACTATATGACATACGGACATTAACGAGCTAAGTTAGCATATTTGGACTAATAATTTAACTAAATAAGTTAAACACTTATAAAAATTACTTATTGGGCTTAACCCATTTGGGCCCAACATGTAAAGTATAAATAATGATAATAAAAGTATAAAATGGATTAATACAAGTTAATGAACTTATATAGGCTTATTGGACCTAAAATATGTAAATAGGTAAAACTAAGTAAACTAGTAAAAAGTTACCAATAAATAAACACTAAAATGAGTAAATAAGAATATATAAACCCACTTGATCATCATCATATGTATATTTGTTATTTTGATAAAGTCATTGGACAAAATTCTAAGACCGATTATTATTTATATAGGTTTCCGTGACCGAAGCACGCCCGTAGCCGATAATCCGCCTTTCATTATCAACGTGAGTTCATAGCCTCGCACTCTTTTAAATGTTTTATAAAATGATTTGTAAACCCGCGAGGGAGATAACATGCTAGTTTTTAATAAAATAGAACACAAGTCGTCCCGATGGTATGCTTAATGATATGGACCCGAATGATGCTATGACCCAATAAACAAGATAAAAAAGGATTATTAGTAGTTAGGTTATGTCACTCAAAGTCCCATTAGCATGAATTGTGAACTACCGGGATTTGGTAGACGCTTATGTATATGATAGTACTATTTGGAGACGATCACCCCAGTTCGCGCCTTGACGGTTGATCACCGTCGTACCACATTGATTGGTAAGAGAATTTATGTATGAGAAGATTTACATAGCGTGATTTTTTTGACGACAAGATAACTTAGATGGGCAAATTGTTTGTCGGGTTTGCGGCCCGTTGTTTGTGATAGTAAGGTAACAATGTCATGCGGCTAATAATAATCCAAATGAATCCAAAAATGTAATCCAATACGATTTAATATTGATGCTAATAACGATGATAATATTACCTATAATGGTAATATTGAGGCTACGGTCTCATGGACGGTTTAAGATGTATGCTTTGATTTATATATTGCCTGACTAGCAATACGAGGACTTACTTTTGATATTATACTTGTGTTCTGATTTCAATGATTGTTTTATATAACGGTTTTATTAAACTCTATGAATTCACTCGGCATTCGCTGATATGATTTTTGCATGTTTTTATCTCAGGTGCTTGAAGGTAATCCGGATGGAGATCGACTCTGATGGCCCACATAATAATAAAAATGTTCATTCGATCTATGTTTTGTAAACTTATGACCTGTATAATTTGGGACCTGTTGTACACTTTAAAGCTTTTTATCGAATGAATGTATGTTGAACCTTGTACAACCATTTTTATGTGTTGTCTATGATTGGAGTTATTGTGCTATCCCGTAACACTCTAAAAGTCCCTTCCGCTGTACCGATACGAAATTTGAGAGTGTTACAGTTTGGTACCAGAGCTCTCGTTATAGAGAACAAAAGATTTTAAAAACCAAGGTTTTGAACAAAACTTTTCAAAATCTTTTAACTATGAACATTTGTGAAAATATTTGAAATTTTTTTTTACTATAACGGTGCCAAAGATCTCCGACGTTATCAACAAGCCCAATTGAGAAGATATATATTTTGATATATATAATTTAATTTATATATATGTATATATCGTGATTTCAGTATGTAATTGTTTAATAAGTATGTTATCCTAATACGAGATATATATATAAATGCAGATTGTCATGGCTGACCCTAATATTCCTGTAGAGAACCATGCTATTCCCGAACCTAATGTAGATGATGACCCATATTTAGACTTAGTGGATTATGATATGGATGATGATGAGGAGGAACTATTTGAGGATCCCGAGCCCGAGATAGGACTAGGAGATCAGATTGCCCTTCAGGTTGATATGGTAGAGAATGAGATTGATAATGTTGATATTGAGAATGATGATGAGATTGGGATAGATAATTTAGATAATGATGTTGACGACGAGGATGTCGAAGAGGATATAGGTATAGACGATGAGGTTGATGATGATGAGGAAGCTGAGCTTATTTACCCTTATGATGTTCCGGAGGGCGAGCCCTTACCCCCTCCAATTTATTTGTCTGATTCTGAGGTTGAGCTACCTAGGGATGAAATGTCTGAATCGTCTAAATCTGATTCTGAATCAAAAGAGGATGAGGATGATAATGCACCTGACGATACTGATGGTATTGCTACTCGTAGCCGTATGATAGGAGAGTCGTCTAGTGTTCGAGAGGCTACTCATATGGATGGTCTTGCACCATGGGCCTTGAGACGTGATTTAGATGCTTCCCGTGCTCAGAGTAATATGACAGAGATTAGATTAGGTGTTGTTCAGACTCATGTTGCTTATTTGGAGTCGAAGACTAAGGTTGGTGAGAAAGAGCAGGAATTGCTTAGTTTGGATTTGACTGATGTAGAGCGTGGTTTGAATGAGGCTTTTAGGAGGTTATCTGTGCTAGAAAGTGGTGAGTTTGTTGCTATAAAGAAAAAGGTGAATTCTATGGAGATTCAGTTAAATGTAGCTCGTGCGATGCGTGAGAAAGCTGAGAAGGAGTTGAATATATATGTGGGTTGGAATAGTAGATTTTATGCTGACATGGTTGAAAGAGGAGTGATCCGTAAGCGCCCAGCTAAAGATGTGTCTAGTGATCGTCCGACAAAGATACAGAAGACGATGGATGATGGACCATCTGGCGGTTCTTAGTAGACCAGTCTGTGTTTAGTAGTGACCTTTGTATCTTTTGTACCTTTTGTAACTTTGACTGAACCGACTTGTTAGTAGTAGACCTGGCACGAATTTTGAGTATGTATAGTGCTAGAACTTTGATATGGGATGTAATTAAGACAATGCTTTTGTTTCAAATCCAATGAAATATGTATCTTGTCTTGAATTCCATATTGTGCCTTATTTGTATCTTGATTATGAATTCAATCCATATTATATGAATCCTTTGTTGGGTGAATGCTTAATACTTTGAAATTGTGAAATTATAGAACTATGCCGCCCAAGAAAGCTGTGACTGGGGATGATGTACGTAGGATTATTACAGAGCAAGTTACCGCATCTATGACTGAATTTATAGAAAACGCTAGAAATGAAGCTGGCGGTAGTGGAGCTGGCGATAGTGGAGCTGGCGGTAGTGGAGCTGGCGGTAGTGGAATTGGTGGTACTAATTTGAATGTGAATGCTAATAATGTGAATGCTAATGCTGGAGGAAATATAGGAGGACTTGGAACTAATGCACCTAAAGTTGGTGGCTGTACTTATGTGACGTTCATGAAGTGTGAACCTCTACCTTTTAATGGAACTGAAGGTGCTGTAGGATTAAGCCAGTGGATTGAGAAGATTGAGTCGGTGTTTCGGATTAGTAAGTGTAAGGAGGAAGATAAGGTGACTTTTGCTATGGCTACTCTTAAAGGTCATGCGTTGACTTAGTGGAACGGGAGAATTGCTTTCATGGGTATTGATGTTGTTAATGCTACTCCTTGGGCTGAAATTAAGAAGTGGATGACTTTGGAGTTCTGTCCCCGTAGTGTGATCATTAGGTTAGAACAAGAATTGATTCATCTGAGAATGAAAGGTGTGGACATTGATAGTTACACAAACCAATTCCATGAGTTGGCCTTGCTGTGTCCTCGATTGGTGGAACCCGAAGAGATCCGAATTGAACAATATATTAAAGGATTGACCAAGAATATCCGGGGGGACGTGACATCATCTAAACCACTGAACATTGATGATGCTGTTCGAATGGCTTACCAACTCATTGGACAGATAATCCAGGATAGGGAAGATGAAGACCGTGTTGGTGAGAAAAGAAAGGGTGATGGTGATCGTGTAGATAGAGGTGATAATAGGAAGAATTTCAATCGCCGTCAGAACCAGAGAAAGGGGAATGCAAATGTTCTTACCAACAACACACCGCGTAACGATGATATATGTCCTATGTGTGGCAACAAGAGGCATGCTGGCGACTGCTGGAAGTGCCGAAATTGCGGAAAGCTTGGACACAAGGTTGAAAGGTGTAAGAAGGGAATCATTTGCTTCAACTGTAATGAAGAAGGTCATAGGAAATCAGATTGCCCCAACTTGAAAGCGATTGTACCTGGAAGAAACCCCCAGGGTGGTGTTTATCAACTTGGAACAGTCGAGATGAAGAAAGAGGATCAGAATGTCGTTACTGGTACGTTTTTCTTCAACAATCATTATGCTGTTGTGTTATTTGATTCGGGTGCTGATAGGAGCTTTTTATCCACTAAATTTAGTGCCCTTATTGACATTGAACCTGTTGAGATAAATACCAGTTACGAGGTGGAATTAGCTGATGGTAAATTAGTGAAAACTAATAAGCTATTAGAAGGATGCTCTCTAAATCTCTTGAACTATTCCTTTCCGATTGATTTGATGTTGATAGAATTAGGTAGTTTTGATATTATTATTGGTATGGATTGGTTGTCGTTGAATAATGCTACTATTTTATGTGGAGAAAAGAAGGTTAAGATTCCTCTTAGGAAAAGGACGTTAGTAATTGATGGTAATCCAGGTGAATCCCGTTTGAAAATCGTTTCATGTATTAAAGTCCAAAAGTACATCAGGAACGGTTGTAAGTTATTCTTAGCTCAAGTGACCGGGAATGAGTCTAGGGAGAAACGATTGGAAGATGTACCTATTATTTGTGAATTTCCTGAGGTATTTCCTAAAGATTTACCCGGACTTCCACCGATAAGGCAAGTTGAGTTTCGAATCGATTTAATTCCTGGTGTTGCACCAGTGGCACGTGCGCCATACCGATTATCCCCTTCTAAATTAAAGGAGTTATCTGAGCAACTTAAGGAGTTGTCTGATAAAGGTTTTATTCGACCGAGCTCGTCGCCTTGGGGAGCTCCAGTCTTGTTCGTTAAGAAGAAGGATGGATCTTTCTGTATGTGCATTGATTATAGGGAACTGAATAAGTTGACAATTAAAAATCGATATCCTTTACCAAGGATTGATGATTTGTTTGATCAACTACAAGGATCTAGTGTGTATTCTAAGATAGATTTGCGGTCAGGATATCACCAACTTCGCGTCCGTGAAGAAGATATTCCTATAACTGCATTTAGAACTCGTTATGGACACTATGAATTTCAAGTAATGCCATTTGGGTTAACTAACGCACCTGCGGTTTTCATGGATTTAATGAATCGAGTGTGCAAGCCCTACTTTGACAAATTTGTGATTGTGTTTATTGACGATATTCTCATCTATTCTAAGAATGAAGATGAACATAAAGAACATTTAAGGATTATCTTAAGTTTGTTAAAGAATGAAAGGTTGTATGCTAAGTTTTCGAAATGTGATTTTTGGTTAGATTCTGTGCAATTTCTTAGTCATGTGATTGACAAGGATAGAATTCATGTTGATCCTGCAAAGGTTGAAGCCATTAAGAATTGGTCTGCACCGACAACGCCAACGAAAGTGCGACAGTTCTTAGGATTGGCTGGCTATTATAGGCGATTCATTAAAGAATTTTCTTTAATAGCTAAACCCTTGACTAAGCTTACCCAGAAGAATAAACCTTTCATTTGGGGAAGTGATGAAGAAGGAGCATTTCAGACATTGAAGCAAAAATTATGTAGTGCGCCAATTTTATCATTACCCGACGAGAGTGAAGATTTTGTATTATATTGTGATGCATCTCTTAGAGGTTACGGAGCTGTTTTGATGCAGCGAGAAAAAGTGATAGCTTATGCTTCTAGGCAATTGAGGAAGAATGAGGAGAATTATACTACTCATGATCTTGAGTTAGGAGCTGTAGTCTTTGCTCTTAGGTTGTGGAGACATTATCTGTATGGCACCAAGTGTACGGTATTCACCGATCACAAAAGCCTACAGTATATTCTCGATCAGAAGGAATTGAACATGAGGCAACGAAGATGGATAGAATTGTTAAGTGATTATGATTGTGATATAAAATATCACCCAGGAAAAGCCAATGTTGTTGCCGATGCATTAAGCAGGAAAGATAGAGAGCCTATCAGGGTACGTTCTCTAGTCTTGACCGTGCACAATAATTTACCTGAGCAAATTAGAAATGCGCAAATAAAAGCTTGTAAGAAAGAAAATTTTGTTAATGAAGGGTTCCGAGGAGAAGGAGATCCTTTAGAGGTTAGAGCTGATGGAGTGAAATGCTTAAGAGGTCGTATGTGGATACCTAAGTTTGGAGGCTTAAGAGACTTGATTATGTTAGAATCCCATAAATCTAAGTATTCCATTCATCCAGGATCTGATAAAATGTACCATGATTTGAAGAAGTTGTACTGGTGGCCGAATATGAAAGCAGATATTGCTATGTATGTTCTTCAATGCTTGACTTGTGCTAGAGTCAAAGCGGAACATCAAAAGCCATCAGGACTACTTCAACAGCCAAAGATTCCTGAATGGAAGTGGGAGCGAATTACGATGGACTTTATCACCAAGCTTCCTAGAACATCATCTGGAAATAACTCGATTTGGGTTATTGTCGACAGAATGACCAAATAAGCACACTACATTCCGGTTAAAGAGCGGTTCTCACTGGAGAAGCTGAATCGTATTTACCTTGATAATGTTGTATGCAAGCATGGAGTGCCTGTATCGATCATTTCAGATCGAGATCCTAGATTCGCATCGAATTTTTGGAAATCTCTCCAAAGATCTTTGGGAACGAATCTCGACATGAGCACTGCTTATCACCCCCAGACTGATGGGCAGAGTGAAAGGACGATACAAACACTATAAGATATGTTCAGAGCTTGTGTGTTAGATTTTGGTAAGAATTGGGATAAACATTTGCCGTTAGCGGAGTTTTGATATAAAAATAGTTACCATTCTAGTATTAAGGCTGCACCGTTTGAAGCTTTGTATGGTAGGAAGTGTAGATCTCCTGTATGTTGGAGTGAAGTTGTGGATACCCAGCTCACGGGACCGGAATTGATCCGGGAGACTACGGAGATGATAGTTCAGATTAAGAATAGGCTGTTGACTGCCCGTAGTAGACAGAAAAGTTACGCGGATGTGCGGCGGAAGCCGATGGAGTTTAAAGTGGGTGACCGAGTAATGTTGAAAGTATCGCCATGAAAAGGCGTTATAAGATTTGGAAAGCGAGGAAAATTGAATCCCCGCTATATTGGACCCTTTAAGATTTTATCTAGAGTAGGTCCGGTGGCTTATAAACTAGAGTTACCCCCAGAACTTCATGGTGTTCACAACACATTCCATGTATCTAATTTGAAGAAATGTCTAGCAGTGAGTGATGAGAAAATTTCGTTGGATAAGGTTCGAATAGATGGGAAGTTGCATTTTATCGAAGAACCCGTAGAGGTTATAGATCGTAAGGTAAAGCAACTGAAACAAAGTCGGATACCTATTGTCAAGATCCGATGGAATTCAAAGCATGGACCGGAATTTACTTGGGAACGAGAGGATGAAATGTGGAAGAAATATCCGCACCTCTTTGATTTCAATAAGAAACGGACATCAAAATGAAATGGATCACGAGGACGTTAATCCCTTTTAGGAGGAAAAGCTGTAACAATCTAACATTTTCAGGTAGTGAATTATTTTCTCGTATATTATTTTGAAACTTATTTTTGTGTTGGTTGATGAACTCACAATTTACGGATTTAAATTTGGGCTTACGTGCATAATTTAGCGTCTTTACGACTAAACCGAAAACCTTAGGATTACGTATTTACGTTTTTGAACTCCGTTTTTGATGAGACAATTTTTATTAGATTCGTTTTGTGCCGTTGATTCATAATTTATAAAAACGTTTTTCGTAAAACGACCCGAGGGCACACAAATCGAGGAAACTAGAATCGAGGAGTACCCGTAAATTAGCGGGATGGGACAAAACAAGTTTATCCCACCCCACTAACAAAAGAGACGGCCAAAGGGACACCACATCACTTGATGTGGCACCCTTGTAGCTACAAGCTTACACATGCAAGCTTAGCTTAACTTGAAAGCTATATTCATCCACCAAACCACAAAACCATCTTAGATAAACCATTTACTCATAGTAAAAAAGGAAAAACATCTCAAAACTCTCTCCCAATCCTCCCCATTGCCGTCTCACTTCACCATCAAACACCCCCATTTGATCATTTCTAGCCACAAATCTTATGTTATCTATTTATATTATGGAGAAACCTTGAAGCCTTGATTGATTGGTGGCCATATTAACAACAGAGAAGGTGATTTGCTTGTGTCCTAGGGCTAATTTCTCAACAAACAATCTTGGTGGTTGATGATCTTGGAGATAAATTTGGTGTTCATCAAGTTATTGTCATCCAAAAACAAGATATAATCTTGGTTGGTAAAGAAGATCATCCTATCCATTTCTCTTGTTATTTTTGTAAAGATCAAATGTATTTTCTTTCTTATTGTATATGTATATGAAGAATATATGATGATAGAAATGTTGTGTGGGGATCAAGTGTTGATAAATATGATTAAAAAGATGAAAAACCATAAGAAACAATACTAAAATCTTGCTTAAATTGTTGGCTGTATAAAAACAGTAAGTAACCAAGTTATAAACTGATAAAATTGCATGGTGGAATCCATTTACAGTAAGTGTTAGATGTCATACACATGTGAGAGCTGACCATGCAATGGAATCATCAAAATGAGTGAGATATGATCAAAACAAGATTAGTGTGCCAATCTGAATAGTCTGTTTTGTAGGGACTGTTAAGGAGACTTAGACATGGAATGAGCAGTAGCTATAACTAACTTATTTGTAGCACATAATCTAAAGTTTATGCCGTCCAAAAATGAGCTTCTATCTTCTTATAGAACTCAAGATATGATAAAAATGGTGAAGATGAAACTAAAAATCAGATTTTGAGAAATTAATGTTTAATAGTATTATATAAGCACTCAAACTAATATAGTATAAAATGTGAATTAAAACCCACTAACTTATAATTTCATTTATATAAATATGTATAAGGTTAAATAAATGGATACTTTATAAAAATGGTAGTTGAACAAGAGTTATAAGTTATAAAAACTACAAATATGATTTTTACGGCTTTTTCGGCTATTACCGTAAAATTAACGTTTTTCGCCAATTAAAACTTAGACCATCAAACCCGTCTAATGTAAAGTTTTTAAAAGTCATATACTGATATATAAGTACCTAATACAAGTAAAAACCGATAAAACCCGAACTATATGACATACGGACATTAACGAGCTAAGTTAACATATTTGGACTAATAATTTAACTAAATAAGTTAAACACTTATAAAAATTACTTATTGGGCTTAACCCATTTGGGCCCAACATGTAAAGTATAAATACTGATAATAAAAGTATAAAATGGATTAATACAAGTTAATGAACTTATAATAGGCTTATTGGACCTAAAATATGTAAATAGGTAAAACTAAGTAAACTAGTAAAAAGTTAGCAATAAATAAACACTAAAATGAGTAAATAAGAATATATAAACCCACTTGATCATCATCATATGTACAAAATCATCATATGTATATTTGTTCTTTTTATAAAGTCATTGGACAAAAGTCTAAGACCGATGATTATCTATATAGGTTTTCGTGACCGAAGCACGCCCGTAGCCGATAATCCGCCTTTCATTATCAACGTGAGTTCATAGCCTCACAATCTTTTAAATGTTTTATAAAATGATTTGTAAACTCGCGAGGGAGATAACATGCTAGTTTTTGATATAGAACACAAGTAGTCCCGATGGTATGCTTAATGATATGGACCCGAATGATGCTATGACCTAATAAACGAGATAAAAAGGATTATTAGTAGTTAGGTTATGGCACTCAAAGTCCCATTAGCATGAATTATGAACTACCGGGATTTGGTAGACGCTTATGCATATGATAGTACTATTTGGGGACGATCACCCCAGTTCGCGCCTTGACGGTTGATCCCCGTCGTACCACATTGATTGGTAAGCGAATTTATGTATGAGAAGATTTACATAACCTGATTTTTGTGACGACACGCTAACTTAGATGGGCAAATTGTTTGTCGGGTTCGCGGCCCGTTGTTTGTGATAGTAAGGTAACAATGTCTTGCGGCTAATAATAATCCAAATGAATCCAAAAATGTAATCCAATACGATTTAATATTGATGCTAATAACGATGATAATATTACCTATAATGGTAATATTGAGGCTACGGTCTCATGGACGGTTTAAGATGTATGCTTTGATTTATATATTACCTGACTAGCAATACGAGGACTTACTTCTGATATTATACTTGTGTTCTGATTTCAATGATTGTTTTATATAACGGTTTTATTAAACTCGATGAATTCACTCGGCATTCGCTGATATGATTTTTGCATGTTTTTATCTTAGGTGCTTGAAGGTAATCCGGATGGAGATCGACTCTGATGGCCCACATAATAATAAAAATGTTCATTCGATCTATGTTTTGTAAACTTATGACCTGTATAATTTGGGACCTGTTGTACACTTTAAAACTTTTTATCGAATGAATGTATGTTGAACCTTGTACGACCATTTTTATGTGTTGTCTATGATTGGAGTTATTGTGCTATCCCGTAACACTCTAAACGACCCTTCCGCTGTACTGATACGAAATTTGAGAGTCTTACACAAAGTCTTTTTGATCAAAAGGTTATGACAGGAAAATAGACTAATCAGAACTTGTTTGACAACTCAAATGAAACAATTTCAAGCCACAAGCTAACATAATTACACTATAAAACTAAAAATGACTAACTGATGAATATTAAGCTGATTAAGACCAAATTTATAAAGCTATGACTAATAAGAAACTAAGCAATCAACTGACAAGCTATCAAATCA
Source organism: Glebionis coronaria (assembly GCA_025667525.1). NCBI lineage: Eukaryota > Viridiplantae > Streptophyta > Magnoliopsida > Asterales > Asteraceae > Glebionis > Glebionis coronaria. Next base: position 316,773,050 of record CM046876.1, on the reverse strand, counting down.
TAATAGAAGCACCAAAAGAACACTAAATCACTCACAATTCAACAGATAAGCTATGTATCTAGGATTAAGCATGGCAAAGCAGTTTAGTGGAACCAAAACAAGAATTTAAATGCCTTTTAGCTTGAAGCCCCCTTTGGTGGAGTAGTTAGGCTCTGAGCCAACTAATATCAACACTAACACCAATGATCGTCAACCAGTAACCATCAAATCATCATTATCATCAAGATCTATCCCCCATGCATAATTCTGATCTTTTGGCTATGGAAATGAACTAGGACTGTTTGAAATCAGCTACAAGCTTCTAAATCACATCAAACAAGCTCTATTGATTAAGTATGATCAATAGAACTAAGTAGGAACAGTAGAAGTAGGATAATGAAGAAATGAGAAGTGAATTGTAGTGAAACGTGAAAATTGAAGCTTTATTAATGGTGAATGTTTGTTATAGGGTTGTTACAACTAAATTAACTAACTCAAGTGTTTGTCAGACACTTGAAATTAGTAGCTAACTAAAATGCTAACTGAATTTGAGAGAAAAGGTTAAGTGTGTGTAAATTCACACACTAAGTACATACTGCAAATGAAGAACAACTGGGTCTATTTATAGAAGAACTCTAGAGTTTGTTGGGGATGAGTGACGTGTTGGAGCCAATCCTCAGCTTCCACGTGGCCTTAATTGTCCAATTGAATTTAGCCTTTGAAGAACACAATTAGGGTTTTCATTTGAGTGATTTTCAGACTAATTGGATGGTTGGAGTGTATTCCTCTCTTAATTTTAAGCAGGTTTGATGTTGAACACTTTATCTGAAACTCATTCTTTCATGATATTGATTTTGGGCTCGTTTGAGTATGAATATGCCACGTGTAATGTTGTAACTGAGTAAAATAAATTCACATGGATCATTATCCAAAAGCCAATTTATGATTGGTTGGAATATTAGCTAGTGGGATTTCATTGTGGAGATTCGTTTAATTATTGTGGCGGCTGTAAGTGGCCAAGTGTTGGTGATGTGGTGATCCGGTCAAAGAGAATAGAATCCTCCCATTGGTTGACATGTATATCACTCGGATCAAACACAAACTTTTCTTCTTTTTGGCAAATTCAGTCCTTGTTGTTAGCACAATTTTGATTAGAGATAGAATCTTCATAAAGTTGTCAATTCTAGTCCTTTAAGCTTCAAACTTGCACAATAATGATCCTTGAGCTTGTTGACTTGATAGTTGACCATATTTGACTTTTTTCTTGACTTTCTCATAATTGCACTTTTAGTCCTTCATCTGTGAAAGTTGTCAAGAAAGGTCCTTTAACTTTGATTGGCTTGTCACTTTTCATCCTCTTTTTGTCTTTTCTTTATCAATAAAGCTTGAATTCCTTTGTTTGCTCCATAATTGTATCTTTTTACCTACACAAGCACAAACAACAAAACATACCCATAATACTGCTTTTATGAATCAAAATTAGGTATTTTTCTTTGTGTTTTAGGGTGATTTGTGATATAATTGATATGAGATTTCACTCATATCAAATCCCCTACACTTGATCATTTCCATGACCTCATTCAATACCACATTTTAAAGCACCAATTTATGCTTTTCTCATAATTAATCCACCTTGGCCAATATGGAATGCATTTACACTACACTACACTATATGATGCATGATTTTGATTATATACAAATGCAAAGGAAAGCAATTCTATTTATATATTTTGGATTTTCTTGAAATAGTTTGATGGTAATAACTCATAAAGAAATCAAAGACTTTAATTAGGGCTTCGGGTACAATGAACACTAATCATCCTCAAGTTTCACTTTCCCCATACCAAGCTTAAAAACAAGATCATTGTTTTCCATAAGTGAAACTGCATCAACTCATTCATAAAGATTAACTGTGTTACTATTATAACCCCACTTATTATGCCTCTAAGACCGGTTATTATTTGAGCAAATTGATTGAAAGCAAATTTGTCATTATCTAAAGCGTGAAATATAAGAAATGTAAAATCTCAAAATAAGGAAGCATGGTTGTAATCCTAAGTAACCATCTTATCCATTACTCGAAAAACCGCCCACAATTGATATAAGTCCGACTCAAAATAATAAGTCATTCGCGTTATGTGTAATGCAATAATAAGTAGCTACACACTCGCTATGGAAAGAAAAATAAAACTCACGCAATAATTTATATATGCCGCCTCTTTGAGACTTTGGATCTTCAATCCCGTAACCCGTCAAGGTAATATTGGATTGGAGCAACTATCAAATCCCCGCAACCCTTGTGAGAGTAATATTGGAATTCAATAGCTACTATAACTAACACTTCACTACCCCTCTTGGGAGTCTTGTATAATTTTTTTTTCTTTTCTTTTTTTTTTCTTTTTTTTCTAGCCACTCATTTTTTTTATAAGCCGCTCTTATTTTTATTTATTCCTCACAAAGAAAGTTGAAAAGAATAAAAGGAAAAACACCCACTATGTATTAAGCATGACATAAGTCTAGTACACATAAAACGTTCTAACTTAGAATCTTAAGACGTACTTATACCAACCACGAATGATTAGTAAAAAATATAAGAGACTACAAACCAATTAAAACCGTTCTTGAGTATTTATTAACATATATACATGCGTTCAAACTCTATCATCTCTTGTTCTCCACAGTTTAAAATCTCAAATAATGAGACTAGTGGATGCTTAGCCTAATAAACCAATAAAGGTCTACATGGTTAAGGATACTAGCTAGAGTAAGCTTAGATAAGCAAACTCGGGTTGAGTCAAACTATCCATGGCGGGCCTAATATGTCAAAACTTTTAAACTTGTTAAACCATGTCCTTTATTATATTTATTTCCTTTTTATATATTTTTGATGAAAAATAAAAGAAGAATATATACAATGCAAATGTGTTATGCAAATGAAAAATGATTAATGCAAAAATTATGAATGCATATTTTTGGTGGCCAAAGTAGATCAAAATTTTGAAAAATGTTTGAAAAATTAATTTCCAAGTTATCATGAAGTCAAAGGCAAAGTTCTAGGTAAGGTCACTTCGATAGAAGACCCCCCTACACTTAAGATAAACATTGTCCTTAATGTTTAACAATATTGGAGTAAACTTCCCTACACTTATGACATTGATAACTTTGTTTAACTCGAGCTAAGGAAAGGTATACTATAGTGAATTCATTTTAAGCACAATGTGGTTTTAAAATCACAATAGTAACGAAGTGAACCCGATACAAGGGCCTCCTCCATAAGCTCCAATGCATGTAATGAGAGAGAGAAACCCTACAAGCATCAAGAAGACAAAAGAGAGGCATCCCCCTACACTTCTTCTCAACTTTATGACCTTATTCCTATCCTACCACACTCTAATCTAAAAGATCTAAGCCTAGTTATTCAAGCTTGATTTATAGAGTCTCTAGCTCGACTCTTCCCACAATGAGTTAATTCATGGGGAAAATGGGGATCTCTTGGACTATTTCCACGGAAATGTCCTCCCCAAAGTAATGCTTAACACGGTGACCTTTCACTTTGAAATTTAGGCCATTTGGTTGTGACAACTCAATGGAAACACTTGAGCAATAGTGAATGGACCAGACCATCTTGACTTAAGCTTGCCCGCAAAGAGTTTCAACCTTGAGTTAAAGAGGAGAACCGGCTCTCCAACTTTGAACTCGCGATTCTTGATCTTAGCATCATGCAATTGCTTAGTCTTTTCCTTGTAAAGCAACGAGTTTTCATAGGCATTGGCTCTCAATTCATCCATCTCATTAAGTTGGTTTTTCCTAAGTGAACCGGCTTGGTTTAAATCAAAGTTAGCCCATTTGAGAGCCCATGAAGCCTTATGCTCTAACTCGAATGGGAGGTGGCATGCTTTTCCATAGACAAGCCTATATGGAGTACACCAATTGGTGTCTTAAAATCCGTCCTAAGAGCCCACAAAGCATCATCAAGCTTATCCGACCAAGAAGCTCGATGCTCTCCCACCGTTCTTTCTAAAATCCTCTTTAAACCACGATTTGTGACCTCGGTTTACCCATTGGTTTGAGGGTGATATGCGGTAGAAAGTCTATGGTTAACACCATAATTCTTCATGACTCTTGTAAATTGATCATTAAAAAAATGAGTCCCACGATCACTTATGATAGCCCGAGGTACACTAAATCTAGAAAATAATTGCTTCAAGAACTTCACTACAACTCTAGCATCATTAGTAGGCAAGGCTTTAGCCTAAAGCCACTTTGAAACATAGTCCACGGCTACGAGTATGTACTTATTGCCCTTTGATGATAGAAAAGGTCCCATGAAGTCTATACCCCATACATCAAAAATCTCACACTCTTGTATGAAATTTTGTAGCATCTCATCTCTTTGATTAATTTTTCCTTGTCTTTGACAAACATCACAAAATTTCACCATCTCTTGGGAATCTTTGTAAATTAAAGGCCAATAGTAACCCGAATCAAAGACTTTCTTGGCTGTGTAGTTGGGCCCAAAATGGCCCCCCGTAGGTCGTTTATGATAAGCTTCTAAGATCTTAAATGCTTCGGGCCCATGTACACAACGTCTTATGATTTGGTACGCACATTGCCTAAAGAGGTAAGGGTCATCCCAAAAGTAGTATTTTGCTTCCTTGAGAAACTTTTTCTTTTGTTGGGAAGTGAGACCCTCTATACGCACATCCCCCACAAGATAGTTTGCAATATCCGCAAACCAAGGGGTGGCATCCTCTTGTGAAGAGATAGACATGAGCTCCTCAAGTGGAAAGGATTCATTGATTTCCTTATGAGGTAATTCTCCTTGAAAAGGATCCGCAAGTCTACTCAAGTGATCCGCCGCTAAATTCTCGGCTCCTTTCTTATCACGAATCTCTATAGAAACTCTTGTAGCAACAAAACCCATCTCAAAAGCCTAGGCTTAGCATCTTGCTTTGTCATGAGATACTTGAGAGCGGAATGATCCGTATACACTATGGTCTTAGAAAGAACAAGATAGGGTCTAAATTTCTCAAAAGCATAAACAATAGCAAGCAACTCTTTTTCCGTAATGGTATAATGAAGTTGAGCACCCGTCATTGTCTTACTCGCATAGTGTATAGGTTGGAAAGTCTTATTAATTCTTTGTCCCAAAACGGCCCCCACTGCATAATTACTAGCATCACACATGAGTTCAAAAGGAAAATCCCAATTTGGTGATACCAAAACGGGAGCCTTGATCAACTTTTCCTTAAGAATCTCAAAAGAGTCTAAACACTCTTGTTTGAAAATGAAAGGAGCCTCTTTTTCCAAGTGGTGGGTCATAGGTCTTGCTATCTTAGAAAAGTCTTATATAAAACGTCTATAGAAACCCACATGACCCAAAAACTCCTAAATCCTTTCACCGTGGTAGGTGGGGGAAGTTTGGCAATAACATTAATTTTAGCTTGATCCACTTCTAAACCTTTGATGGATATCTTATGTCCCAAAACTATCCCTTCTTTAACCATGAAATGGCACTTCTCCCAATTAAGAACAAGACGTGTTTCTTCACACCTCTTTAGCATACGTTCTAAATAGGAGAGACAAGAAGTGAATGAATCTCCAAAGACCGAGAAATCATCCATGAAAACTTCCATAGTGTGCTCAATCATGTCATGAAAGATTGCCATCATACACCTTTGGAATGTCCCCGGGGCATTGCACAAGCCAAAAGGCATTCTCTTATAAGCAAATGTGATATAGGGACAAGTGAATGTGGTCTTTTCTTGATCCTTTGGATCAATGTGTATTTGGAAATAACCTAGTAAATGATCTTTCCTAGTAGCATCATTAAGCTTCCTATTGTCAATACAAACTCTCCAACCCGTGACAAGTCTAGTGGGGATTAGCTCATTGTTCTCGTTAGAAACAACGGTGATTCCACCCTTCTTAGGCACACAATGCACCAGGCTAACCCATGGAGAATCAGAAATTGGGTAAATCATTCCCGCATCAAGGAGTTTCATAACTTCCTTTTTGATGACCCCATGGATTTTAGGGTTAAACCTTCTTTGGTTTTGAATGGCGGGTTTATAATCATCCTCCATAAGGATTTTGTGTGTACAAAAATTTGGATCAATTCCTCTTATGTCGGATATTTTCCAAGTTATAGCTTTCTTATGTTTCTTAAGAACCTCTATGAGTTTTTCCTTCTCATCGTCTTTCAAGTATTTTGCTATGATAACGGGTAATTGGTCCTTTCCCTCTAAGAAGGCATATTCAAGGTGTGATGGAAAATCCTTAAGCTCTAAGGAAGGTGGACTCTCAATGGAAGGTTTCACTAAGGATGGATCATCATTGGTAACTTCTTGTGGAGTAGGTGAAGGAATGGGATCCTCATTGAGTAGAATTTGGATAGTTAGAATGTCTTCTTCCTAATTAATAGGAGAATCATCATTACTAAGGAAGTTAGACTCAAATTCCTCTAAGAGGAAATCACTCTCTCCAAATGGTGTTAAGGAGGGAGCTGTTGAGGCAATGGTCTCCACATGTGGCCTGTTCTCACTATCATTCTTGCAAGCTTCATGAAAATGTTCATCACACACCTCATCAAGAACATCCACTATGTTAATTGTTTCACAACTTTGAGCTTTCTCAGTAACTTTCCCAAAATTAAACACTACTTTCTCATCCTCAACTCTCATAAATAATTTTCTTTTCGCCACATTAATAAGAGTACGACCCGTCCTCAAGAAAGGTCTACCAACAACAAGAGGAACTCTGGGGTCCATATCATAGTCAACAACTACAAAATCCGCGGGAATGTGAATTTATCAACCCCTACAAACACATCCTCCGTAATGCCTACCAGATAAGCTATGTAACGGTTGGCTAACTCAAGGGTCATCCTAGTAGGAGTGAGCTCGGGAAGAGAGAGTTTTTGCCAAATTGATAAAGGCATGAGATTGATGCTTGCCCTAAGATCCGCTAGTGCCATGAAATTTTCCACCCCGGGAAAATTACAAGAGATCAAAAATCACCCCGGATCTCCAAGTTTTATAGGTAAAGTCTTGAGCAACACGGCAGAGCAATTCTCATTAAGTGATGTGTTAGGCATATCCACCAACTTTTCTTTGTTTGAGAGGAGTTCTTTGAACATTTTAGCAAACTTTGGCATATAGGCTAGAGCTTTCGCAAAGGATATGTTGATGTTCAATTGTTTGAACATTCTCAAAAAGTTTGACACTTGAATATCATCCTTGTTTTTAAGCTTCTCCTTTCTCAATCTTGATGGATATGGAAGGCTTGGTTTTTGGTGTAGGTTGAGTAGTTGTTGTGGAAGGGTTCTCTTTATTGGTTTCTTCATTGAGAGGTGTGGAAGGTGAAGGAGTAGTAGGTGTAGGATTAGGAGGTGTAGGTGTTGAACTTGTAGAGCTTGAAGGTGTTTAATTTGATGTTGTAGGCTTATCACAAGGTGGAACCATAGTAGGATTAACCAAAGGAGGTATAGATGACATTGAAGGATAAATAGTTGTCTTTCCACTCCTTGTTGTGATTGTATTAACATTAGCCCTTGGATTAGCTTGTGTATTTGAAGGTAGAGCACTTTGTGGCCTTTGATTAAGAAGCATCATAAACCTCCTGTTGGTTTCCTCATTCATAGCTCTTATTTGATCTTGCGTTCTCTTTTCACTTTCACAAATCCTTCTTTCGGTTTCTTGGTTCATCTTCTGAAGTAGCTCAAAGGTATCATTTTGCCCATATCCTTGATTGTATCCTTGATGATGAAAAGGTGGAGGTGGTTAGTTAAATCCTTGGTTATTTGCATGAAAGTTGTTTCCTTGATGTAGAAAGTTATTGGGTGCTCTATAGTTATTGTTTCCTTGGTAGTTTGGCCTAGGCCCTTGATTTATTTGAAGCAATTGAGGAGGGTTTGTTTGGTTTTGGGTGGGTTGATGGGGTGGAAATCCGGTGGAGCAAGGTAATTGTTTGACTTGTAAGAGAGATTGTTAGGGTTAATGTTGGGTTTGAAGTGCTCTCTTTGTTCATCTTGATAAGCATAACATTCACCTTGATAATTTTGAACCTTGTCACATTTTAGGTAAGAATGAGGTCCTCCACATATCTCACAACTTATGGTAATAACATTCACATCATTGGAAGAGGAATTGTTCAAGGAAACACTCTTAAGGGCTTGCATCACCTCTTGTTTGTTCTTTTCAATTACTTGAAGTATCTCATTGTGACTCTTGAGGAGTTGAGTATCAATGTATGTATGAGAACTTACTTGCACAACATAGACCCTCTCATCTCTTTGGTTATTTGTTTGCACCATAGATTTGGTCTCAATAATGTCCCATGCTTCTTGTGTGGATTTGGAAAGAATGTTCCCACCCGCGGAGGAGTTAAGGGAATCTTGATGATGTGGTCTTAATCCATTGTAAAAGGTATTGATTTGATGAACTTGGTTAAATCCATGATTGGGGCATTTTCTCAATAACTCCTTGAACTCTTCCCAAGAATCACTAAATTTTTTATCATTCTTTTGTTGAAAACCAATAATTAGGTTTCTCAAAGCAGTGGTTCTTGAGGGAGGAAAGAACTTATTCACAAATTTCTTGGTAAAATCCTCCCAAGTGTGAATGCTCTTAGGAGGTTGTCTATCTAGCCAATACATAGCATTACCCTCTAAGGAGAATGGAACTAAGATCAACTTGATGGCATCATGAAGGACCCCATTATACTTAAGTTTATTGAAAATGGATAGAAACTTCTTGATATGATCATGGGGGTAATCCATGGGTCTCCCTAAAAAGGGTGTAGAAGAAACCATAGTAATCATGTTTGTCTTAAGCTCGAAGGTGTTTGCGGGTATCTCGGGTATAACAATAGCATCGGAATTTCCCTCCACATTTGATTAGAGGATCTCTATCAATGGTCTATTATCAATGTCGGCCATAGCTTCTTGTGTGTTGTTCAAACACGATTCTCGGGACCGGCTTGATGGACGGTGTTGTTCTTGTTCTTTTTCTTGTTCTTCCTTTTAGGAGGAAGGGGTTGTACACCAAAAGGTATTTGTGCACGCGCTCGAGTGCGCATGAAACTCAACTCGAGGATTAAGAGAGGAGCTCTTTATCGACTTTGGAAAAGAAGGGATTTACCTTTCCGAGGTTCAATAAGTAATATCCACAAGAAAATATAATATATGTAAGTAATAATTTGGTGGCAAAACCCCCCACTAAGCTTTCCTTCTTAGAATACTCACTATTGAACGGGGGGAATGAGGTGGCGCGTAGCTCTTAAGTACTTTTTTCCCTTAGGCTTGCATTTTATAGCAAAACCGCCTATCTATTCACTTTAGTAGTTCGTATTCTTCGAATTCTTGCCTATTGGAAGTATTTATCTATTTTTGCCTTTAATTTACTTTGATCGATACACGAACTTAGGACCGGAACGCCCCCAAGCACGGTGTATTGCCTCGGCAATACTTATGGAAGTATGTGTATTGGTTGTTCGTAGTACGTATAATCTACATATAATAATATAGAGAAAATACTTTTGTATTTATTGAATTTTTAAGAAAATACTATATGTACGTAAAAACAACGGAAACCAATATATACAATATATTTTTGGTGTAATCGTTTTGGAAAAAGATTACTTTTTGAATTTTTTAATTTTTTTGGTTCAATTCTTAGGAAAGAATTGATTTTGTAGTTTTTTTTTCTTCATATTTTTATATTTTTGATTTTTTAATCTTTTGTATTTATGATACGTAAAAGGAACGCTCACAAGGTGAACGGTTCCCAAAATCCAATCGAAACCGTCAACCAATCGTCAATCGTAATGTCATGAACCGGCAGCGGCGCCATTTAATATATGTTCTTATTCAAGTTCGTATTTCCCAACTCATGACAAATTGAAAGTCCAATTAACCTCAAGTTTTTAATTGTTTTTGGTTTTCAATAAGGATTTGGTATCTAGGTCTAATTCAACAATTCACGTAAAAATGGTAAAAATAGTATAGCTACTTAACCGTAAAACAAGTTGCAATTACCACAATTAAAGCAAGTAATACAAGTCTTAAATGCACAAATGTAAAAATGCTCAAAATGTAAAGAATGTAAAAGTATAAGGACCAATTATGTAAATTCAGAAAGTAAAAGGACCAAAAGTGTAAAATGTAACAAACTATAACTACCAAACAACAAACTTTCAAAACTGACTAACAAAATTGTAACAAACTGAAAATATAAGGACTTATCAATGCAAACCCAAAAAACTTTTTACAAAGCTAATTAACAAAATCAGAAAGTTTAGGGACCTTAATGCAATTAAACAAGAAACTAAACAAAAAACGGGCTAACACACTTCAATAAGCTCGTTTGAGCTTATTTCTTGACCAAATTAACTCTAAATTTTTGCAAAAGACTTAAAATCGAATTTAAGCTAGGTGTCTCAAAGGAAATAAGCTGAAAGCTAGTAACACTCAAGATAACTTATTCCAATAAGCCTAAAGTAAGCTATAAGCTAATTGAGACTTTCACAAATGGATTTTTTAACTGAAACTGATTAATCAAGCTACAAGAGGACTGGAATGTCAAGAAATTTTGAAAATGATTAAGCCAATAAGCTGGAATCTCAAATTAAGCAAAAAGTGCTTATCGTTGACTTTTGTTGACCAACTTTTCCAAAAAGCTAAATTTCTCAAAAATGACTTAAAACATATTTGTACACAGGTTTGTGAAAGAAAAATGCTAAGTTTATGAAGTAGATTGATGGGAACTGGTTCAACAGTAAGGACTTATCACAGAGAATTGAGTTTGCTCAACATCTTATTATTAAGCTGATTTATTGTTCAAATCTGAAAACTGTATAATCTCACTTGCCAATTATGAAGCTCATATGTTCAGCTATGACTAGGACCAAAATTCAGCTTAAAACATCCATTAACAAAGATTTAAGAGAGGATTGAAAATAGCTAGTTTAGACTGATGAAAAATGTCCCAGACACTTTCTATACCATTTTCCTTTTTGACAAAAGAGTTGACCTCAAAACTTTTTAAAATGACTAGCAATGATCTATTGAGTATGTAAATCCACAAGAAAACTGGTTTCAAAAGATGATTCACAAATCCAATCACAATCCAAACACTAGTTTAAATCTTATATGAAAACTCTTTCAAAGGCTTTTTTATCAAAAGGTTATGACAGCAAAAGAGACTAATTAGAACTTGTTTGACAAATCAAATGAAACAATTTCAAGCCACAAACTAACACAATTACACTATAGAACTAGAAATGACTAACTGATGAATATTAAGCTGATAAGACCAAATTTATAAAGCTATGACTAATAAGAAACTAAGCAATCAACTGACAAGCTATCAAATCATAATAGAAGAACCAAAAGATAATTAAATCACTCACAATTCTATAGATAAGTTATGAATCTAGGAATTGAGCATGGCAAAGTAGTTTAGTGGAACCAAAACAATAAATTTTATTGCCTTTTAGCTTGAAGCCCCCTTTGGTGGAGTAGTTAGGCGCTGAGCCAACTAATATCAACACTAACACCAATGATCATCAACCAGTAACCATCAAATCATCATTATCATCAAGATCTAATCTCCTCTACATAATTATGATCTTTTGGCTATAGAAATGAACTAGGACTGTCTGAAGTCGGCTACAAGCTTCCAAATCACATCAAACAAGCTCTATTGATCAAGTATGATCACTAGTACTAAGTAGCAACAGTAGAAGTAGGATAATGAACAAATGAGAAGTGAATTATAGTGAAACGTGAAAATTGAAGCTTTATTAATGGTGAATGTTTGTTACAGGGTTGTTACAACTAAACTAACTCAAGTGTTTGTCAGACACTTGAGATTAGTAGCTAACTAAAATGCTAACTGAATTTGAGAGAAAAGGTTAAGTGTGTGTAAATTCACACACTAAGTACATACTGCAAATGAAGAACAACTGGGTCTATTTATAGAAGAATTCTAGAGTTTGTTGGGGATGAGTGACGTGTTGGAGCCAATCCCCAGCTTCCACGTGGCCTTAATCGTCCAATTGAATTTAGCTGTTGAAGAACACAATTGGGGTTTTCATTTGAGTGATTTTTAGACTAATTGGATGGTTGGAGTGTATTCCTCTCTTGATTTTAAGCAGGTTTGATGTTGAACACTTTATCTGAAACTCATTCTTTCTTGATATTGATTATGGGCTCGTTTGAGTATGAATATGCCACATGTAATGTTGTAACTCGGTAAAAGAAGTTCACATGGATCATTATTCAAAAGCCAATATATGATTGGTTGGAATATTAGCTAGTGGGATTTCACTGTGGAGATTTGTTTATTTATTATGGCGGCTGTAAGTGGCCACGTGTTGGTGATGTGGTGATCTGGTCAATAAGAATAGAAGCCTCCCATTGGTTGACATGTATATCACTCGGATCAAACACAAACTTTTCTTCTTTTTGGCAAATTTAGTCCTTGTTGTTAGCAGATTTTGATTAGAGATAGAATCTTCATAAAGTTGTCAATTCTAGTCCTTTAAGCTTCAAACTTGCACAATAATGATCCTTGAGCTTGTTGACTTGATAGTTGACCATGTTTGACTTTGTTCTTGACTTTTTCATAATTCCACTTTTAGTCCTTCATCTTTGAAAGTTGTCAAGAAAGGTCCTTTGACTTTGATTGGCTTGTCACTTTTCATCCTCCTTTTATCTTTTCTTTATCAATAAAGCTTGAATTCCTTTATTTGCTCTATAATTGTATCTTTTTACATACACAAGCACAAACAACAAAACATACCAATAATACTGCTTTTATGAATCAAAATTAGGTATATTGCTTTGTGTTTTAGGGTGATTTGTGATATAATTTATATGAGATTTCACTCATATCAGGTTTCATCAAATGGCACGTTAAGTGATTCTTCAATTACACCCGAGGTTCTATTGAGGACTATGTAAGCTTTGCTAGTTTGGGAATAACCTAAAAAGATACCTTCGTACGACTTTGGGTCGAACTTAGTAAGGTAATCTTTGGTGTTTAAAATGAAGCACTTGCTTCCAAACACCCTAAAGTATTCCAATGAGGGCTTCTTACCTATAATAATCTCATAAGGGGTCATTCCTAGGAAAGGTCGAATAAGAATTCGGTTGAGAATATAGGTCGATGTGTCCACGGCATTGCACCAAAAATTTTGAGGCAAATATTGCTCGTTTAACATCATCCTACTCATCTCTTGGATGGTCCTATTCTTCCTTTCAACTACCCCATTTGATTGTGGAGTGCGAGGAGCTGAGAAGTTATGGGTAATACCATGAGCTTCACAAAAGGCACTGAATTGCACTTCATTATCAATTTCCCTACCATGATCCGTCCTAATAGAGACAATTGAACATCCTAGTTGATTTTGGATTCTTCGACTAAAGATTTCAAAATGATCGAAAGCCTCAATCTTAGACGCCAAAAATCTAGTCCAAGTGAATCTAGAATAGTCGTCAACTATGACTAGGGTATAAGGTTACCTCCATAACTCCGTATGGCGGAAGGTCCAAAGAGATCCATATGTAGGAGCTCTAAGGACTGAGAGGTAGAAACCAAATTCTTGGCTTTGTGACTTGAGTGAACTTTCTTCCCAACTTTGCAAGCATCACCAAAGTGACTATAAAATTTCATCATGGGGAGATGTCTTACCAACTCCTTAGAGACTAAATATTGAATTAAACGCATATTAGCGTGACCTAATCTCCTATGCCATAGAGTAGAACTATCATCTAAAGTCGCTAGACATAAGTTGTCCTTTGACTTCCTATTGACCTTCATGACATAAAGCCCATGCTTTGTAGCACCTTTTCCAATGACCTTTCCATCTTTTATTATTTCACTGTCATATTCCAAAAAGATGACCTTACACTTATTGTCACAAACTTGACCTATACTTAGAAGGTTAAAACCTAAGTTATCTACATGCTCTACATTTTCAATGATCATAGAGCCAAGAGAAACCGTACCTTTGCCAATGATATTACCACGTCGATTACTTGCGAATGTAACGTTACCTCCATCATATTCTTTGTAATGCGAGAACAAACTTCGATTACCCATCATGTGTTTAGAAATCCACTATCCTTAATCCACTCGTCGGGCTCTAAATCGAATCCCAAGCATATCTAGGTAACAACACACAAGATCAAATATTTTGTCCCCAATATCTCATGGGTCCAAAGTTGTTAGTTCCAAACATCCCTTGCATTTGGTTGGGATGCAAGAATAGATGAGACATTCTCCATGGGTAAAAGTATTGTTGTTGATAATTGTTCCAATTCATATGGCCATTTTATTGTCCATTGTTTCTCCTAGGTGTCTTTGATCTTGATCTAGAATTATTGTTATTTCTTCTAGGTGTTGGAGTTTTACTTCTAGGTCGTGACTTAGCTTGATCGTTCCTTTTTGGTGTAGGTGTTCTACTTCTAGGTTTTGACTCATTTCGTACTCTTAGAGGAGTAGATGTTTGTCTAGATAAGTTTGTAGTTCCCATTAGAGGTTTACTCAAGGGCTTGTAGAATTTATCTAGAGTAGGCTTTTCAAGAATAGGTACTTTGACCTTGTTAATAAGAATATTTTTGGCCCTTCACCTAAAATAGACTTTTCAGAAAGTTTAGGATTTTCACAAAAACCATCCTTTGTCCGCGGTTCGTTATCAGTACCCTTGGTTCCATAGCAATAGGGAACCGCGCCATATACTGGCGTACCGCGTACAATTGTTCGTTTTTCTGAAAACCTAACTTGTTTAGGTTCACTAGTAGATGATTCATTAGTGTTATAACCCAACCCAAGTCTTTCCTTAGAATGAATTTGTTTGTTTAACATATCATCCAGAGCACTAGTACCTTTCATGAACTTTTCCAATTTAATGGAGGTACTCTTGAGATCTTCATTCTCTAGTCTAAGGTTATCACATTTTAGACATCCTAAATCAACTTCTTTGTTTTTCTCAAGTTTAGCTAATTTCTCTCTTAGTTCACTAATCTCATTTTCAAGCTTATTTATAGTTGATTTTAGCACTTTGTTCTTTTCAATGAATTTAAGGCTAAGTTTGTGTAAGTTATTGTATTGGCCTTCTAATTCGATATCATCTTGAGAAACTATTATTGTAGAACCCGCATGCTTTTACCATGAACAGTAGACTTATAATCGTACGTACATGATTAAAACTTTCCTTTTATAACATGTTTACGTTTCACGAATATTAATTACAAGAATTACGTACGTGGTATTACACGATAAAGTATTTAAAGCATATTAATACACGATAATTATTATCAACAATAATTATAATCACGAACATGAAAGCATGAACATAAATAATCACGAACATATTAATGAGTAATTACGTAGATTATTATTAAGACTACATACAAGTATATGTTATAATACGAACATTAAATAATAATGTCATGTAAATACGAACACTAGAACACGTAATATTTTAGAACATGATTAAGTTACAGGTTTTCCCTTTGTGGGTCCTACAAGCCGCGGCTAGACAATAGAGGAGAGGCCTAGCCCATGTTTAATTTTACCAAAATACATATTTGGTAAATATTCATTCCCTGTAGAATTTTTAGAAAAACTAAAAACCCTAAAACCTTTCTCTCTCTCTCTCTCTCCTTGGCCGGTGGCTACCTCAAGAAACAAGGGTGGTGGTTTGATTTTTGATTAGCAAATCATTAGTACGTGTTAGTGTGTTCATTCCTTATTGATTCCACGTGTTTTGGTAATCCAAAAACCCTTCTTTTTATGTTTATTACATGTATGATCATGGGGGTTTAATAAAACAACATTAAAAACAAGTAAAATCATGAGGGTAAATTAGTTGGGTTTGTTTTCGGGTTTTGGCGTTCGGCCGCTACACAAACCGAGAGTCTCACGACTCTCGGTGTTGTTTGGTTCGCTTCACCACACGAGGCAAAGGTCTCGGTGGTGTTGGTGTTCGGTCGGCAGCAAGGGCAAGGCACCCCGACTCGCGTCGGGGGTGTCCTTGTGTTCGGTTTGTCTCGGCAAACACAGCCCCACCACCGACTTAAGCCGGTGGCTATTTTAGGCAAGCAGGGGAAACCCACCGCAAGCAGGGGGAAACCCACCGCAGGCAGCAGGGGGACCACCGGCACTGCCGGTGGGAACTTTGGTGGTCAGTGGCTGGGCCGAGCAGGGGCAAGACCACCGGCACGCGGCCGGTGGCAGTGAACCGAGGGCAGGGGAAACCGGCATGGGCCGGCTTGCCACTGTTTTCGGTGTGGTTTGGTTCGGGCCGGCTCACGTATTCACGGGTCCGGTTCACGACACGAGTTAATAAAATAATACATGGGATCGGGTTATGATTTTTACAAGTTTAGTTATTTTTACATGTGCATTTATTTACAAGCTAATTAAATTAATTTAACATGTTCTATAATTAATTTAATTAAAACATGACTTAGGTTTAATATTATTATTAATAATACATGTTATAACCTAAGTATTTATTTATTTAATTAGACTATAGTATTTAATTAATTATTAAAACATGACTTATAATTAATTAATTTCCATGACTTAGGTTATATTAATATGAATATTAATACAAGTTTTAACCTAAGTATTTTATACGCTTAATTAAATTAAATCATGATTATATTTAATTAAATCGTATAACCTATAGTTTATTTAATTTACATGTATTAATTAATAAACTATACTATTAATCACATGACTTAGAATATTAATCAGTAAAAACTTAAGCATATCTTATTAGCTTAATAATCCAGCTTATTTCTAAATATGGAAACTTTCTATTTTTAGAAACTAATTTATTTTAAGCAGCTATTCTATTTATAAAAACTTTCTATTTTTTGAAACTTATTTATTTTAAGCAGCTATTCTATTTTTGGAAACTTTTATTTTTGGAAACTTTCTATTTTAAGAAACCTGCTATTCTTGGAAAGTTACTTTTTATTACACAACAAGTATAATAATACAAGAAATACAAGTAGTACTTAATCAGAATATCCAGAATACATGATAAACACAACATAACGTTAAAATCAGTAAAACATGACATGAACATATAAAACAAGCTAAGACATGATATAAAATCAGTTACGTACACAGTAATAAGAACACATATACACGTATATTATTTATGTAGCATTAGTGAGATCGAAGTAGGACTCTCTTCCGTTCGTCTTCTTCGTTCACTAGACACAAGGTACGGATTCTCCGTCCTTTCAGTATGGACATTCTTTCCTTATTAGGATTCCCCGTATGCAGCCAATTGTTTTCCCAGTATATGTTTTATATGTTTTGATTTGCTTATGTGTAATTAAATGCCTAAGCCATATACAAGCATGACCAGTTTCACCTAGTTATGGAGGTACCATAACCATAACACTAGAGGCACCAGTGTTATGACTTCACCACAGCGGAGTGATAGCTCGTGGCGTCCCTTTCAGATTTTTGGCCATATTATTATATTATCATGTGGGGCGTATGGGTGCATCCTAGATTACATGTTTCTACATATTATTCAGGTGAATGTGGTATGTGCCTTGCATCCTTCACAAGGAGTTGATCCCTCCTACCCAAACTTATATTAATTAGAGGCAACCCTTCTAATTGCATAATGAGGTCACCCCTCCAAGTATTCATGCACGTTGATATTTCATGACCTATATTGGCTAATGGTTAACATGTTAAACAGTTTTCATAAGATAAACATAAGGCTTTTCAAACTATAAAACCAGTTTTACTAAGTTATACCAGGTTTTCCAGGACTTAATCAATTCCGCTGCTATTTGTTGTATATGCTTATGTTATTCATTCTATGCTTGTATATCCGTGCACTGAGCGTTATGCTCAGCCGTTTTCCTTTTATGTTCCTAAAACAGCAGGTACTCAGGGACGCTCGTAGACTCTAAGCGTACGTGCATATGGATTGGAAGCTTTCTAGCCTTCATTACTTTATGCATTTCTTCATACATTTTGCTACTCATTTCCATGGACATTGTTTAGTCCTTTTCATTTACAGTACTTATGTTTGTGTGTGATGAGCTTTTACTGTGGGGTACCGATGTTTGTTTCTGGTATTTCCTTTATGGTCATGTAATGTTTAAGACACTTATCCTTGTATGCTTTGATGACACGCCATAATCACGCGTGACATTCCATTTATCGAAATGGGGTGTTACAATTATGGTATCAAAGCCAAGGCTTCGACCTGTAGGCTCTCAAAACACGACATGTGATTAGTGGGTAGTCACTATGGTCTTCCTAGAACTGACAGTCGGTTTTCATGCATTTATTCTTTTCATGCATTCATTTTTTTTGGTAAAGGGTTTCCCCGGTAAATATATTAACCAAAAAAGCGTTGAAGTACAAAGGAATGTGGCTAAGATACCACATTAACCGCATGCTACAGGCACCATGTTAACACGTGATTATGTTATGGCATAAACACAAACTAATCTAGAACTACAATGCAAGTAAACTAGAAAGAAACCAAGATGCAAACATGAAATCACACATTGTCTTTAGCTTCCACCAACAGCACGAAAGGAGCAAATGATATCCAAATGAACCTGCCTCCTTAAAAAACCTTGCCAAAGAAAACCCAGTGGGAAAAACCTTGGACAAGGAAAAAAGAGTACAACCCTCACCCGGCACTCCCATCATGAAGAACTCTAGAGCTCGGCACCCTCCATTTGTCAAGCAGCAAACTCGACCTGGCAGACAACTTCTTAAAACGAAATGAAATCAACTTCAACCGAATAGTATCACAAATAAGCTGAACAATCTGATCAACAGCCAACAGCTTTTTCTTGAAAAGTCTTGAATTACGTTCCATCCATATAAAGTACGCAGTAGCAACCAACACAAGACGGGCAATGATGCTAGGGCAAGACTTTCCCTTAGAAATTGGAATAACATAGGCTAAAATATCATCAATCCGAGGGGGGATGTTATCCATATCACATAGGCCCCGAACCTTAAACCAATCCTGCATAGAATAAGAACATTCAAAGAAAAGATGGTCATGAGAATCCGGCACCAATTTACACAACGGACATCGTAGAAGGCTTAGATCCACCAAAGGGCCAACATCCCATTGCCTAAGCCGATCGTGTGTCTTCAATTTTCTTCTAACCACTAACCATAAGTGGATAGAGTGACGAGGAATACAATGAGCAAACCAAACAGCATGAAACCAATCAACCATCAAAGCCCTATCCCGAATTGAGTCCCAAGCTAAAGAAACTGAAAAAGGATGTAAAACCCCATTTATATCCCGCCACATCAAATCATCATCCTGAGCATCATTAATAACAGGGACCTGGATAGAGACAATGTTTGGAAATCTAGCATACCAATCCTGTGGCCACTGCCAAATACCATCAGTAATAAGATCCCTTACCTTATTAGATAGAGAGAGCCCCGATCTTGTAATACTTCGAAACGAAAGAACGTCCCTTAACGGACATAAATCTGCCCATTTGTCAAACCACATAGAAGCCAATCTACCATTATTAATCTTGTACCAAATAAATTGACGAATTCGTGGTCTAATCTGTAGAAGTTTCCTCCAGCCTCAACTCATATCACCTATACATGGAATGTCCCAGAAACTTCGATCCTTTTTTCATGCATTCATATATATGTCATTGTCGCAAGTGTATGACTAAGTAATGGTTGGTACAGGACTGGCCCTATTTAGTCGCATGTGCTTTTATCGAAACTTTTAACTTTGGGACCGACCCATTGGCGTCCCCTCACCATGTCTTTTGTTTTGAGTGAACTGACCATAGGCTTTCACTCTCGCGCATATAAAGGTTTTCATAAAACTGCATCATGCATTCATATACTAGTTTTCCTGCATAAAATTTTTCTCATGATTTATTGTTATAAAAAAAATTTCATGTATATATTTTATGTTTTGGTCAGTTTAATCATATATTTTTTTATGTTATACTGTCAGATTGTTCTCACACGTGAGCAGGAACAACTCAATGCAGCAGTCTAAGCTACGATGCAAGCTATGCTTCCTCAGCTGAGGAATGAAATCAGGGCTTAGGTGCAGGCTGCCAACAATCAGCAACAGCACCCAGTACCTCCTCCTCCTCCTCCAGCAACATTGGTCACATGGCTGGAGAGATTCAACAAGCTACGCCCTCGATCCTTCGAGAAAACGGATAGCCCCAGCGAAGCTGAAAGCTGGTTGGCTCACATTGAGAAGATCTTCGATGCAATAGGATGTGACTCCGTCTTCAAGTCGAGGTTGGCCTGTTACAGGTTCGAAGGTGATGTGCTAGCATGGTGGAAGACACTGAAGCAGTCTGAGGGAGGTGATGATTGGGTGGCTGGTTTGACTTGGGCTCAGTTCAGGGAGTTAGTGATGGGACAGTTCTTTCCCAAGGCTGAGCAAGACTAGCTGAAAAGGGAGTACCATGGAATGAGACAGAGAGCTGGGGAGAACAACAATGAGTTCATGCATCGCTTTCTTCGTTTGGCTAGTTTTCTTGGCGCAGCAGCAGGTACTGCTGAAGAGCAAGCATACCACTTCCGGTGGGCTCTTCGTACATCGGTCGCCAACAACTTGGTGTGTGCTACGTTCAATACGGTGGCACAAGTGGCTGATCCAGCACGTAAGCTGGAGATGCTGCAAGAAAGAGAAGAGTTCGGGAAAGCAGAGAGACCCGAGAAGAGATAAACATTCTTTACTCAACAGTGACCAAACCGTATTCTTTCAGTATATGTCAATATTTATATTTCTTTTAAATTGCATCTTCCAGGCAGAAGACTAGGGACCGGTCTCATCCGGCTACTCAGCAACAACCTACTCAGCCCAAGGGAAACAGTCAGACTCACGACCATTCTGCTACAGATAGGCGTGGCGGTAATGATAATTACCGTAACAACACTAGAAACTCCAACAGCAGCAAGTCCTTACACTTACTCATTTTCTTATGTTACATGCAATAGTTCATAATTCTGACACATTAGCAATCTTCTACCAGGAATCATGGTAATGGGAGGGACCAGAACCAAAGAGGTTCACAGCCTAACCGTCCAGCTATCACTGGTATTATGTCTTACGAATTTTCCGCATTGTCCTTTGTACCTATTACCATGTCTCATGTATACTGTTCTTAGCAGGCTCCCAGCCAACAAGGGCACCTGCTGGAGGATATACTCATCCTCTTTGCACTACCTGCAACCGTAGGCACTAATAACTAGGTTTTTACCTAGTAAGAAAGTTCGTTGATGTTGATGTATGTCTATTCGAATTGATCCTGGTTAACTATGCGAATCAGTCGTTCTTTGGTGAAACAAATAGTTGTGTCGTTGTAGTAATTAAAAAGTGCAAGACATAAATGAAAATGACGTTAATTTAAATCTAACTCTAATTTAAAATAAATGGCAAGAAATTAAAACGTGACGAGAATTAAAAGACACTAAAAGTAAATAACGCAAACTTAAAACTATCTAAGGCAAACTTAAAACGCAACTAAAACTTAAACTAAGGCAAGGCTAAAATAAATCTAAGGCAAGTAAACTTAAAGTGCAACTAAGGAAAAAGGCGGGAAAAGTAAAGCTTGAAAATTAAAAATTAAAACTTAAAAACAGTAACTTAAAATAACCTGAAAATACCTCACTTGGAATAATTACTCGTTTGGAATGTCACCTTCACCCGGAATAATTCTTCTTCGTTCGGAATAATCAACATAAAACACTCATTCGGAATATTTGAACAAAACCTTCATCCGGAATAAATCCTTTATCCGGAATATGTCACTTATCCGGAATAAAGTCTTGATTTGGAATATTGCCTTGATTCGGAATATATTCCGAATGAATACCTTGATCCGGAACAATAGATGTTCCGAATGAACAATCCCCAAATCCTTCGTTCGGAATATTCCTAATGAAACAGCCACTGATCCAGAATATTTTGTATTCCGAATGAACAACCACTTGATCCGGAATATCTTCTGATCCGGAATAAATCCTCAAACCTTGATTCGGAATGCAAGTTGGTTCCGAATGAGCACCCTTTACTCGGAATAATTGTTGATCCGGAATACTACCCCTTCGTTCGGAATATTCCGAATGAATCCTTGATCCGGAATATTAAATATTCTGAATAAACGATTTGATTCGGAACAAATTCTTCACTCGGAATGTCCCTTGACTTGGAATATTTCACATCAACTCCTTGATTCGGAACAACCTGCTTAACCCTTTAATTCGGAATATACCTGGGAAACAGAAACAGACGCGAAGAACACGGGACAAAGAATAACACGAATCTAAACAAAAACTAATCAAATCAACCAAAAGATTAAGCAAGACTAACCACAAATGATACACTAATGATAATCAAACAAACCAAATCAATAACACTAACAATACTAATCAAAATAATCAAAACCCACTTTAATCAATTTAATAAAACTCAAGAACATGAACATGAACAATAAACATAAAGATTAAGATCAAACAAGAAAGGAAGATAGGAGATCAGACAATAAAAGTAAAGATTGACAAGAATTAAAAGGAAACTTACTTGAAATTAAATGAATTTAAGGTGCAAGACAAGTATTTAAATGACATTTAATTAAAGTGCAAGGTAATTAAAATGGAAGAACTAGTGTCACTTTAGCCAACAAAAACTAATGAAATGAAAATGAATCCTATTTATAGGAGATTAGGGAGGTGCTTAGGAAGCTTCCTCCCCTCTTTCTTCTTTCTTTAATTGCATCATTAAGTCCTTAATCTTTTTAGTTCTTCGACTTTAATGACTTTGTCTCGGGATTTCTTTAAACTCGTCTTGAAATTTCTTCATAAATAAGACTTGAGTTCTTCGGCTTTTAGTAAACTTCCGTCTTTTGACTTTTTCATCGATAAATCTTCAGAATTGGTCTTGGACTTCCGTTCTTTTTGCACTCTTGATTTCTTGACTTCGTCTTTTGTCTTTTTCTTCGATAAAAGCCCGTGAATGCCCGTGTTTTCTCCCCTTTTCACATTTTTGTCCTAAATCACAACAAAAACACAAACCACGCATAATTCCGACATTTACGACATAAAATACACGTTTTGGCTCGGTTATTATTGTAGTTAAGTGGTAAAAAGGATGGGTGTTTACACACCTATAAAATCCCCTACACTTGACCATTGCAATGTCCTCATGCAATGCATTAGTTACAAAGCACAATTACATTTTCCATCACAATCAATCCATATTGGCCTTTATTAAAGAGATAGAAAATTATAAACATTCAAAGTAAAGAAATCAAAAACATACCTACGGGTTTTGGAAATGTCATGAATAATCATCATTCTTAAGTTTTCACGTTCTCCAAACCAAGCTTAAAAACGAGATCATTGTTATTATAAGTTAGCAAACTACCACGAACTCATGTGGGCCAATTATTCACTAAGACTCCCTTATTCCTAGGTGTATCTCTTATATTTTATTATTGTCTTGAATGATCACGAGGATGCATTGTTTGACTTATTTCGATAGTTATTTAGGCTAAAAATAAAGTGGGAGGATTTAATCAATAGTTAGCTAAAGGAAAAAATCTTTTAAAACTGCTTCTCGGGACCTCATAAAGTTCATATCTTGGCATAACTCGCTTCGCGATTTGAGACCTTTCTCGGACCGATATTTTGCAGCGACTTCATACTTCAAATCTTGAGAGACGTTCATGAAATGATGGCCTTCTCTTCATAATAGGAATTTCTTCACTTGAAGTTTTGAGAGATTCTTCATACTTGGACCACGACTTCTTCATTTTCTCCAATCTTTATTTGGGATTTTGATATACAACGATCCGCCTCCTTTTTGGACTTGGATCTATTTATCCTCATACCTTGTTAGGGCCTTTTTGGATAGACTTCTCCATGATCTTTACGGGAGTATTTGCTTTTCGTCGTGTGTCTCGATCCTTCATATTGATTTTTGATAAATGATTCTTCACATCACTTGGGATCTTTAGCAACAAAATATAGCCCTCATGTCTTGTTAGGGCCTTTTTGGACTCGCCAATCTTCGCGTCCCGCTTCAATAAGTTATGCCTTGTCTATGAACTCTAATCCATACCGAGCAACTTTTAAACGATCTTGGGCTAGAAGCTAAGTAACTTTTCAAATCGTACAACCTTATTTATTACAGATACATTTATTAGCAAGCGATAGGAGAATAGGCTTATAATTAACTCACATAAATTCACGAAAGAATACCAAACTTATAATTGACTCTATCATCTCTCGTTCTCCACAGTTTAAAATCTCAAGGAATGAGACTCGTGGATGCTTAGCCTATTAAATCAAAGTTTTAGGTTTTCGAGTCGCCTATAGGATCTTGCAAATTCTTAGACTCTTTTAAGTTTAGAAAACGCATTTTATAGTTCCCTTGATAAACGACTCTCTAGGATCAATTATAGGAACTTGCGAAAAGTTCTTGTTCTTAACCCGTGAGAGTTAAGACTTTCGCGTTTTAAAGCTCCCTATATAAAAGCCTAGCAAAACTTGACTTAAACACGTTAAGGATACTAGCTAGAGTAAACTTAGATAAGTAAACTCGGGTTGAGTCAAAAGATTCACAACGTTTGAAAATTAAAACCACTTTATTAGAATTTATTCTAGTAAAGAAAGAAAATAACTATACCAAAGGAAAAACTAATAGGCCAAAATAGATCAAAAATTTTGAAAAATGTCGAAAAATTGATTTTCCGGTTAAAATGAGGACAAATACAAGGAAAAGGTCACTTAACTTCGATAGAAGTCCCCCCTACACTTAATATAAACATTGTCCTCAATGTTTAAGCATGTGGAAGTAAACTCCCCTACACTTAGGACATTGTGCACTTTGTTTAAATCTTGCTAAAGAAAAGACAACTAACGAGATTCCTATTTTAATATTGAGAAATATAAAATAGTGAATCGAAAAGAGTTTAGGATAGAACCGGGAAAATGGGAACAACAGAGTCACGGGTCGTCAAAAATCATCAAGAGTGGATCATTGAGCGCTCGAATCCCTGAATATTAGAAGAGAGGACAGAGCGAATACCAACGGGTCTCCCCTACACATAGGATAAAGAAAACTAAAAGATAGATGCATGGTTTGCCTCCCAAGAAGCGCTTGATTTTTGTTCACCGAGTCGTGAGCCTGACTCGACCTTGATTATCATAGGAAGAAGCATAAACATATCCGCCGGGATCAAATACATAGTTTTCGTCCACCAAATAGCACAAGCTTAAGGCGAACAAGGCAAACAAAGAAGATTAGGAAAGGTTCCCTTAAGCAAAGATGGAGCACGGTGGGAGCAAGGGTGAAGAGGTGCAAGCATATCTTCAAAATTTCCAAAGATTTTTCCTTTTATTTCATCAGATGGATACTGAGATGGCTGAAGAATATCGATACCGGGGTCGAACACCTTTTCCTTTAGGGGAAAATAGCACTCAGGCTCAGCAAAATCTGAAAATGATCCGCGAAGAAAATGCACAACCTCGTCCTCAGAAGGTGGACAAAGAGGTGTCAAATCATACGTGCTGCGGATGATGGTGTCGTCCGGTTGCTTCTCCTTCAAAAGAATTTTCTTCAAATCCAAAGTAGGATCAAGACCATAATCATCAAAGTCTAAAGGAGGAGCATCACTCTCATGAGGGAAGTATGTATTAAGAAAAGTAGAGAAGTCTTCCTCAAATGAGTAGTCATCCAAAGTAGGATTAAGCATGGTTGGCGGAGGATCTTCATCATGTGAAGAATCGCTCGAAAGAATATCGGCCTCATCAAAATCGTCATAAGTGGGCATGTCGGGATACTCGGAAGTAAAATCATCATAATCATCTCCATCGGAACTAGAATCATAAGCATCAAAGATCGGCAGAGAATCATATATGGGTGAAGGTTCCAAATTGGAGAGAGAATCATCCACATCATCTTGAAACAGTGTATTATCATTGCAAGAATCGAATAGAGGATTGTCGTAGACGACAAAATCATCAAGCACATTAATCATATTAACGGATTCTCTTCCATAGGGTTTGCTTGTAAGCTTCCCCATTTTGAACACTTGTTGTTCATTCCCGACCCTTAAAATTAATTCACCTTCGGCAACATCAACTAAAGCTCTTCCAGTTCTCAAGAATGGCCAACCAAGTATTAAAGGAATACGAGGGTCCATTTCATAATCAACAACAACAAAGTCGACCGAAAAAGTGAAGGTGCCAACTTTAATGAACACATCTTCGGCAATACCAACGGGGTAAGCGAGAGTGCGATTTGCAAGTTCAAGAGTCATCTTTGTTGGAGTAAGGTCGGGTAATGATAGTGTTGTCCAAACACTTAAAGGCATCAGATTTATACTGGCCCCGAGATCAGCAAGGGCAGTAAATTCTTCGGTTTTGTTAAAAATGCAAGGCAACACAAAACGACCGGGATCTCCATGTTTTTTGGAAGTTCTTTAAGAATAACTGCAGAACAGTTTTCATTGAAGCGTGTGTTGGCGAGCTCAATCAGCTTCTCCTTCTTGTTAAGTAATTCCTTGAATGCTTTGACAAATTTCGACATGTGGACAAGTGCTTCAACAAGGCAAATGTTGAAATTCATTTGAGAGATCATCTTCAAATAATTCGACACTTGAGTGTCATCCTTAGTGAGCAAGTTAGGCTTGTCCAAGCGAGAAGGATATAGGATGTTGGGTTTATAGGTGGAAGGTGGGGTTGGTGAAGGGTTCTTCTTCTTGGGTACGTCAGTAAGAGGTGGAGACGGTAATGGAGAACTAATACTAGGCGTGGGAGTAGGAGGGATAAATGGTGGTGGATGAGGTGTAGATAATGGGGGCGGAATATGTGGTCCTACTATGTTAACTCCACTACGGGTAGTAATAGCACTCACATTCGCTCGCGGATTGGTGACGGTGTTTAAAGGTAGAGAACTCGAAGTAGAAGGTTGAGCGGTGGTCAAGAAACTAGCCAGCATATTCTTCAAATCATTCGTTTGATTGCTGAAGGAGGATTGAATATTATCTCGAAGCTCGGATCTAATGTCATTTCCTTGCTTGGTGATATCTCCTTTCAAATTGATAATTTGGCTCTGTAGATTCTTGATTTGCTCTCCTTGGGTTCTCATTATGGCTTCAACATCGTGATTGATGGGTGGGGCTTGTTGGGCGGGTGGGTGATAAGGATTAGAAGCTTGAGGTGGGATTTGGTTGCTTCTATTGTAGTTGTTGTTGGGGTTTTGGTTTTGAGGAGAAAAATCGGGTGAAAGATAATTGTTTGACCGGTAACTCAACAAATTTCGATCCCCTTGAGGTCGGGCTTGGTAATTTTCTGGTGAATAATTACCATAAGCTGCATACACGTTTTCTGGATTTCCTTGAGTAGAAGGACAATCAGTATATGAGTGAGGACCGCCGCATGTCTCACAAGGATTGGCTACCGCTTTAACTTGTTGTTGGTTTGTAGCGAGAAGCAAGATATTTTTGTTCATTTCGGCCATCATGCGGGTGAATTCGGTCATGTCGGGGTTTGCTGAAGTAGAAGAAACATTGACTCTCGGGTTGTTCCTTGAAGAAGCGGAGGAATTCCAGTTTTTGTGATGAGTAGTCATGTTCTCTATAAGCTCTCTACACTCCTCGGGTCTCCTTTTCATAAATGTGCCACCAGCGGCTGCGTTAATCGTATCACGATCACGAAAAGTCAATCCGTTGTAGAAAGTATCAATTAAGGTCACAGGGAGCATGTTGTGGTTTGGGCAACGATCGATCAAAACATTATATCTTTCCCAAGCATCAAAGAGAGATTCATCGGGTTCTTACATGAAACCGCTGATTTGATTGCGAAGGCTCGTGACCATGGATGGTGGAAAGTAGCGCGACAAAAAGCGTTGAGTCATGTTATCCCAAGTATGAATGGAATTCTTCAGGAGACGATCAAACCATTTCTCGGCGTGGTGTAAAGTATGTGGAAAGAGTTGTAGGCGAAGGACATCCATTGTGGTACCGGGCAACTTCATGCTTTGAGTGATAGTAATGAGATTGTCGAGGTGTTTGTTGGCATCATCATCATGCATACCTCGGAATGGATTAGTTTGCATTTGTTGTATCATGTGATGCTTCAACGAAAACTTCGGAGCCGTGATTTGCATCAGTGCAATCGGTCCTCCTCGTCCAAACATGGTAGGTTGACAAAGTTACTCCATTGTCCGAAGATCGGGCTATGGAAGAACATTGTTGTTATTGTTGAGGTGCGGTGGATTATTGTTGTTGTACACACCTGCCATACCTAAATCTTCACGAGTCTCGAGCTCTTGATAAGTAGAAGATCTAGTACGCATACACCTACAAAGGCAAAAGAAAACAATACCAAAGACAAAGAGAATATATATACACTATAAAGATAAAAATAAAATCTTTTTGAATTTTTGAATTTTTTTTAATTTTTATGGATTTTTAACAATTTTTAATTTTTATGGTCTTTTTGAAAATTTTTAAGCAAGAAAATAAAGCTCACGAATGAACGGATCCCAAAAAGCAACGCGTCTCTCACAGAAAACCGTTAATCTTTACGAAAAGAGCCGGCAGCGGCGCCATTTAATAACTAGGTTTTTACCTAGTAAGAAAGTTCGCTGATGTTGATGTATGTCTATTCGAATTGATCCTGGTTAACTATGCGACTCAGTCGTTCTTTGGTGAAACAAATAGTTGTGTCGTTGTAGTAATTAAAAAGTGCAAGAAGTAAATGAAAATGACGTTAATTTAAATCTGAATCTAATTTAAAATAAATGGCAAGAAATTAAAACGTGACAAGAATTAAAAGGCACTAAAAGTAAATAACGCAAACTTAAAACTATCTAAGGCAAACTTAAAACGCAACTAAAACTTAAACTAAGGAAAGGCTAAAATAAATCTAAGGCAAGTAAACTTAAAGTGCAACTAAGGAAAAAGGCGAGATAAGTAAAGCTTGAAAATTAAAAATTAAAACTTAAAAACAGTAACTTAAAATAACCTGAAAATACCTCACTTGGAATAATTACTCGTTCGGAATGTCACCTTCACCCGGAATAATTCTTCTTCGTTCGGAATAATCAACATAAAACACTCATTCAGAATATTTGAACAAAACCTTCATCCGAAATAAATCCTTTATCCGGAATATGTCACTTATCCGGAATAAAGTCTTGATTCGGAATATTTCCTTGATTCGGAATATATTCTGAATGAATACCTTGATCCGGAACTATAGATGTTCCGAATGAACAATCCCCAAATCCTTCGTTCGGAATATTCCGAATGAAACAGCCACTGATCCGGAATATTTTGTATTCCGAATGAACAGCCACTTGATCCGGAATATCTTCTGATCCGGAATAAATCCTCAAACCTTGATTCGGAATGCAAGTTGGTACGGAATGTAGCACTGATCCGGAATGTTCCGAATGAGCACCCTTTACTCGGAATAATTGTTGATCCGGAATACTACCCCTTCGTTCGGAATGTTCCGAATGAATCCTTGATCCGGAATATTAAATATTCCGAATAAACGATTTGATTCGGAACAAATTCTTCACTCGGAATGTCCCTTGACTCGGAATATTTCACAACAACTCCTTGATTCGGAACAACCTGCTTAACCCTTTGATTCGGAATATACCTGGGAAACAGAAACAGGCGCGAAGAACACGGGACAAAGAATAACACGAATCTAAACAAATACTAATCAAATCAACCAAAAGATTAAGCAAGACTAACCACAAATGATCAACTAATGATAATCAAACAAACCAAATAAATAACACTAACAATACTAATCAAAATAATCAAAACCCACTTTAATCAATTTAATAAAACTCAAGAACATGAACATGAACAATAAAGATTATGATCAAACAAGAAAGGAAGATAGGAGATCAGACAACAAAAGTAAAGATTGACAAGAATTAAAAGGAAACTTACTTGAAATTAAATGAATTTAAGGTGCAAGACAAGTATTTAAATGACATGTAATTAAAGTGCAAGGTAATTAAAATGGAAGAACTAGTGTCACTCTAGCCAACAAAAACTAATGAAATGAAAATGAATCCTATTTATAGGAGATTAGGGAGGTGCTTAGGAAGCTTCCTCCCCTCTTTCTTCTTTCTTTAATTGCATCATTAAGTCCTTAATCTTTTTAGTTCTTTGACTTTAATGACTTTGTCTCGGGATTTCTTTAAACTCGTCTTGAAATTTCTTCATAAATAAGACTTGAGTTCTTCGGCTTTTAGGAAACTTCCGTCTTTTAACTTTTTCTTCGATAAATCTTCAGAATTGCTCTTGGACTTCCGTTCTTTTTGCACTCTTGATTTCTTGACTTTGTCTTTTGTCTTTTTCTTCGATAAAAGCCCGTGAATGCCCGTGTTTTCTCCCCTTTTCACATTTTTGTCCTAAATCACAACAAAAACACAAACCACGCATAATTCCTACATTTACGACATAAAATACACGTTTTGGCTCGGTTATTATTGTAGTTAAGTTGTAAAAAGGATGAGTGTTTACACACCTATCAAATCCCATACACTTGACCATTGCAATGTCCTCATGCAATGCATTAGTTACAAAGCACGATTACATTTTCCATCACAATCAATCCATATTGGCCTTTATTAAAGAGATAGAAAATTATAAACATTCAAAGTAAAGAAATCAAAAACATACCTACGGGTTTTGGAAATGTCATGAATAATCATCATTCTCAAGTTTTCACATTCTCCAAGCCAAGCTTAAAAACGAGATCATTGTTATTATAAGTTAGCAAACTACCACGAACTCATGTGGGCCAATTATTCGCTTAGACTCCCTTATTCCTAGGTGTATCTCTTATATTTTATTATTGTCTTGAATGATCACGAGGATGCATGTTTGACTTATTTCGATAGTTATTTAGGCTAAAAATAAAGTGGGACGATTTAATCAATAGTTAGCTAAAGGACAAAATCTTTTAAAACTGCTTCTCGGGACCTCATAAAGTTCATATCTTGGCATAACTCGCTTCGCGATTTGAGACCTTTCTCGGACCGATATTTGGCAGCGACTTCATACTTCGAATCTTGAGAGATGTTCATGAAATGATGGCATTCTCTTCATAATAGGAATTTCTTCACTTGAAGTTTTGAGAGATTCTTCATACTTGGACCACGACTTCTTCATTTTTCTCCAATCTTTATTTGGGATTTGGATACACAACGATCCGCCTCCTTTTTGGACTTGGATCTATTTATCCGCATAACTTGTTAGGGCCTTTTTGGATAGACTTCTCCATGATCTTTACGGGAGTATTTGCTTTTCGTCGTGTGTCTCGATCCTTCATATTGATTTTTGATAAATGATTCTTCACATCACTTGGGATCTTTAGCAACAAAATATAGCCCTCATGCCTTGTTAGGGCCTTTTTGGAATCGCCAATCTTCGCGTCCCGCTTCAATAAGTTATGCCTTGGCTATGAACTCTAATCCATACCGAGCAACTTCTAAACGATCTTGGGCTAAAAGCTAAGTAACTTTTCATATCGTACAACCTTATTTATTGCAGATACATTATGGGAGAATAGGCTTATAATTAACTCACATAAATTCACGAAATAATACCAAACTTATAATTGACTCTATCATCTCTCGTTCTCCACAGTTTAAAATCTTAAGGAATGAGACTCGTGGATGCTTAGCCTATTAAATCAAAGTTTTGGATTTTCGTGTCGCCTATAGGATCTTGCAAATTCTTAGACTCTTTCAAGTTTAGAAAACGCATTTTATAGTTCCCTTGATAAACGATTCTCTAGGATCAATTATAGGAACTTGCGAAAAGTTCTTGTTCTTAACCCGTGAGAGTTAAGACTTTCGCGTTTTAAAGCTCCCTATATAAAAGCCTAGCAAAACATGACTTAAACACGTTAAGGATACTAGCTAGAGTAAACTTAGATAAGTAACTCTGGTTGAGTCAAAAGATTCACAACGTTTGAAAATTAAAACCACTTTATTAAAATTTATTCTAGTAAAGAAAGAAAATAACTATACCAAAGGAAAAACTAATAGGCCAAAATAGATCAAAAGTTTTGAAAAATGTCGAAAAATTGATTTACCGTTTAAAATGAGGACAAATACAAGGAAAAGGTCACTTAACTTCGATAGAAGTCCCTCCTACACTTAATATAAACATTGTCCTCAATGTTTAAGCATGTGGAAGTAAACTCCCCTACACTTAGGAAAATATAAAATAGTGAATCGAAAAGAGTTTAGGATAGAACCGGGAAGATGGGAACACGGAATCACGGGTCGTCAAAAATCATCAAGAGTGGATCATTGAGTGCTCGAATCCCTGAATATGAGAAGAGAGGAAATAGCAAACACCAACGGGTCTCCCCTACACTTAGGATATAGATAGATAGATAAAAGATAGATACATGGGTTGCCTCCCAAGAAGCGCTTGATTTTTGTTCACCGAGTCGTGAGCCTGACTCGACCTTGATTACCATAGGAAGAAGCTTGAAACACATCCACCGGGATCAAAGACATAGTTTTCGTCCATCAAATAGCAGAAGCTTAAGGCGAACAAGGCAAGCCAAAGAAGAGTAGGCAAGGTTCCCTTAAGCAAAGATGGAGCACGGTGGTTGCAAGGGTGAAGTGGTTCAAGCAGATTTCCATAAGTTTCAAAGATTTTTCCTTTTATTTCATCAGACAGATACTGAGATGGCTGAAGAATATCGATACCGGGATCGAACACCTTTTCCTTTAGGGGAAAATAGCACTCAGGCTCAACAGCATTTGGAGATGATCCGCGAAGAAAATGCACAACGTCGTCCTCAGAAGGTGGACAAAGAGGTGTCAAATCATACGTGTTGCGGATGATGGTGTCGTCCGGTTGCTTCTCCTTTGAAAGAATTTTCTTCAAATCAAAAGTAGGATCAAGACCATAATCATCAAAGTCTAAAGGAGGAGCATCACTCTCATGAGGGAAGTATGTATTAAGAAAAGTAGAGAAGTCTTCCTCAAATGAGTAGTCATCCAAAGTAGGATTAAGCATGGTTGGCGGAGGATCTTCATCATGTGAAGAATCGCTCGAAAGAATATCGGCCTCATCAAAATCGTCATAAGTGGGCATGTCGGGATACTCGGAAGTAAAATCATCATAATCATCTCCATCAGAACTAGAATCATAAGCATCAAAGATCGGTGGAGAATCATATATGGGTGAAGGTTCCAAATTGGAGAGAGAATCATCCACATCATCTTGAAACAGTGGATTATCATTGCAAGAATCGAATAGAGGATTGTCGTAGACGACAAAATCATCAAGCACATTAATCATATTCACGGATTCTCTTCCACAGGGTTTGCTTGTAAGCTTCCCCATTTTGAACACTTGTTGTTCATTCCCGACCCTTAAAATTAATTCACCTTCGGCAACATCAACTAAGGCTCTTCCGGTTCTCAAGAATGGCCGACCAAGTATTAAAGGAATACGAGGGTCCATTTCATAATCAACAACAACAAAGTCGACCGGAAAAGTGAAGGTGCCAACTTTAATGAACACATCTTCGGCAATGCCAACGGGGTAAGCGAGAGTGTGATTTGCAAGCTCAAGAGTCATCTTTGTTGGAGTAAGGTCGGGTAATGATAGTGCTGTCCAAACACTTAAAGGCATCAGATTTATACTGGCCCCGAGATCAGCTAGGGCATTAAACTCTTCGGTTTTGTTAAAAATGCAAGGCAACACAAAACGACCGGGATCTCCAAGTTTTTCCGGAAGTTCTTTAAGAATAACTGCAGAACAGTTTTCATTTAAGCGTGTGTTGGCGAGCTCAATCAGCTTCTCCTTCTTGTTAAGCAATTCCTTGAATGCTTTGACAAATTTCGGCATGTGGACAAGTGCTTCAACAAGGCTAATGTTGAAATTCATTTGAGAGATCATCTTCAAATAATTCGACACTTGAGTGTCATCCTTAGTGAGAAAATTAGGCTTGTCCAAGCGAGAAGGATATGGGATGTTGGGTTTATAGGTGGAAGGTGGGGTTGGTGAAGGGTTCTTCTTCTTGGGTACATTAGTAAGAGGTGGAGACGGTAATGGAGAACTAATACTAGGCGTGGGAGTAGGAGGGATAAATGGTGGTGGAGGAGGTGTAGATGATGGGGGCGGAATAGGTGGTCCTACTATGGTAATTCCACTACGGGTAGTAATAGCACTCACATTCGCTCGAGGATTGGTGACGGTGTTTGAAGGTAGAGAACTCGAAGTAGAAGGTTGAGCGGTGGGCAAAAAACTAGCCAGCATATTCTTCAAATCATTCGTTTGATTGCTGAAGGAGGATTGAATATTATCTCGAAGCTCGGATCTAATGTCATTCCCTTGCTTGGTGATATCTCTTTTCAAATTGATAATTTGGCTATGTAGATTCTTGATTTGCTCTCCTTGGGTTCTCATTATGGCTTTAACATCTTGATTGATGGGTGGGGCTTGTTGGGCGGGTGGGTGATAAGGATTAGAAGCTCGAGGTGGGATTTAGTTGCTTCTATTGTAGTTGTTGTTGGGGTTTTGGTTTTGAGGAGAAAAACCGGGTGAAAGATAATTGTTTGACCGGTAACTCAGCAAATTTCGATCCCCTTGAGGTCGGGCTTGGTAATTTTCCGATGAATAATTACCATAAGCTGCATACACGTTTTCCGGATTTCCTTGAGTAGAAGGACAATCAGTGTATGAGTGAGGACCGCCGCATGTCTCACAAGGATTGGCTACCGCTTTAACTTGTTGTTGGTTTGTAGCGAGAAGCAAGATATTTTTGTTCATTTCAGCCATCATGCGGGTGAATTCGGTCATGTCGGGGTTTTCTGAAGTAGAAGAAACATTGACTCTCGGGTTGTTCCTTGAAGAAGCGGAGGAATCCCAGTTTTTGTGATGAGTAGTCATGTTCTCTATAAGCTCTCTACACTCCTCGGGTCTCCTTTTCATAAATGTGCCACCAGCGGCTGTGTTAAGCGTATCACGATCGCGAAAAGTCAATCCGTTGTAGAAAGTATCAATTAAGGTCACAGGGAGCATGTTGTGGTTTGCGCAACGATCGATCAAAACAATATATCTTTCCCAAGCATCAAACAGAGATTCATCGGGTTCTTGCATGAAACCGCTGATTTGATTACGAAGGCTCGTGACCATGGATGGTGGAAAGTAGCGCGACAAAAAGCGTTGAGTCATGTCATCCCAAGTATTAATGGAATTCTTCGGGAGACGATCAAACCATTTCTCGGCGTGGTGTGATAAAGTATGTGGAAAGAGTTGTAGGCGAAGGACATCCATTGTGGCACCGGGCAACTTCATGCTTTGAGTGATAGTAATGAATTTGTCGAGGTGTTTGTTGGCATCATCATCATGCATACCTCGGAATGGATTAGTTTGCACTTGTTGTATCATGTGATGCTTCAACGAAAACTCCAGAGCCGTGATTTGCATCGGTGCAATCGGTCCTCCTCGTCCAAACATGGTAGGTTGACAAAGCTCCTCCATTGTCTGAAGATCGGGCTGTGGAAGAACATTGTTGTTATTGTTGAGGTGCGGTGGATTATTGTTGTTGTGCACACCTGCCATACCTAAATCTTCATGAGTCTCGGGCTCTTGATAAGTAGAAGATCTAGTACGCATACACCTACAAAGGCAAAAGAAAACAATACCAAACACAAAGATAATATATATACACTATAAAGATAAAAATAAAATCTTTTTGAATTTTTGAAATTTTTTTTAATTTTTATGGATTTTTAAACAATTTTTAATTTTTATGGTCTTTTTGAAAATTTTTAAGCAAGAAAATACCGCTCACGAATGAACGGATCCCAAAAAGCAACGCGTCTCTCATAGAAAACCATTAATCTTTGTGAAAAGAGCCGGCAGCGGCGCCATTTAATAACTAGGGTTTTACCTAGTAAGAAAGTTCGTTGATGTATGTCTAATCGAATTGATCCTGGTTAACTATGCGACTCAGCTATCTTTGGTGGAAACAATAGTTATGTCGTTGTAGTAATTAAAAAGTGCAAGACGTAAATGAAAATGACGTTTATTTAAATCTAACTCTAATTTAAAATAAATGGCAAGAAATTAAAACGTGACGAGAATTAAAAGGCACTAAAAGTAAATAACGCAAACTTAAAACTATCTAAGGCAAACTTAAAACGCAACTAAAACTTAAACTAAGGCAAGGCTAAAATAAATCTAAGGCAAGTAAACTTAAAGTGCAACTAAGGAAAAAGGCGGGAAAAGTAAAGCTTGAAAATTAAAAATTAAAACTTAAAAACAGTAACTTAAAATAACCTGAAAATACCTCACTTGGAATAATTACTCGTTCGGAATGTCACCTTCACCCGGAATAATTCTTCTTCGTTCGGAATAATCAACATAAAACACTCATTCGGAATATTTGAACAAAACCTTCATCCGGAATAAATCCTTTATCCGGAATATGTCACTTATCCGGAATAAAGTCTTGATTCGGAATATTGCCTTGATTCGGAATATATTCCGAATGAATACCTTGATCCGGAACAATAGATATTCCGAATGAACAATCCCCAAATCCTTCGTTCGGAATATTCCGAATGAAACAGCCACTGATCCGGAATATTTTGTATTCCGAATGAATAGCCACTTGATCCGGAATATCTTCTTATCCGGAATAAATCCTCAAACCTTGATTCGGAATGCAAGTTGGTTCGGAATGTAGCACTGATCCAGAATGTTCCGAATGAGCATCATTTACTCGGAATAATTGTTGATTCGGAATACTACCCCTTCATTCGGAATGTTCCGAATGAATCCTTGATCCGGAATATTAAATATTACGAATAAACGATTTGATTCGGAACAAATTCTTCACTCGGAATGTCCCTTGACTCGGAATATTTCACAACAACTCCTTGATTCGGAACAACCTGCTTAACCCTTTGATTCGGAATATACCTGGGAAACAGAAACAGACGCGAAGAACACGGGACAAAGAATAACACGAATCTAAACAAAAACTAATCAAATCAACCAAAAGATTAAGCAAGACTAACCACAAATGATCAACTAATGATAATCAAACAAACCAAATCAATAACACTAACAATACTAATCAAAATAATCAAAACCCACTTTAATCAATTTAATAAAACTCAAGAACATGAACATGAACAATAAACATAAAGATTAAGATCAAACAAGAAAGGAAGATAGGAGATCGGACAATAAAAGTAAAGATTGACAAGAATTAAAAGGAAACTTACTTGAAATTAAATGAATTTAAGGTGCAAGACAAGTATTTAAATGACATGTAATTAAAGTGCAAGGTAATTAAAATGGAAGAACTAGTGTCACTCTAGCCAACAAAAACTAATGAAATGAAAATGAATCCTATTTATAGGAGATTAGGGAGGTGCTTAGGAAGCTTCCTCCCCTCTTTCTTCTTTCTTTAATTGCATCATTAAGTCCTTAATCTTTTTAGTTCTTCGACTTTAATGACTTTGTCTCGGGATTTCTTTAAACTCGTCTTGACATTTATTCATAAATAAGACTTGAGTTCTTCGGCTTTTAGTAAACTTCCGTCTTTTGACTTTTTCTTCGATAAATCTTTAGAATTGGTCTTGGACTTCCGTTCTTTTTGCACTCTTGATTTCTTGACTTCGTCTTTTGTCTTTTTCTTTGATAAAAGCCCGTGAATGCCCGTGTTTTCTCCCCTTTTCACATTTTCGTCCTAAATCACAACAAAAACACAAACCACGCATAATTCCGACATTTACGACATAAAATACACGTTTTGGCTCGGTTATTATTGTAGTTAAGTGGTAAAAAGGATGGGTGTTTAGACATCAACTATTTTTTTCATTTGTAGGATATGTAAATCTATGCTTATGTTTTAGAGAGAGAAAGAGATAGAAAGATGGTGGATTTCACACTTCTAGAAAGAGAAATTTTAAGAGAACTATGTGTTATTCAAATGAAATCACCACCCTCTCCATCAATGGAGAGGGTTTATATACCAAGCCCATAAGATGGGCTTGGGCTTACATTTGGGCCGGCCATACAAGCATGGACCGGGCTTTTCCTTGTTTAGTTAATTAAAAGATATCTAGACTACGAACTACAACTTAATATATTGTCAGAGTGACCGAATCTTCCTAAATACGTAAAAACATATTTCCGACAATCTCCCCTTAAGGGAGGTCACTCCAAACAAGGGCGTTACCCAAGTTACAATAATAAAATAAACCTAGCATACTATGCTTGTCTTGAGCTCGTAGTCTTCGTCTTTCTTTTCTTTTTCTTTTTTGGTGAACATGCTGATGTGATCTTTGATATCAATCTTGAGCATTAATCTCTTGCTTTGATCTTGTGCATCCATCACTTGTGATCTTCGCCTCTTCGTGACGCCATGTCCCACATACTTAACTTTTAGGCTTTGTTGAATTAGATGAGATATAAAGTGCATAAAATATAAGCATGCGGGGACGACTTCTTCTTGGATTCCGCAACGCCACCGTCTTCAAATGCCGCAACATAAGTAGACACGAACGAAATGGCTTTGAACATTTCATTCTAATTCGGTAGCATTTTACCTCCGGTCGGTGAAGACCGTTGGACGATATAAAATATCGTACTTGTGACAGGTAGATTTAATTAAAAATCTCCTTGACAAGATTTCGCGGGTAAACCCGTTCTCTTTACTTGACCGTCCAAAGCTGACTGCGAACGTAAAGAGTGAATGATTTGGATCAAATTATCCGCATGATTGAAGCCGTCAATTCTGATTCCTGGAACAAGTGAAATTCAATTAAGAATCGCACCATCGTTGCTTTCCAGTTGTCACGAGCTTGATTCATATTGAATCTTGCAAGTTACCTACCAAGTGCTGTTTGATGTTAACACTAGAAGGATTTCCACTCATCACCGTGAACACTAAGGTATCACTCTGAGTGTTCTGGCAAGATCACTAAGATATTGCGTAGAGGCCTTGAATATGTTTAAATTCAGTTAAGAATTAAACCACTGTTGCATTCCAGTTATCACAAGTTTGATTCATAAAGAATCGCACAAGTTACCTACCATGAGCTTTTTGATATTCGCTCAAGAAGGATTTCCATCTTCATTGTAAATACTTTCGTATTACTCGGATGTTCAGGCAAGATCATGAAGATTTTGCGTAGGACTCTTAAGATCTTTCTTACTTTTCACAGTGTGTGAGGAAGCAAGGAAATATGAAAGTGTGTCCTAATGAGATATTTGATGATCTCAAATGGCTCTAGACTCGATCGTGCATATTGGATTTTAGTGATCGGAGGCTGGAGAGGAGTGTCACCTTTTCAATACCAATTTATTCGGAGTGAATAAATCAATAGATAATGTGTTGTCTCCGTGTGATTAAAACAAATATCTTTTAAGAGATATCTGAGTTAGCTGGGTTCGGTTGTGCATTGCATCACTGGGTTCATGATGTCTATCTTCAATATTGAGCATCATTAAGAAATGATCTCAATAGCATATGTGTTGACCCGGTTTCTGCCTAAAGTTGTAAAGAGGTCTTCTTTCTTTACACCCTTTATCTTTACAATTCTTTTTCATTCTTCAACCCCTTCAATGCTTACCAATACGTCATAACTAGCACCTTGTTGTGATTGTTCCAGTGCTAACTTAAGTACTTGGTCGACATCCAGCTACGTTCACAATCTTTCTCCAACTTTCCTAAGGACTACTATTTCTAGCTATGGAATGTCCTTGGGAAGATTCCTCCGGTTCTGGAAGAATCATAGGACTTAACCTATCCTACCATCCTTATGTCACCATAATCTTCATCGTCGTGAAATAAATGGGTTTTGGGTAAGTATATGTCACCAAGAAAATTCATTTTGCTCCCCCTTAACATATGCCATGATATTCAAAAACATTTCGCATATGTCGGGATGAGCCAGCACATTAAGTCAAACCATTTGTGATAATATCCCATATTAAATCACATTTTCTCCCCCATATTAAAAGTATTAACCCAATCGATGTTTTTAATATCAGTTGATTTAATGAAGTTTTAACAAAGGTTTTGGGAAGAAAAATGCAAGTCCGTTTTATCTCCATGATACCAAATATATGAGATATGATACAGATTTGTAACATGATCACATATTCACCATATTAAAAAAGAATTGACAAGGTTGGACCTGATAGATGAGAACATCATATGATAAGATCAAATGGTTCTTGTCAGCATATGTTGGTCGCCTCGTCACGTCTGAAGTCATCTTTTGACACCACATGTACGATTGGTATTGTTGTCTTGAAACCAACTTGTGATCTAGGTACGTTCGGCATCGAAGATTCTGAATGCTTGACAGTTGCTCCCCCTCAATTATTGACCCGTGTTCTATTGAAAGAGCTGTAGTCGTCGGTTGAGTAGTCGCATCGTCGAGTATGTAGATACCAATTGTAGATTTCTATGGTTGTAGAGATGATAGCTTCATAAAAACAAGACTTCTCTTGTGTTTAACAAATAAATGCACTGAAACGTATATAGATTTGTGTGAGACCAAGTTATAAAGTAAACTTGATCCCTTACAAGGTTTTAAAGTAAACCTTGCCCAAGAAAATTAATTCCCGTTGTGAGCCAAAGCTTTCAATAAGAAATACTTGACTTTAATATGAAAATCGGGTTGCAGTCAGAAATAACTACAAGCCATATAGGCATGTTTTATGAAATATTTACAACTTTTGTACGAACTCTATTTACGGCTCCGTGTCGATATTAATCAACATTTCTAAGGCCGTAAATATTATCGTACCAAAATACATGGCTTTGAAAAATAAGGTAAAAATATTTTTGGATTTTTATGAATTTTTCAATTTTTATGGTTTTTATATGGTTTTATATTTTTGTATTTTGCTTTTGTGGATAAAAATATAAACAATATATACAAATGATCACCAAGGATACGGAGAATAGTTTACCACCACTATTCTTTCGCTTCATCTGCCAATTCCTTTAGAGTCTCAGGCGAGAAGGTTCTCATTCCTAGCTTGTCGGCCAAAAATTCAATTCGAGCGCGATCTAAAGCCTTCGTGAAAATATCCGCCAATTGATACTCAGATCAGACAAAGTAAAGCTCGATCACTCCATTTTCCACTTGCTCCTTGATGAAGTGGTAGCGAATGTCAATATGCTTCGACCGGGAGAATTGAACATTGTTGCAGCATAAGGCAATTGCACTCTTGTTGTCGCAGTACATCGGAATTTTGTTGAAACCTAGACCATAGTCGGTTAATTACGATCTCATCCAAAGAATTTGAGCACAGCAACCGGACATAGCTATGTATTCTGCTTTCGTACTTGAAATTGCAGCGCTTTTCTGCCTTTTCAATGCCCAACTGATTAGCCGATCTCCTAGTAGTTGCAAAGTTCCACTCGTATTACGCCTTGTATCTTGACAACCCGTGTGATCCGCATCTGCATATGGCCACTAGGAATTTGTAGTCATGCCATTTGGCCTTACCAATGCTTCAGCTATTTTCATGGATCTGATGAACAGAATCTTCCATGAATTTCTGGACAAATTCGTCATTGTCTTCATTGACGACATTCTGATACTCGTTAAGTCCAAGGAGGAACACGAAGACCATCTTCGTACAGTGTTACAGATTCTTCGACAGAAGCAGCTGTATGCTAAATTCTCCAAGTGTGAGTTCTGGTTAGACAAGGTGGCGTTCTTAGGTCACATTGTATCAGCAGAAGGAATCACCATGGATCCAGCAAAGGTTGAGGCTATTACTAAGTGGCCAAGACCGACATCAGCGACTGATGCACTACCATTGACCTTTTCCCGTTTTGGCTGGTTACTACCGTAGGTTCGTACAGAACTTTTCCCGTTTAGCACTACCATTGACCAAACTGATGCGACAAGGGGAGAAATTTGTCTGGACTGAAGAAAGAGAGAAGAGCTTTGAAGACCTAAAGCTGAAGTTAGTATCTGCACCTATTCTTACTCTCCCATCTGGTACAGGTGGATTTCAAATCTACAGTGATGCTTCAGGGAAGAGACTTGACTTTGTTCTCATGCAACATGGGAAAGTGATCGCGTACGCTTCACCGCAGCTTAAGCCTTATGAGGAAAATTACCCTACGCATGACTTGGAACTTGCAGCAGTCGTGTTTGCATTAAAAATAAGGAGGCACTACTTGTATGGAGAATCATGTGACATCTTCACGGACCACAAGAGCTTGAAGTACATCTTCACTCAACGTGAATTGAAAATGAGAGGGAGGAGATGGTTAGAGCTGTTGAAGGATTATGACATCAATCTGTAGTATCATCCCGACAAGGCGAATGTAGTGGTAGATGCACTTAGTAGAAAGTCCAGAATGATAAACGACATTAAAATTGAGGAGGAAACTATAAGAGACTTAGAGCGTCTAGACATTGAGATCATGGTACGTGGACAGCACAGTTACTGGGCTAATCTTAGAGTGGAACCTGAGTTACTCTCTAGGATGAAGGAAGCTCAGAAGGATGATGGTGAAATCTGGGCGATAATTCAGAATTTGGAGAAGCAAACAGAATTTCGAGTAGACGCAGACGGTATCTTATGGCAGGGCAGGAGACTTTGTGTTCCTCATGATCAAG
Organism: Glebionis coronaria; assembly: GCA_025667525.1. Classification (NCBI taxonomy): domain Eukaryota; kingdom Viridiplantae; phylum Streptophyta; class Magnoliopsida; order Asterales; family Asteraceae; genus Glebionis; species Glebionis coronaria. The sequence goes on along the minus strand of CM046876.1, from coordinate 316,730,369 downwards.
AACTCTGGGAAGCATTGTTCGCTGAGGTTCATAGCTCCTCATTCTCTATTCATCCTGGTTCGACCAAGATGTACCCTGACATCAAGCAATACTTTTGGTGGAGTGGTATGAAACAGGATGTTGCGACTTACGTCTCCAAATGTCTTACCTTCCAGCAGGTTAAGATCGAGCATCAGCGATCTGGCGGTCTTCTACAACCGTTAGATATTATAGAGTGGAAGTGGGACCAGATCACCATGGATTTTGTTACCGGTCTTCCACAGACAAAGAGAAGGCATGATGCGATTTGGGTTATCGTTGATCCACTTACGAAGTCAAATCATTTCTTACCGATCCGCAAGGAAGATTCGGTCAGTAAACCGCCGATACGTACAAGAAGGAGATCATGAGACTTCATGGTGCTCCATCCAGCATCGTCTCGGATAGAGATCCTCGTTTCACTTCGCGATTTTGGAGGAGTCTATAGAAAGCTTGGGGTACAAAACTTAAGCTTAGCACGGCTTTCCATCCTCAAACAGACGGGCAATCAGAGCGTACGATTCAGACATTAGAAGACATGTTGAGGTCATGTGCGTTGGAATGGACGGGAGATTGGGACGATTACATCTGTCTGGTAGAGTTTGCATGCAACAACAGTTTGCACGCAAGTATTAAATGTGCTCCATTCGAGATGTTGTATGGCAGAAAGTGTCACGCCCCAATCTGCTGGGATCAGGTTGGTGAGCGAACACTTGAAGGACCAGAAATGATAGAGTTGACCAACGAGAAGGTCATAGTAGCTAAGCAGAAATTGCAAGAAGCACGGTCACGTCAGAAGAGTTATGCCGACAAGCATCGTAAGGACTTATATTTTAACGTATGAGATCACGTCTTCCTTAAGGTATCGCCAGCACGTGGTGTTAGACGTTTTGGAATCAAAGGGAAGCTCAGTCCTCGATTCATCAGATCGTTTGATGTCATTGAGCGAGTCGGTGAAGTATCTTATCGTTTAGCGTTACCTCCGCAGCTTTCTCATGTTAACGATGTTTTCCATGTGACCTTACTCAGAGGGTACAAGTATCATCCCCTTCACATGGTTCAGTACCCACTGGAACAGATTAGTGAAGATCTTACCTTCATAGAGGAACCCGAACGAGTTCTTGACAGACAAGAACGAGTCATGAGGAGGAAGACGATTCCATTCGTCAAAATCCTTTGGAGGGATCATATCGAGCGGGAAGCCACTTGGGAGACCGAGGAGTCTATCCGGACTTCTTACCCTCATTTCAAGTTTTGAATTCGGGTATGTTCCTCTTTTCCAGTTTACGTTATCTATAATTCGGGGACGAATTATTCTTTTTAGGGGGGAGAGTTGTAAAACCCGCATGCTTTTACCATGAATAGTACACTTATAATCGTACGTACATGATTAAAATTTCCTTTTATAACATGTTTAGGTTTCACGAATTTTAATTACAAGAATTACGCACATGTTATTACACGATAAAGTATTTAAAGCATACTAATACACGATAATTATTATCAACAATAATTATAATCACGAACATGAAAGCATGAACATAAATAATCACGAACATATTAATGAGTAATTACGTAGATTATTATTACGACTACGTACAAGTATATATTATAATACGAACACTAAATAATAATGTCACGTAAATACGAACACTAGAACATGTAATATTTTAGAACACGATTAAGTTACGGTTTTTCCCTTTGTGGGCCCTACAAGGCGCGGCTAGACAAGAGAGGAGAGGCCCAACCCATGTTTAATTTTACCAAAATACATATTCGGTAAATATTCATTCCCTGTAGAATTTTTAGAAAAACTAAAAACCCTAAAACCTTTCTCTCTCTCTCCTTGGCCGGCGGCAACCTCAAGAAACAGGGGTGGTGGTTTGATTTTTGATTAGAAAATCATTAGTACGTGTTCGTGTGTTCATTCCTTATTGATTCCACGTGTGTTGGTAATCCAAAAACCCTTCTTTATTTTCTTTTTATGTTTATTGCATGTATGATCATGGGGGTTTAATAAAACAAGATTAAAACAAGTAAAATCATGGGGGTAAATTAGTTGGGTTTGTTTTTGGGTTTGGTGTTTGGCCGCCACACAAACCGAGAGTCTCACGACTCTCGGTGTCGTTTGGTTCGCTTCACCACACTAGGCAAAGGTCTCGGTGGTGTTGGTGTTCGGTCGGCAGCAAGGGCAAGGCACCCCGACTCGCGCCGGGGGTGTCCTTGTGTTCGGTTTGTCTCGGCAGCCACAGCCCCACCACCGGCTTAAACCGGTAGCTATTTTAGGCAAGCAGGGGAAATCCACCGCAAGTAGGGGAAAACCACCACAGGCAGCAGGGGGAGCACCAGCACTGCCGATGGGAACTTTGGTGGTCAGCGGTTGGGCCGAGCAGGGGCAATACCACCGCCATGCATCCGGTGGAAGTGAACCGAGGGCAGGGGAAACCGGCATGGGCCGGTTTGCCACTGTTTTCGATGGGGTTTGGTTCGGGCCGGTTCACGTGTTCACGGGTCCGGTTCACGACACGAGTTAACAAAATAATACACGGGATCGGGTTATGATTTTTACAAGTTTAGTTATTTTTACATGTGCTTTTATTTACAAGCTAATTAAATTAATTTAACATGTTCTATAATTAATTTAATTAAAACGTGACTTAGGTTTAATATTATTATTAATAATACATAATAACCTAAGTATTTATTTATTTAATTAGACTATAGTATTTAATTAATTATTAAAACATGACTTATAATTAATTAATTTCTATGACTTAGGTTATATTAATATGAATATTAATACATGTTTTAACCTAAGTATTTTATACGCTTAATTTAATTAAATCATGATTATATTTAATTAAATCCTATAACCTATAGTTTATTTAATTTACATGTATTAATTAATAAACTATACTATTAATCACATGAATTAGAATATTAATGAGTAAAAACTTAAGCATATCTTATTAGCTTAATAATCCAGCTTATTTCTAAATATAGAAACTTTCTATTTTTAGAAACTAATTTATTTTAAGCAACTATTCTATTTATGGGAACTTTCTATTTTTTGAAACTTATTTATTTTAAGCAGCTATTCTATTTTTGGAAACTTTTATTTTTGTAAATTTTCTATTTTTGGAAACTTTCTATTTTAGGAAACTTGTTATTCTTGGAAAGTTACTTATTATTACACAACAAGTATAATAATACAAGAAATACAAGTAGTACTTAATCAGAATATCCAGAATACATGATAAACACAGCATAACGTTAAAATCAGTAAAACATGACATGAACATATAAAACAAGCTAAGACATGATATAAAATCAGTTACATACACAGTAATCAGAACACTTATACTCGTATATTATTTATGTAGCATTAGTGAGATCGAAGTAGGACTCTCTTCCGTTCGTCTTCTTCGTTCACTGGACACAAGGTACGGATTCTCCGTCCTTTCAGTATGGACATTCTTTCCTTATTAGGATTCCCCGTATGCAGCCAACTGTTTTCCTAGTATATGTTTTATATGTTTTGATTTGCTTATGTTTAATTAAATGCCTAAGCCATATACATGCATGACCAGTTTCACCTAGTTATGGAGATACCATAACCATAACACTGGAGGCACCAGTGTTATGACTTCACCACGGCCGAGTGATAGCTCGTGGCGTCCCTTTTAGCTTTTGGCCATATTATTATATTATCATGTGAGGCGTATGGGTGCATCCTAGATTACATGTTTTTACAGATTATTCAGGTGAATGTGGAGTGTGCCTTGCATCCTTCACAAGGAGTTGATCCCTCCTACCCAAACTTATATTAATTAGAGGCAACCCCTCTAATTGCATGATGAGGTCACCCCACCAAGTATTCATGCACGTTGATATTTCATGACCTATATCGGCTAATGGTTAACATGTTAAACAGTTTTCATAAGATAAACATAAGGCTTTTCAAACTATAAAACCAGTTTTACTAAGTTATACCATGTTTTCCAGGACTTAATCAATTCCGCTGCTATTTGTTGTATATGCTTATGTTATTCATTCTATGCTTGTATATCCTTGCACTGAGTGTTATGCTCAGCCATTTTCCTTTCATGTTCCCAAAATGACAGGTACTCAGGGACGCTCGTAGACTCTAAGGTCATGTAATGTTTAAGACATTTATCCTTGTACGCTTTAATGACACGCCATAATCACGCGTGACATTCCATTTATCAAAATGGGGTGTTACAATTATTTCTATAATAATCGGTTTCAGAATGTACCTATTTAGAAGTGTGAGCCATAAGACATTTCTCATCTTTGGATTTGTCATCAACATCTTCACCTCTATCGCTCCATGAGCCTCCAATGAATGTCGTGTGGTTCTTGTCGCGTGAAGGCTTAGGACAATCATCGATGAAATGATTCGAATCACCACATCTATAGAATTTCCTATCACCTTTATCATCCTTGCTAAATTGGTTTTTGGAGAATGATTTCTTGTCGTTGCTTGGTTGCCTCACGTGTTGACCTCGTCTCTTAAAGAACTTCTTGAAGTCTCCAACCGCCATGGCATATTCCTCATCATCTCTATCCGAGGAGCTTTCATGTTCACTTTGCGCCTTCTTGGCTTTAAGTGCTAGAGACTTTCTTTCACTCTTGGTTTTCACTAATTCCGAGTCCTTCAAAATTATCATCTCATGAACTTTCAAGTTGCCAATGAGTTCATCGAGTGATAATGTGGTGAGATCCTTTAATTCTTCAATCGCCGTGACTTTGGCTCTCCACTTTGGATGAAACGCCCTAAGAAACTTCCTAACATTGTTCTTGCTAGAAAAACCTTCATTAAGTTCTTTTAAACTAGCAATAATAGTGTTAAATCTAGCAAATGCACTATCGATAGTTTCATCTTCTAAGATGACAAATTGTTCATATTGTTGAACAAGAAGATCGATTTTACTTTCTTTGACTTGGCTATTACCTTGGTGGGTTACTAAAAGAGTGTTCCAAATATCTTTAGCGATTTCACACATAAAAATCCTTTCGTACTTTTTCTTTGGTAAAGCATTATAAATCACCATTTTAGCCTCATTATTTTAGCAAGTTTCCCTTAAGTGTCATCATTAGATTTTTCAAAAGTGACTATCTCTTTGCTTTTAGAAACTTCATTATACTGATAAGGCAAAAAATCACCATGGGTAATAACATGCCAAAGATCTAAATCTTTTGATTTCACATAAGTCTCAAATCTATTTTTCCAATAAATAAAACTATCGGTTTCAAAACGAGGTGGTCTTTGCATAGATTTCCCTTCTAGGTACTTTTTATAATCCATAGATCGATTCAAGTTTTAAAATACAATATATTTTAAAAATACTTGAGCAACCACTCTCTGATACCAATTATAGAAACTAGAAAGTGGGGGGTTATATAGTTTCTTAAAATTTACTTGTCAAAAAACGGTTTTCAAAAATCCTTTTCAAAAACTTAGACTTGAGTGATTATGTGAAACCTTGTTATACACAATATGAAAAAGGTATAAGGCAACTAAACTAATAATCACAAGTATAAAGAATAATGAATGTAAAGAGATAGGGGAAAGACAAATTAAACCAAACACCAAGGATTTATAGTGGTTCGACAACGAAGCTCACTCCGCGTCCCTACTCCACTCCTCGAGTACTCCTTACTCGAGAGTTCACTAATAAACAAGTTCCTTAAGGTGGAGAAATCATGCACAACGTTGGTTATCCAATTTCCGACTCTAAGCTAAAAGTCGAGCCCTAATCTTAGCTAGGACCAATCTACACTAGTATACTTTAAGGACCATGTGTAAACCTTAGTTCATACACAACTTCTAAATAGACACAACTACTTGGATCTTCACAACAATGACACAACAATGAATAAATAAGATATGATCTTCAATGGATCTTTGAGGTAGACTCAACACTTCAAGGATGAAAGTGTTCTTCTCTTTGCACTTGGAGAGGAAGAGATGGGAGAAGAAAGATTCACTTTTAAACAGTAGTAATCAACCAAATGACCAAGGATTTGAGTGATTTTAGAAGTATGAAAGAATCTGGAAATATATGTGCAAAAGAGGTGAGGAGAAAATATGAGAATGGTCTACTATTTATAAGACTAGGCTCCAAGGCTAAGTCTGCCCGCGGTTCTTCATAGGAGCCCGCGGTTCCTTATCAATAAGGAACCGCATAGCCACTTAAGGAACCGTCGGAGTAGACTACGCTCCTTTTTGTCTTTTAGTGGTATGGTTCGAATCTGGTGATTAAAATATCCTGAAAGGATATTCCCAACCAAGATAGAATATGCCATTTTCAAATTTCAAATATTTAATTTAATAAAACAATTTCTTAAAAATAAAGTTTGATAAAAACTTGTCACACTTAATAAAAAGTGAGTTTTAAGAAACGATTAAATCCTTGATCAATTAATTAGGATAAGTACTTGTTTGTACATACCTTAAGTGATAATGGATGAAATAAAAAATACTTTGTGACACCCCCGGGTAGGGTCAAAATATGCGGAATGATCAACGGAGATGTCACAAGGGTGGATCGATAGCACATAGTCCATAGAGCATAAGATAAGAGATTATTCAAAAACAGATTACATGATTATTATACAAATTTATAAAAATTATCTTTAACATGACATAAGTAGATTGTTCATCTTCCCCAAATAGAATCCTTGACGAGTCCTACAATGCAGATTACAATGATGCTTGAGTCCATGCACATATCACGTACTAACTTCATTTTCCTGAGAAAAACATGCTTAGAGGGTCAACATAAAGTTGGTGAATTTACAGGTTTAATAATAATTAGTTTGGACATACATTAATCATAGAAGTAACAATGCACAAAGCATTTTTACTAAAAGTTAGATTAAATTTGCTATTACTCGAAACTGAAGCTTAACCTTCCATAGTCCTCAACAGATGAGGACGTAGTGTCGTACAAAAAGACACCCAAACCTAGTTCCAACATGGTATACATCTGTTGTCCCGGTCAAGGCACAGTGAGCATGACTCACCCAGATGGGATGGTCAATCCCTAATAGATCTATTTATAACATTCAGGCGATTTACAACAATTTAACAGTTTCTATAATAGTCAATCATAGTCAAGTTTATACAATTCCGTTATGTCCATTAAAAATAGTAGCATGTTTTTCCCCCGTAGAGGAAAAGTTTATCAATAGTTTATATGGGGTTGTAAACTCACCTGGGAGTTGGCAATAGTTGTATAACACGAATATCCAAATAATGCTCACGCCAAAGGCTATGCCTAATCAAATAGTACAGCCTTAATAGATAGTACAAAGAACATATGTGTATGCTTATACATATTTTTAGTCAGTTTAATAATGCTACAGTATTTATCTAAATAACCGTAGTACAAGTATTAACAATATCCATTTAAACTTATCTACATAAGTTTCATATTTAAGTAAACATAAAATGTATTACTTTTAATATTAGTTTACGTCCGTAGTACATGTATTAGTAATAACTATTTAAACTTACAATTAAGTTTCATATTTAAGTAAACATAAAAATGTCTTACTTATAATATTAGTTTACGTTCGTAGTTCATGTATTAGTAATAACCATTCAAACTTACAATTAAGTTTTATATTTAAGTAAACATAAAATGTCTTACTTATAATATTAATTTACGTTCGTAGTTCATGTAATAGTAACATCCATTTAAACTTATAATTAAGTTTCATATTTAAGTAAACATAGGGTGTTCTACTTATAATATTTGTTAACGTATTAGCATTCAATTTATTTAACGTTCATATAATTTTATTTCCTAAAAGTATATGAGTACATGTATTAATAATACATATCCATATTGTACGTATAATTTATTTCATAAAGCCAAATACAAATATTTTATTTTTGAAAAGTAAAAATATAATATTTTATTTAACTTTAAAGTTCCTATAAATTATTTAACATTTATAAAACAATTTATAAATTACAAGTTTAAGAATTTATACATCAATCCTTATGGATTAGGGTTTAATTAAGTTTTACTAAATTTAAAATAGAATTAGGGTTAGGGCTAGTTTAAGTTTCAGATTATGGCAAAACTAGTCCCTCCATATTTTAAACAAAGTAAACTTTCGGGTTTTACACATTTGGTACCTAGGGCTTGTTAAACTTTCGGGTTATGGCAGTTTTAGTCCTCCTAGTTATATTTAGGTTTTATAACTTTTATAAAATGACAAAACAGTCCCTATGGCTTCTTTAAGTTTCAGATTATTACAAAAATGGTCCTTAGGGTTATAAAATGACAAAACAACTTTTAGAAACTTTCCAAAATGGTCTCTAGGGTTTAATATGCCAAGGATGGTATTTATTAAACCCTAGACTTTTGGATAATTACATTTTTAGTCCTTGTGTTTAATAATTTATCAAAACAAGTTTCATATGTCACGGTTTTAGTCCTTAAGTTTCATAAATTGTCATTTTAGTCCAAAAGTTTTTATAAATTATATTTTATCATAAAAACGTTTATTTAAATATCCAAAACATTAAATGGGCTCATTAAATGGGCTAAAATATCTAATGGGCTATCTAGTGGGCCTAAATACATTTTAAGTCCACTAATTTGTTACATGGACCTTTAAAATATTTATTGGGCTTAAATACATTTTTAAGTCCATTAATTAACTATATGGGCCTAAGCATATTCTTAAGTGCATTAAGATACTAAGATTTGTTAAATGGGCTTATTGGGTCCATTAAGTCTTGGGCTAATGTTGCATGGGCTTGATTAGTCCATCAATACTACATTTTCATTTTATGTAAGTAATAATCTAGGATTTTCTTATAAGCTTATTATTAGCTTATCCATATTTAGTTATAAACCTTAATAAAAGAATAAAACTCATAGTTTATTTTATTTGATGTACCAAATGAGATCTAGATATGTTACAAGGTTGCATGCAAGTCATAAGCTCTAATATGAGCTTATAACTCATGGCTATATTTAATTATAGCTTATTAAGATGAGTCAAAACGTGTTTTAAGGTTGCATGTACTTATAAGTGTCCCCAAAATAAGATCTAGCTATGTAAAAACCAAGAAACCAAATCATAAGTCCATGTATACATCTATATAGCCCACAGCTATAATTTAATCTTGGTGTTTCCAAGATGAGATTTCTAGCTAGTTTTATGTCTTATAAATATTTATAAAATACAACATGATTATCTAGGCTTATTACATGTTTCCAAGGTTACCACAAATCCAAGAAAACAACATATAGCCCACGACTATATTGTTTTTCCCCAAATGTTCACATAAGATCTTCATGCTTGTTTTATGTTTATCATGTTAAGTCAAACTCTTAACACTAGATCTAGGTTTTATATAAGCATGCATGTACATTTAAAATCCATTCAAGTCCATATACAACCCACGGCTATATTTGTACGCATGATTTTTAGTAGTCCATTTTACATGTATAAATACATATTCCATTATTTAAAACTTAGTACATAAATCATAAGTGTCCATTTAATTATGCAGTGACCTTTAAGGTCATGGTTTTTCATGGTTTTTGAGTTACACAAGTTTACTTATTAGACTTATGATTATTAATTAACCAAAATCCCAAAAAGTAAGATTTATAACCCATGGCTATATTTAGATTCATAAAATGATTCTTATTATTTTTAATCAAGTTAAAACATAGAATACTAGTCATAGGTTTCTTTATTAAAAAGTTTTTAACTATGACTAATGGTATTCAATCTATGTCGTGACCTTAGATGGTCATGGTTTTATCATATCTTGATTTTTTAACAAGTTATTACATGTGTTTATAGATGGATGTTGATGCATGCAAGTAAAAATGAAGAAACATAATGAATAATACCTTTCTTGCTAAAAGTTACCAAGGAAGATCTAGATGACAAAGTAGATTAGAGATCTAATCTTGATGATAAAAACCCTAACTATAACCAAGCCGTGACCCTTAAGGTTTCGGCTAGGGCTTGTTAGAAAGATTCCAAAGATGATGATGCTACTAAATGATTAGTAGTTAAGATGAGACAAAGATCTAGTGGATTTAATGTATAAATCTTGGATGTATGTGTCTTATAGCCGAATGTTTGAGAGAGAAAGGTGAAGAGAGAAGTGAGATTGGATTGCATGAGAGAATGAGAAGAGTGTGTGTGTGTTTTTCGGCTTAAAGGAGAAAGAAAAAGCCAAGGCAAAAGGTATGATTGCCTTGGTAAGAGAACACATGCCAAGTGTCACACTCTTCATTTCCTAGGCAACCCTTCTTCTTCCACATATGCATGTGTGTGTCGTGTAAGGCTAACCAAAGAGAAGGGTGGGCTTGTTGTGGGTTTATGTTGGGCTAGCACACAAGGAGTACATGATCTTGGGCTAGTCCAAGAAAGATTAAGCATGCCTATAGTATGCATACATACATACACGGCTACATATACATGATGTAGCATATTTTTCCAAATTTAGATAAGTGTTGTATACTCAAATATTGATTATACATTTTATTACTTGTTCTCCTAGTTTTAAGTACATGGTTTATGTTATGTAACTTATTACAATAGAAAATGATTGTAGAGGTATAAGTACATAATGGACAAGTTCACACACATGTTATAGAAATATAATACATCAGAGAGTGTTCTAGGATTATTGGGTGAGATATTATTATATTAAATCATGGTAAAATCATGGATTTTACATACTTGAACTCAAGAATTTGTTTTTCGTTGTTTTCATAAATGCTTGTTTTTACATATTGTCGTAATCAAAACAAAGCGAGACCGAAGAATGCAAGTAACGCTTTTAGGCATCATTGCATTAATAGAACCCTTTCTTCTCATCTCTTCATTCAAAATACTGCCTTTAGCCAATTTCACGGTGATAACACCATTTGGTGCAGAGTTGGACAACGATGTCCTAAAAGTCTCCCAAGTATCCGGTAGAGTACCAAGAAGCCACAAGACTTGAACCTCATATTCAAACTTGATACCCATACTGTTGGGTCAAAAGTTGATGAGTCAAACACCATGGAAACAAGAAGGACCAAAGTTGTCATTATGAAGATCTCCAAGCTGGTGGAGAAAATGAAGATCTGGTCTTATCACTACTGATTCTATACATTACTGTTATTAAACTTTGATCTCTAGGTGTGGGATTCAATGTATACGCACCTAGAGTGGTTTGTGTTAATCATTAATACAAGCCCTTTCGGAATCATTCATCTTGTTAAACCTCTTGTTCATGATTATCATTCTATTCCCCTATGTTAATTCATATGAATGTTAAGCATCCGAGATAATACGGTTTTTACTGTTTGAGTCTCAAGATCTGGGATTCCATAATTGGTTTCAGAGCGGGTGGCTCTTGATATCTAGTAGAATTAAAGTGTTTAGTTTTGTTGCTGTGAAGATCTACGGTTTATGTTAAAACCCTAAGTAATTAATTTTTGAAGCTGTGAAGACGTTCTGGTTTATTCTGTTTATACGCTGCTACCGTCCAACAAATAATAATGTGTGTGTTGGATTGATGCTTTTGGTTGCTGGTCCCAGCGAAGTTATTATTGTCAAACGATTTATTTGTGAATGGCCATAGTCACTGTGGTCCATGAACAATAAATAGACGAATGTCATGTGGGATCAAATACTAATACCACTCGTAGGCCCAGACATAGAACAAAGTAAAATTTTGTTTTATGATGACGTGAGAAAGGTACAATTACTAAACTTTTATTGCCCACATACGTCGATTGGTTTTGAGCAAGTTGTGTTCACACGGATAAAGTTCTTTTTTATTTGCTCATTATGATCGAATAAGACAAAAGAAGCAGTCTGCTGTGATTATTTGTTGTGGCCCCGAGAACAATAATTGAACAGTCTTCGGGTCCCACGATGTATGTGTGTTGGTCGTGTGCACGTGGTCAATAAAAAGAAAGTGTTCGAGTGGGCCTCACGTGAGCAGAAGGGCTAAAAGATAGTGGTAAAGTATTATTTATTCTATGGTCCAATCTTGTGTGTCAATTATGATATAGACGACAAGGACATATACATGTTGTTTTTCGTTTGCTGCTCACATTTATGGGTGATGCACGTTTGGTTCTTATTGGCTTAAAGAAAAAGAAAATTGATAGCCTCTATGGATAACACAGGGACGAGACTTTTCAATTTTTAAAATTGAATTCTTGCGTGAGGAAGGTCATATATTATTATTTTTTGCACATGGGATTATAAAGAATGCGTGGTTGGTGGTCTCATACTTGATCAAATGTTATTTTGATCATATACAGTGGAGTATTCAAGTGCAAGAACATACTAACAGTAAACTCTTTTCACAGTAGGTATAATTTTTAATTGCCCTGTTTTTGTTATTTACACAAACAGTGGCATTAAAAGTTCCCCCTGCTTTGGAAAAAGTTTCCATTGTTTTTGGAAAAAGTTCCCCCTATTGCGTTCACCCTGCCTTCATTAAATCCCACAGCTTTTGGGACGTTCCCCCTGCTGTCAAATCTGATTTTCGGACAACAATGTTTTGGAGTTTGGTATATTCACAGCAACTGGTTTAAAGGTATAAAGGCTCGTTTTATATTTATTGATTACGAAGAAATTTTTTATCATTTATTTGACGATGAAGGAGATTTTCGCGGGTATGTGTTTTATGCTTAAACGCTTAGTGACAAAGTGGTACAAGATCTAGGAATGTGTGATTTTTCTTAAGGTACTCTATGCTCATATTTTCTATCACTTGAAGGAGATACATTATCGTGCTCAGTGTCTCATTTTCAGCAGAAATGAGGATTTTGTATATACTGACTCTTTGTCACGTGGTTAGTGCAAGATATAGAACGCAAGTTCGGGTTATTTTACTTCATCATCAAGTAAGTTATGATTAGATTTCTTCATATGTAGTCATTACATAAAGCCTACAGAATTCAAGATTCATACATGATTAGCACACTTTAAGGGAAAGCTCATTTGATAAAGTATTAGTCATTCACATATGACATCAAGGTGAAGATTTTTGCTAGTGCTCATTAGTATTAATACAACTAATGTAAGTTTCTACTTCTCAAATTCATTTTAAGATGCGGAAAACTTCATGGAGGGTAATTTAGGGTGCAGAATACTTGGGTTTGATGTATGATATTGGTTAAGTAGTAGTTGAAAATCAAGGTTGTTCACATAGAAGTGCCCTATTTTATCATGTCAAAAAGGGGAAGTGTCTACAGAGAATGTTCAGCTTGTTGATCTTTGGTGTTATATGCTTAAGGGGAAGTGTTTTGAAATCATCAACTAGGGGAAGATTGTTGGGTCAAAATTTGTTGAGTCAAACACCATGGAAACAAGAAGGACCAAAGTTCTCATTATGAAGATCTCCAAGCTGATGGAGAAAATGAAGATTTGGTCTTATCACTACTAATTCTATACATTACTGTTATTATTTAGTTTCCATAAATATTTAGTTTCCTTATGTTATAAAGGACCAACCCCATACGTAGGTTTTCATTCATTCCAGTATTCTACAATGTAACCTACAAAAAACTTTGATCTCTAGGTGTGGGATTCAATGTATACATACCTAGAGTGGTTTGTGTTAATCATTAATACAAGCCCTTTGGGAATCATTCATCTTGTTAAACATCTTGTTCATGATTATCATTCTATTCCTCTATGTTAATTCATATGAATGTTAATCATCCTAGATAAAACGGTTTTTACTGTTTAAGTCTCAAGATCTGGGATTCCACAACCTGCTAGCTGATTTATAATACCCTGAAAAACATTCAAGTGATCAGTAATTGGGGAGGCGTCAATATACTTTAATATCATCATTTTCTTATTCAAGAACACCTTGTTGTTTCTAGTTTTTTCTAGCATACAACTGTTCAATCTTGTTCCTAAGAGTACGAGCATGCGTCTCTTCACGAATGTGGTTTAAAACATAATCATCAACCCACTACCTAATATACCCACAAACCTGTCTATGCATAATAGTCCATTCTGCCTCCGTTTTATTATTAGTTTTCTTAGTGCTAAAAACAGGCAAGTTGTAGAACCCGCTTTAAAATCCTTAATATCATTAAATGCACGAATTTACGGTTTAATTTAAACTTTTTAACTAATTAATATACGACATGAATCATGAACATTTAATACGAACGTTACATGTATTAATTAATTATTATATGTATTACGTATGTAATCATTAAATGCACGAATCCCGTGTTATGACTGTTTTACGGTGAGAGTGATTGCTCGCAGCTTCCCTTTACAGTATTTGGCCTTTGTTACTATTATCATGTGGGGCGAATGGGTGCATCCTAGGACAAGTTAGTAAGATTTCATGGTAACTGCGATGTGTGCCTTGCATCCGTTATAGGAGCTGATCCCTCCACTCATATTGTCATAATTAGGGGCAGCCCCTCTAATTGCATGATGAGGTCACCCCTCTAAGTATTCATGCACGTTGGTATAACATGACCTATATAGGCTTCGGGAATATTTAAAATACAGTTTTCAGAATAAACTAAATATAAGTCTTTTTAGAAATATAAAACCAGTCTTATGAACTTAAACTAGGTTTTCCAGGACATACACTTATTCTGTTGGTATTCATTTCATTTCATTACTTGCTTATGTTTATGTTTTACATTCATTGTCATATATTCGCACACTGAGCGTATTGTTCAGCCGTATTTTCTTTCCATGCCCCAATACGGCATGTACTAAAGGGCAAAGCTAGGAAACAAGAGTACGTGCATGGAATGAGGCACCTAGTCTTCTTTCTTTCTTTAATGCATTTACGTACTTTTGCTTTACTGTACACTGTTTAGTCCTTTCCTTATATTCTATACTTATGCATTTGTGTGTGGATCTTATTGTAGAAACTAGAAGGGGGGGGGGGTTAAATAGTTTCTTAAAATTTACTTGTTAAAAGACGGTTTTCAAAAATCCTTTTCAAAAACTTAGGATTGAGTAATTATGTGAAATCTTCTTATGCACAATATGAACAAGGGATAGTGGAACTAAACTAATAATCACAAGTATATGCTAATAAAGAATAATGAATATAAAGATATAAGGAAAAGAAAGATCAAACCAAACACCAAGGATTTATAGTAGTTTGGCAACGAAGCTCACTCCTCGTTCCTACTCCACTCCTCGAGTACTCCTTACTCGAGAGTTCACTAATCAACAAGCTCCTTAAGGTGGAGAAACCGTACACAACGTTGCTTATCCAATTTCTGACTCTAAGCTAAAAGTCGAGCCCTAATCTTAGCTAGGACCAATCTACACCATTATACTTTAAGGACCAAGTATTAACCTTAATACATACATAACTTCCAAATAGACACAACTACTTGAATCTTCACAACAATGAGACAACAATGAATAAATAAGATATGATCTTCAATGGATTTTTGAGGTAGACACAACACTTCAAGGATGAAAGTGTTCTTCTCTTTGCACTTGGAGAGGAAGAGATGGGAGAAGAAAGATTCACTTCTAAACAAGTAGTAATCAACCAAATGACCAAGGATTTGAGGGATTTTAGAAGTATGAAAGAATCTGGAAATATATGTTGTAACACCCCATTTTGATAAATGGAATGTCACGCGTAATTATGGTGTGTCATCGAAGCATACAAGGATAAATGTCTAAAACATTACATGACCATAAAAAGGAAATACCAGAATCAAACATCGGTAGTCCAAAAGTAAAGCTCATCACATACAAACATAAGTACTGTAAATGAAAGGACTAAACAATGTCCATGGAAAGAGTATCAAAGTATAGATAAAGCATAAAGTAAAGAAAGGCTAGAAAGCTTCCAGTCCATATGCACGTACGCTTAAAGTCTACGAGTGTCCCTAAGTACCTGCCGTTTTGGGAACATGAAAAGGAAAACGGCTGAGCAATACGCTCAGTGCACGGATTTACAATAAAGCATGAGTAATATAAGCATATAAGCATATAACAGCGGAAGAAACTAAGTCCTGAATAACCCGGTTAAGTCTTAATAAAACTGGTTTTATAGTTTGAAAAGCCTTATGTTTATCTCGTAAAAAATGTTTAACATATTTTACCATTAGCCAATATAGGTCATGAAAATCAACGTTGCATGAATACTTGGAGGGGTGACCTCGTCATGCAAATTAGAGGGGCTGCCTCTAATTTAATATACTGGTTTTTGGGTAGGAGGGATCAGCTCCTTGTGACGGATGCAAGACACACACCACACTCACACTGATTAATCTGCTAAAAAACATGTAACTAGGATGCACCCATACGCCCCACTGGATAAATATAATAATATGGCCAAAAGCTGAAGGGACGCCACGAGCAATCACTCCGCCGTGGGGAAGTCATAACACCGGTGCCTCTAGTGTTATGGTTAAGGTACCTCCATAACTAGGTGAAACTGGTCATGCATGTATATGGCTTCAGATATTCTAATTTAAACATAATCAATCAAATATATAAACTTATACTATGGGAAAACAGTTGGCTGCATACGGGGAATCCTAATAAGGAAAGAATGTCCATACTAAAAGGACGGGAATCCGTACCTTATGTCCAGTGAATGAAGAAGACGAACGGAAGAGAGTCATACTTCGGTATCACTAATGCTACATAAATACATACGTGTATAAGTATCTGATTACTAAATACGTAAGTGGTTTTATATCATGTCTTAGCTTGTTTTATATGTTCATGTCATGTTTTACTGTTTTAAGCTTTATACTGTGTTTATCTTATATTCTGTCTATTCTGATTAAGTATTACTTGTATTTCATGTATTACTATACTTGTTGTGTAATAATAAGTAACTTTCTAAAAATAGCAGGTTTCCTAAAATAGAAAGTTTCTAAAAATAGAAAGTTACCAAAAATAGAAACTTTCCAAAAATAGAAAGTTTCCAAAAAAATAGAATTACTGGTTAAAATAGATAAGTTTCTAGAAATAGAAAGTTTCCATAAATAGATTAGCTGCCTTAATTAAATAAGTTTCTAAAAATAGAAAGTTTCCATAAATAGATATAAGCTGGTTAAATAAGCTAATTATATAAGATTAAGTATTTTATGATTATTATTCTAAGTCATGTAGTTATAAAGTATAGTTTATTAATTATTACATGTAAATTAAATAAACTATAGGTTAAAAGTGTTTAATTAAATATATCATGATTTTAATTAAATAAAGGTAAAAGATTTAGGTTAAAACATGTATTATTAACAATTAATAATATAACCTAAGTCATGTTAATTAATTAATTATAGTCATAGTTTTAATAATTAATTAATTATAAAGTCTAATAAAATATAAATACTTAGGTTAACATTCATGATCTAATAATTAATTTATAACCTAAGTCATGTACATTAAATTAATCATGTCAAGTTTTATTAATTTAATTTTAAAACATAATTAGTAAAATCATAAACCTTAAAAATAATTTATGAACCGGACGCGTGACTAAAAACCATGAACCGGACCGGTAACAAACACCATAACCCGAACCACGTCGGGTTTCCCCTTGGTTTTGCTGCTGTCGTGGGACCACCACCACCATACCGAGACCATATGGTCTCTGTGGTGTTACATAAGCCAAGCCGAGACCCCTATGGGGCTCGGTTAGGCGTCGACTAGACCACAAACGCCCCTAAACCATTGATTTGATTTACCCCATGATCATTAACATGTTTAAATAATTGTTTTTAATTAGTTTTTAAAAACATCATGATTTTATGTGATTCATTAAATCAAAACATAAAAGAAAAGGTTAAAAAGGTTATACCGATTACGTGAAACAAATGAGGATGAACACACATGAATCCTTGCAATATATCCAAGATCACAATCAACCCGAACACCCCCTTGTGGTGTTGTATATCTGGCGGCCAAAGAGAGAAGGAAGAAGGAGAAAAACTTTTAGGTTTTTAACTATTTTCTTGATTTGTAAAAAGTGAAACGAGTTTTTACCTTAACCCCCTAGTTAGTAAATTTTACATGGACCAAGCCCATGTTTCCTTGGTATGCCACGAGTAGGGGCCCCACTTGGTATAAATATTATAGTGCGTTCTCGTGTTTTATCGTGTTCGTGTTTTACGTGTTCTAATTAATTATTGATCGTGACTTAATATATTTATTCGTGTTCGTAATAAATATGTATACGTAAATAATATTAGCTCGTGATTAAATTACGTTCATGATTTCATGATCGCATGTTCGTGATTATAATTATTATTGGAATAATTATCGTGTGTTCATACGTAATAAATACTTATCGTGTTCTAACACGTACGTAATACTTAAATATCTTATACGTGAAACGTAACGTGCTATAAAAGGAAAGTTCTAATCATTTACGTACAATCTAAAGGGTACTATTCATGGTAAAAGCATTCGGGTTTTACAACTCTTCCCCCCTAAAAAGAATAATTCGTCCCCGAATTATAGATAAAGTAAACTGGAAAAGAAGAACATACCCGAATTCAAAATATGAAATGAGGATAAGAAGCCCGGATAGACTCCTCTGTTTCCCTAGTGGCTTCCCGCTCGGTATGATCCCTCCAAAGGATTTTGACGAATGGAATCGTCTTCCTTCTCATGACTCGTTCTTGTCTGTCAAGAACTCGTTCGGGTTCTTCTATGAAAGTGAGATTTTCACGTATCTATTCCAGTGGATACTGAACCATGTGAACGGGATGATACTGGTACCCTTTGAGTAAGGACACATGAAACACATTGTGTACATGCGAAAGCTACGGAGGTAACGCTAAACGGTAAGATACTCCACCGACTCATTCAATGATATCAAACGATCCGATGAAACGAGGACTGAGCTTCCATTTAACCCCGAAGCGTCTAACACCACGTGCCGGCGAAACCTTAAGAAAGACGTGATCTCCTACGTTAAAATGTATGTCCCTACGATGCTTGTCGACGTAACTCTTCTAACGTGACCGTGCTTCTTGGAGTTTCTGCTTAGCTACTGCGAACCTCTCATTAGTCATCTCTATGATCTCTGGTCCTTCAAGTGTTCGCTCGCCAACCTGGTCCCAGCATATTGGGGCACGAGACTTTCTGCTATACAACATCTCGAAAGGAGTACACTTGATAATTGCGTGCCAACTGTTGTTGTATGCAAACTCCACCAAACAGATATAATCGTCCCAATCACCCGTCCATTCCAACGCACATGACCTCAACATGTCCTCCAATGTCTCAATCGTTCGCTCCGACTGCCCGTCTGTTTGAGGATGAAAAGCCGTGCTAAGCTTAAGTTCTGTACCCCAAGCTTTCTGTAGACTCTTCCAAAATCGAGAAGTGAAACGAGGATCTCTGTCTGAGACGATGCTGGATGAAGCACCGTGGAGTCTTATGATCTCTCTTCTATACGTATCGGCGAGTTTACTGACCAAATCTTCCTTGCGGATCGGTAAGAAATGAGATGATTTGGTAAGTCGATCTACGATAACCCAAATTGCATCGTGCTTCCTCTTGGTTGGCGGAGAACCAGTAACAAAATCCATGGTGATTTTGTCCCACTTCCACTCTGGAATATCTAACGGTTGAAGGAGACCGCTAGATCGCTGATGCTCGATCTTAACCTGCTGGCAGGTAAGACATTTGGAGACGTAAGTGGCAACATCCTGTTTCATACCACTCCACCAAAAGTACTGCTTGATGTCATGGTACATCTTAGTCGAACCAGGATGTATAGAGAATGCGGAGCTATGAGCTTCAGCTAACAATGCTTCCTGGAGTTCTTGATCATCAGGATCACAAAGTCTCGTGCCCTGCCATACGATACCATCTGCATCTACTCTGAATTCCGTCTGCTTCTCCAAATTCTGAATTATCGCCCATAGTTCTCCATCATGTTTCTGAGCTTCCTTGATCTTAGAGAGTAACTCGGGTTCTACTCTAAGATTAGCCCAATAACCGTGTTGTCCACGTACCATGATCTCTATGTCTAGTCGCTCCAAGTCTCTTATGATTTCCTCCTCAATCTTAATACCGTTGATCATTCCGGACTTCCTGCTAAGTGCATCTGCTACTACATTCGCCTTTCTGGGATGATACTGCAGATTAATATCATAATCCTTCAATAGCTCTAACCATCTCCTCTGCCTCATGTTCAATTCACGCTGAGTGAAGATATACTTCAATCTCTTGTGGTCCGTGAAAATGTCACATGATTCTACATATAAGTAGTGCCTCCATATCTACAATGCAAACACGACTGCAGCAAGTTCCAAGTCATGCGTAGGGTAATTTTCTTCATAAGGCTTAAGCTGCCGTGAAGCGTACGTGATCACTTTCCCATGTTGCATGAGAACACAGCCAAGTCCCTTCCCCGATGCATCACTGTAGATTCGAAATCCACCTGTACCAAATGGGAGAGTAAGAATATGTACAGATACTAGCTTCTGCTTCAGGTCTTCAAAGCTCTTCTCTCGTTCTTCAGTCCAGACGAATTTCTCCCCTTTGCGCATCAGTTTGGTCAATGGTAGTGCTAGGCTGGAAAAGTTCTCCACGAACCTACGGTAATAGCTAGCTAAGCCTAAGAAACTATGTACTTCAGTCGCTGATGTCGGCCTCAGCCACTTAGTAATAGCCTCAACCTTCCCTGGATCCATCCTTCTGCTGATACAATGTGACCTAAGAATGCCACCTTGTCTAACCCGAACTCACATTTGGAGAATTTAGCATACAACTGCTTCTGGCGAAGAATCTGTAGTACTGTACGAAGATGGTCTTCGTGTTCCTCCTTGGACTTTGAGAAAATCAGGATGTCATCGATGAAGACAATGACGAACTTGTTCAGAAATTTATGGAAGATTATGTTCATCAAATCCATGAACACTGCTGGAGCATTGGTCAGGCCGAATGGCATGACTACAAAATCGTAGTGGCCATAGCGTGTACGGAAAGCAGTCTTAGCGATGTCCTGCTCCTTAACCCGTAGTTGATGATAGCCTGACCTGAGATCAATCTTGGAGAAGTGTTTGGCCCCTTGGAGTTGGTCTAACAGATCGTCTATACGCGGCAGTGGATACCTATTCCTGATAGTAATCTTGTTGAGCTCGCGATAGTCTATGCAAAGACGCATAATGTCGTCCTTCTTCTTAACAAATAAGACCGGTGTGCCCCATGGAGATGCGCTCGGTCGAATGAAACCTCGTTCTAGAAGTTCTTGCAGTTGATCCTTCAGCTCCTTTAACTCTATGGGAGCCATGCGATAAGGAGGCTTGGAAATCGGTTCAGCTCCTGGGATGAGCTCGATATTGAATTCCACTTCTCGTGCAGGTGGTATGCCTGGAAGTTCTTCTAGAAATACATCTTGGATCTCTGACACTACTGGCTGATCCTGAATTGATGGAGATTCAACATCTATGTCATGAACTGTAGCTAGATAACTCTCGCAGCCATGTAACAGTAGTGCACGTGCTTGCAGGGTAGATATGATTTGTACAGACCTTCCGGGAAGGAACCCATTGTGAATGTACTCTGGTGCATTAACATCGCCGAAGATGACTCAATATGAATGGCAGTCTATGGTAGCATGATGCTTGGATAGCCAATCCATGCCCAAAATCATGTCAAAGTCATTCATGTCCAGCGGAAGTGCGTCAACAGGACGAACCTTATCATCAAACTCTAGGGGAAGACTCTTGTATACATGGGTTATGCGTACAGAGTCTCTCAAAGGCGTGGAAATACTCAGTATATTATCTAGTGGCATGGGGAGCATCCTAATGTTCTTGGCATAAGCAGCAGAAATGACCAAGTGAGTAGCACCCGTATCAAAAAGAACACACGCAGCTTGACTATACATATACAAGATTCCAGTGATGGTACATGTAGACTTATTGGCCTGATCTCGAGATGTCGTGTAGACGCGTCCAATGGTAGGAGGCGGCTTGGTATCAGCATGTCCCGATGTGCCCTCCATCTCGTCCTTACGGCAGTCCTTCATGCGATGGCCAGGAAGACCACACTTGAAGCATGCGTCGGTGTCGTGAAGACATGGCCCTGGGTGCCTACGGTGGCAGGTAGAGCAAAGAGAATGAGTATATCCTCCAGCAGGTGCTCTGGCTGGCTGAGAACCTGATAAACATTTTACTTTAGACATGATAATAGGGTACAAAGGACAATGCGAATAATCGTAAGATTGAATACCAGTGATAGCTGGACGGCTAGGCTGTGAACCTCTCTGGTTTTGGTCCCTACCGTTTCCATGGTTCCTGGTAGAAGATTTGCTAAAGTGTCAGAATTATGAGTTATAACATGAAATCATAAGAAAATGCGTAAGTATTAGGACCTGCTGCCGTTGGAGTGTCCAGCGTTGTTACGATAATTATCATTACCGCCACGCCTACCCGTAGCAGAACGGCCGTTAGTCTGACCGTTTCCCTTGGGCTGATTAGGTTGTTGCTGAGTAGCCGGCTGAGACCGGTCCCCAGTCTTCTGCCTGGAAGACACAATTTAAAGAGATGAAATATTTGACATATATAGAAAGAATACGGATTGGTCACCGCTTGATTGTGAATGTTTACCTCTTATCGGGTTTCTCTGCTTCCCCGAACTCATCTCTCTCATGCAGCATCTCCAGCTTACGTGTCGCATCGGCCACTTGTGCTACCGTGTTGAACGTAGCACACACCAAGTTGTTTGCGACCGATGTGCGAAGAGCCCACCTGAAGTGGTGTGCCTGCTCTTCAGGAGTACCTGCCGCTGCACCAAGGAAACCAGCTAAGCGGAGATAGCGCTGCATGAACTCGTTGCTATTCTTCCCAGCTCTTTGTCGGATCCCATGGTACTCCCTCTTAAGCTTGTCTTGCTCAGCCTTGGGAAAGAACTGCTCCATCACCCTATCTCTGAACTGACCCATGTCAAACCAACCACCCAATTATCACCTCCCTCAGACTACTTCAATGCTAACCACCAATTTAACACATCGCCTTCGAACCGGTAACATGCCAACCTTGCCTTGAACACGGGATCACAACCCATAGCATCGAAGATCTTCTCGATGTGAGCCAACCAGCTTTCAGCTTCACTGGGGCTATCTGTTCTCTCGAAAGCTCGAGGACGGAGCTTGTTGAATCTCTCCAGCCATATTGCCAATGTCACTGGAGGAGGAGGAGGAGGAGGAGGTTTTGCTGTTGATTGTTGGCAGCCTGAACCTCAGCCTTGATTTCATTCCGCAGTTGAAGAAGCAAATCTTGCATTGCAGCTTTGATTGTTGCATTGAGTTGTTCCTGCTCGCGTGTGAGAACCATCTGACACTATAACATAAAATACATGATTAAACAGATCAAAACATAAAATATATATACATGAAAAAAAAATTATACCAATAAATCAAGAGAAAAATTTTATGCAAGAAAATTTGTACATGAATGCATGATGAAGTTTTATGAAAACTTTTGTATGCTCGAGAGTGAACGCCTATGGTCAGTTGACTCAAAATAAAAGACATGGCGAGGGGACGCCTATGGGTCGGTCCCAAATTTAAACGTTTCGATAAAACACATGCGACTAAATAGGGTCAGTCCTGTACCAAACATTACTTAGTCATAAACCTACGACAATGACATATATATGTATGCATGAAAATGATGAATGCATGAAACCCGACTGTCAGTTCTAGGAAGACCATAGTGACTACCCACTAATCACAGGTCATGTTTTGAGAGCCTACAGGTCGAAGCCTTGGCTCTGATACCATAATTGTAACACCCCATTTTGATAAATGGAATGTCACGCGTAATTATGGCGTGTCATCAAAGCATACAAGGATAAATGTCTAAAACATTACATGACCATAAAAAGGAAATACCGGAATCAAACATCGGTAGTCCAAAAGTAAAGCTCATCACACACAAACATAAGTACTGTAAATGAAAGGACTAAACAATGTCCATGGAAAGAGTATCAAAGTATAGATAATGCATAAAGTAAAGAAAGGCTAGAAAGCTTCCAGTCCATATGCACGTATGCTTAAAGTCTACGAGCGTCCCTGAGTACCTGCCGCTTTGGGAACATGAAAAGGAAAACGGCTGAGCAATACGCTCAGTTCATGGATGTACACTAAAGCATGAATAATATAAGCATATAAGCATATAACAACGGAAGAAACTAAGTCCTGAATAACCCGGTTAAGTCTTAATAAAACTGGTTTTATAGTTTGAAAAGCCTTATGTTTATCTTGTAAAAACTATTTAACATATTTTACCATTAGCCAATATAGGTCATGAAAATCAACATTGCATGAATACTTGGAGGGGTGACCTCGTCATGCAAATTAGAGGGGCTGCCTCTAATTTAATATACTGGTTTTTGGGTAGGAGGGATCAGCTCCTTGTGAAGGATGCAAGGCACACACCACATTCACACTGAGTAATCTGCTGAAAACATGTAACTAGGATGCACCCATACGCCCCATATGATAAATATAATAATATGGCCAAAAGCTAAAGGGACGCCACAAGCAATCACTCCGCCGTGGGGAAGTCATAACACCAGTGCCTCTAGTGTTATGGTTATGGTACCTCCATAACTATGTGAAACTGGTCATGCATGTATATGGCTTCAGGTATTCTAGTTTAAACATAAGCAATCAAACATATAAACTTATACTATGGGAAAACAGTTGGCTGCATACGGGGAATCCTAATAAGGAAAGAATGTCCATACAGAAAGGATGGGAATCCGTACCTTATGTCCAGTGAACGAAGAAGACGAACGGAAGAGAGTCCTACTTCGGTATCACTAATGCTACATAAATACATACGTGTATACGTATCTGATTACTAAATACGTAACTAGTTTTATATCATGTAGCTTGTTTTATATGTTCATGTCATGTTTTACTGTTTTAAGCTTTATACTGTGTTTATCTTATATTTTGTCTATTCTGATTAAGTATTACTTGTATTTCATGTATTATTATACTTGTTGTGTAATAATAAGTAACTTTCTAAAAATAGCAGATTTCCTAAAATAGAAAGTTTCCAAAATTAGAAAGTTAGCAAAAATAGAAAGTTTCTAAAAATAGAAAGTTTCCAAAAATAGAAAGTTTTCAAAAAATAGAATTACTGCTTAAAATAGATAAGTTTCTAGAAATAGAAAGTTTCCATAAATAGATTAGCTGCCTTAATTAAATAAGTTTCTAAAAATAGAAAGTTTCCATAAATAGATATAAGCTGGTTAAATAAGCTAATTATATAAGCTTAAGTGTTTTCTGATTATTATTCTAAGTCATGTAGTTATAAAGTATAGTTTATTAATTATTACATGTAAATTAAATAAACTATAGGTTAAAAGTATTTAATTGAATATATCATGATTTTAATTAAATAAAGGTAAAAGACTTAGGTTAAAACATGTATTATTAACTATTAATAATATAACCTAAGTCATGTTAATTAATTAATTATAGTCATGGTTTTAATAATTATTTAATTATAAAGTCTAATAAAATATAAATATTTAGGTTAAAATTCATGATCTAATAATTAAATTTATAAACTAAGTCATGTACATTAAATTAATCATGTCATGCTTTATTAATTTAATTTTAAAACATAACTAGTAAAATCATAAACCTTAAAAATAATTTATGAACCGGACCCGTGACTAAAAACCATGAACCGGACCCGTAACTAACACCATAACCCGAACCATGTTGGGTTTCCCCTTGGTTTTGTTGCTGCCATGGGACCACCACCACCATACCGAGACTATATGGTCTCGGTGGTGTTACATAAGCCAAGCCGAGACCCCTATGGGGCTCGGTTAGGCGTCGGCTAGACCATAAACACCCCTAAACCATTGATTTGATTTACCCCATGATAACTAACATGTTTAAATAATTGTTTTTAATTAGTTTTTAAAAACATCATGATTTTATGTGATTCATTAAATCAAAACATAAAAGAAAAGGTTAAAAAGGTTATACCGATTACGTGAAACAAATAAGGATGAACACACACGAATCCTTGCAAAATATCCAAGATCAAAATCAACCCGAACACCCCCTTGGGGTGTTGTATATCCGGCGGCCAAAGAGAGAAGGAAGAAGGAGAAAAACTTTTAGGGTTTTAACTATTTTCTTGATTTGTAAAAAGTGAAACAAGTTTTTACCTTAACCCCCTAGTTAGTAAATTTTACATGGGCCAAGCCCATGTTTCCTTGGTATGCCGCGGGTAGGGGCCCCACTTGGGGTAACCCGTACTTTTCTCCAGTCTAAATATTATAGTGTGTTCTCGTGTTTTATCGTGTTCGTGTTATACGTGTTCTAATTAATTATTGATCGTGACTTAATATATTTATTCGTGTTCGTAATAAATATATATACATAAATAATATTAGCTCGTGATTAAATTACGTTCATGATAACAAGTCTTTGGCTCTTGATTCTAGTCAACCGGGTACGAGCAGCAAAAACTCTTTTGGTGTTTTGAGTGGTTTAATGGATGATGGGACTGATTGGGAGGATGGCTTTGGTCATTCTAATGATGTGCTTAATGCGGATAGTGAGACTGATGAAGACATTGTGATTGATGATCGCCATGGAACTCGTCAGCCGGATACTCGCACTTCTCATTAATCATTATGTTTGTTTTTTCATTGTTTATGTTCCTTTAGGTGGTTCTTTCCTATAGGAGTCATTAGTTTTGTAATGTAATTATCATATGGCATGTCATATGATATAGTGGTTGTTCAAGCTGTGTGCTTGAGGTTAATGTAGCATTGCAGCTACATTCCATTGTACTTCAACGCTTTTTGGGAATATATTTTACCGGGATTGGAGTCCCTTTACCCAAAAAAAAAAATTACGTTCATGATTTCATGATCACATGTTCGTGATTATAATTATTATTGGAATAATTATCGTGTGTTCATACGTAATAAATACTTATCGTGTTCTAACACGTACGTAATACTTAAAATTCTTATACGTGAAACGTAACGTGCTATAAAAGGAAAGTTCTAATCATGTACGTACGATCTAAAGGGTACTATTCATGGCAAAAGCATGCGGGTTTTTCATATGTGCAAAAGAGGTGAAGAGAAATCTGAGAATGGTCCATTATTTATAAGACAAGGCTCCAACAGATATATCGGGCCGCGGTTCCTTATAGCTACCCGCGGTTCCTTACCGATAAGGAACCGCATAGCCACTTAAGGAGCCGCCGGAGTAGACTCCACTCCTTTTTGTCTTTTAGTGGTATAGTTCAAATCTAGTGATTAAAATATCATAAAAGGATATTCCAACAAAGATAGAATATGCTATTTTCAAATTTTCAAATAATTAATTTAATAAAACATTTTCTTAAAAATAAAGTTTAATAAAAACTTGTCACACTTAATGAAAAGTGAGTTTTAAGAAAAGATTAAATCCTTGATCACTTAATTAGGATGAGTACTTGTTTGTACATACCTTAAGTGATAATGGTTTAAATGAAAAATACTTGAACTCAAGAATTAATTTTTTGTTGTTTTCTTAAATGCTTGCTTTTACATATTGTCGTAATCAAAACAAAGCGAGATCGAAAAATGCAAATAACGTTTTTAGGCATCATTGCATTAACAATCTACCCCTTTTTTGTTTCCAACAATACATAAACTCAATCACATAAAAAACAAGATTTTTGAAGACGAATTTATTTCATTTCTCCCCTTTGTCAAAGCAAAAAGTTTGCAAAAGTCTTTGTAGAAGAGAAGAATCGGACTTCACAAATGCTCCCCCTTGGTGCTTACTCCCCCTTGCTTAGGGCACCAAGGAATCGAGAAATGGTGACAAGCTACATAGAAGGGTTAGTAAAAGAGATGAAACACCCAACAAGATATAGCAAAGGTCACAAAAAAATAAAAGAGAAGAGACCAACATCCAAGATAAGTCATGTTAAAAGAAAAACACGAATAAAAGATACAAGAAAACAAAACATACAAAGATGCATGGAAAAATAAAACAAGCCAAAAGAAAAGCATAAATCTAATCCTTGTTAAACTAGAACTCTAAGATTTTGCTTGAACTAGATGTCTTGAAGATAAGCAACCAATGCTTAGATAAAAGACAAAGTAGTGGCGGAAGGAGGTGGTGGTGGCTTGATAGTAATCTCATAGTCATAGTGAAGAGGAGGTTTGACTAAGAGACTCTTGATGTAATTCAACCCCTCATAGATATGAGTCATAGCAAGATGTTGATATTGAAAACAATGACAATATGTTCCATGATGCATGACATTATCATGTGAAGGAGGAAGAACACTAAAGGCTAGTGGTGAAAGAAAGGATGTTCTACAATCAACATTCTTAGAAGGAGAAGAGATGTGATTTTGAGTGTTCTTGGGTGAATTCGGATTGTCGTTAGGTACAACAAACTACCATACCTCTATATTTGGTGTTGTCTACCGAATCACAATCATCATATACGGTGAGTTTAGTATCCGAGGCCATAGGGGTCTTCATCGGTATAGAGTCTTCTAATCCAAATTTCTTTAGCATTTCTTTAACATACTTGGATTGATTAAAGAAAATACCATCGTCCATTTGTTTAATTTGGAGTCCTAAAAAGAAGTTAAGTTCTCCCATCATACTCATTTCAAACTCGTCATGCATGATTTTGGCAAACTCATCACGCAATGATTGACAAGTTGAACCAAATATAATGTAATCAACATATATTTGTACGATAATGAGGTGAGAACCTTTCTTCTTTGTAAAGAGTGTATTGTCAACCATCCCCATGGTATAGTCATGTTTAACAAGAAATGCTGTAAGTCTATCATACCAAGCTTTGGGAGATTGTTTTAGACCATAAAGAGCTTTCTTAAGCTTGTATACATGATCCGGTTTCTCAACATCAATGAAGCTGGGAGGTTGAGCCACATATACCTCCTCATTGATCAAACCGTTAAGAAATACACTCTTTACATCCATTTGTTGAAGCTTAAAGTCTAAGGCACAAGCGTAGGCTAAAAGGATTCTAATGGATTCTAATCTTGATACGGGTGCGTATGTCTTGTCATAATCAATACCTTCTTGTTGATTATAGCCTTGAGCTACAAGTCTAGCCTTGTTACGAGACACAACATCATTCTCATCTAACTTATTCCTATATACCCATTTGGTTCCTATAATGGTAGAAGTTCTAGGTGGAGGAACAAGTTCTGAAACGTTATTAGCAATGAATTGATTCAATTCTTCTTGCATAGCGATGACCCAACTCTCATTCATCGAAGCTTCTTTAACATTATTTGGTTCAATCAAGGAGACGAAACAAAAGAAGTTACTTTAATTTTGGACTTAAGATCTTAGGCTTCTTTGATTTAATTTGCCTATGACGTTGTTGAGAGCATGATCCTTTGAATCCTTAATGTTTACTCCATTTTCAACATTAAGTTCTTCAACTCCTATATTTCTAACATCTTTGGCTTTAACTATGTCTATATCATCCAATTCATCATCTACCAAAGGTGGTGTCTTAGATGAAGGAGTGGTTTCATCAAATGTCACGTTAAGTGATTCGTCAATTACACCCGAGGTTCTATTGAGGACTATGTAGGCTTTGATAGATTGGGAATAACCTAAAAAGATACCTTCATACGACTTTGGGTCGAACTTAGTAAGGTAATCATTGGTGTTGAGAATGAAGCACTTGCTTCCAAACACCCTAAAGTATTCCAATGAGGGCTTCTTACCTTTAAGAATATCATAGGGGGTCATTCCTAGGAAAGGTCGAATAAGAATTTGGTTGAGAATATAGGTTGATGTGTCCACGGCATTGCACCAAAATTGTTGAGGCAAAGATTGCTCATTTAACATCTTCCTACTCATCTCTTGGATTGTCCTATTCTTCCTTTCAACTACCCCATTTGATTGTGGAGTGCGAGGAGCCGAGAAGTTGAGTAATACCATGAGCTTCACAAAAGGCAACGAATTGCACTTCATTATCAAATTCCCTACCATGATCCGTCCTAATAGTGACAATTGAACATCCTAGTTGATTTTGGATTCTTCGACTAAAGATTTCGAAGTGATCGAAAGCCTCATTCTTAGAAGCCAAAAATCTAGTCCAAGTGAATCTAGAATAGTCGTCAACTATAACTATGGTATAAAGGTTACCTCCATAACTACGTATGACGGAAGGTCCAAAGAGATCCATACGTAGGAGCTCTAAGCACCGAGAGGTCGAAACCAAATTCTTGGCTTTGTGACTTGAGTGAACTTGCTTCCCAACTTTGCAAGCATCACAAAAGTGACTATCAAACTTCATCTTGGGGAGATGTCTTACCAAATCCTTAGAGACTAAATAGCCCATGCTTTCTAGCACCTTTTCCAATGACCTTTCTATCTTCTAAAGTCGCTAGACATAAGTTGTCCTTTGACTTCGTATTGACCTTCATGACAAATAGCCCATGCTTTCTAGCACCTTTTCCAATGACCTTTCTATCTTTTACGATTTCATTGTAATATTCTGAAAAGATGATCTTACACTTATTGTCACAAAGTTGACATATACTTAGAAGGTTAAAACCTAAGTTATCTACATGCTCTACATTTTCAATGGTCATAGAGTCAAGAGAAACCGTACCTTTGCCAATGATATTACCTCGTCGATTACTTGCGAATGTAACGTTACCTCCATCATATGCTTTGTAATGCGAGAACAAACTTCGATTACCCATCATGTGTTTAGAACATCCCCAATCCTTAATCCACTCGTCGGGCTCTAAATCGAATCCCAAGCATATCTAGGTAACAAAACACAAGATCAAATATTTGGTCCCCAATATCTCATGGGTCCAAAGTTGTTAGTTCCAAACATCCCTTGCATTTGGTTGGGATGCATGAATGGAGGAGACATTCCCCATGGGGAAAAGTATTGTTGTTGATAATTGTTCCAATTCATATTGCCATTTTGTTGTCCATTGTTTCTCCTAGGTGTCTTTGATCTTGATCTAGAATTATTGTTATTTCTTCTAGGTGTTGGAGTTTTACTTCTAGGTCGTGACTTAGCTTGATCGTTCCTTTTTGGTGAATGTGTTCTACTTCTAGGTTTTGACTCATTTCATACTCTTGGAGGAGTAGATGTTTTTCTAGATAAGTTTCTAGTTCCCATTAGAGGTTTACTCGAGGGCTTGTAGAATTTATCTAGAGTAGGCTTTTCAAGAATAGGTACTTTGACCTTGTTAATAAGAATATGTTTTGGCCTTTCACCAAAAATAGACGTTTTAGAAAGTTTAGGATTTTCACAAAAACCATCCTCTGTCCGCGGTTCGTTATCAGTACCCGCGGTTCCATAACAATAGGGAACCGCACCATATACTGGCGTACCGCGTACAACTGTTCGTTTTTCTAAAAACCCAACTTCTTTAGGTTCACTAGTGGATGCTTCATTAGTGTTATAACCCAACCCAAGTCTTTCCTTAGAATGAATTTGTTTGTTTAACATATCATCAAGAGCACTAGTACCTTTCAAGAACTTTTCCAATTTAATGGAGGTACTCTTGAGATCTTCATTCTCTTGTCTAAGGTTATCACATTTTAGACATCCTAAATCAACTTCTTTGTTTTTCTTAAGCTTAGCTAACTTCTCTCTTAGTTCACTAATATCATTTTCAAGCTTAGTTCTAGTTGATTTTAGCACTTTGTTCTTTTCAATGAATTTAAGGAAGTTTGTGTAAGTTATTGTATTGGCCTTCTAATTCGATATCATCTTGAGAAGAACTATTATTGCTATAATAATCGGTTTCGGAATGTACCTCTTTAGAAGTATGAGCCATAAGACATTTCTCATCTTTGGGTTTGTCATCAACATCTTCACCGCTATCGCTCCATGAACCTCCAATGAATGCCGTGTGGTTCTTGTCGCGTGAAGGCTTAGGAAAATCATAGATGAAATGATTCGGATCAGCACATCTAAAGCATTTCCTATCACCTTTATCATCCTTGGTAAATTGGTTTTTGGAGAATGATTTCTTGTCGTTGCTTGGTTGCCTCACGTGTTGACCTCGTCTCTTAAAGAACTTCTTGAAGTCTCTAACCGCCATGGCATATTCCTCATCATCACTATCCGAGGAACTTTCATGGTCACTTTGCGCCTTCTTAGCTTTTAGTGCTAGAGACTTTCTTTCACTCTTGGTTTTCACCAATTCCGAGTCCTTCAAAATTATCATCTTATGAACTTTCAAGTTGCCAATGAGTTCATCGAGTGATAATGTGGTGAGATCCTTTGATTCTTCAATCGCCGTGACTTTGGCTCTCAACTTTGTATGCAACGCCCTAAGAAACATCCTAACATTTTTCTTGCTAGAAAAACCTTCATCAAGTGCTTTTAGACTAGTAATAATAGTGTTAAATCTAGCAAATGCACTATCGATAGTTTCATCTTCTAAGATGACAAATTGTTCATATTGTTGAACAAGAAGATCGATTTTACTTTCTTTGACTTGGATATTACCTTGGTAGGTTACTAAAAGAGTGTTCCAAATATCTTTAGCGGTTTCACACATAAAAATCCTTTCGTACTCTTTCTTTTGTAAAGCATTATAAATCATCATTTTAGCCTCATTATTTTTAGCAAGTTTCCTTTAAGTGTCATCATTAGCTTTTTCAAAAGTGACTATCTCTTTGATTTTAGAAACTTCATTATATTGATAAAGCAAAAAAACACCATGTGTAATAACATGCCAAAGATCTAAATCTTTTGATTTCACATAAGTCTCAAATCTATTTTTCCAATAAATAAAACTATCGGTTTCAAAAAGAGGTGGTCTTTGCATAGATTTCCCTTCTAGGTACTTGTTGGAACCCAAAGATCGATTCAACTTATATTTTAAAAAGACTTGAGCAACCACGCTATGATACCAATTGTAGAAACTAGAAAGGGGGGTTGAATAGTTTCTTAAAATTTACTTGTCAAAAGACGGTTTTCAAAAATCCTTTTCAAAAACATAGACTTGAGTGATTATGTGAAATCTTCTTATACACAATATGAACAAGGTATAGTGCAACTAAACTAATAGTCACAAGTATAAAGAATAATGAATGTAAAGAGATAGGGGAAAGATAGATCAACCAAACACCAAGGATTTATAGTGGTTCGGCAACGAAGCTCACTCCTCGTCCCTACTCCACTCCTCGAGTACTCCTTACTCGAGAGTTCACTCATCAACAAGCTCCTTAAGGTGTAGAAACTTACACAACTTTGCTTATCCAATTTCCGACTCAAATCTAAAAGTCGAGCCCTAATCTTAGCTAGGACCAATATACACTAGTATACTCTAAGGACCAAGTATAAACCTTAGTTCATATACAAATTTCAAATAGACACAATTACTTGGATATTTACAACAATGACACAACAATGAATAAAGAAGATATGATCTTCAATGGATCTTTGAGGTAGACACAACACTTCAAGGATGAAAGTGTTCTTCTCTTTGCACTTGGAGAGGAAGAGATGGGAGAAGAAAGATTCACTTCTAAACAAGTAGTAATCAACCAAATGACCAATGATTTGAGTGAGTTTAGAAGTATGAAAGAATCTGGAATTATATGTGCAAAAGAGGTGAGGAGAAACCTTTGTTTGGTGTGTACCCTACTTTTATAGGGGCGATTTCTCTCCCCTAGGGGGGCGATTTCCGGCCACCATTCTACCTAAAATTCCGGCTAAAAAACCCTAGCAACCGCCTCTCTATCTTATTTGTTATTAATTTCTTTTTTCTTGATTTAGGGTTTCGTTTGGTGCTTCTGATTAAGGTTACCATTCGTCTCATTGGATCAGATCTAGGAATTTTTGGCCGTAAGATATGCAATCGGTTCAAGATTTTTACTATTGTAGAATGGTTGTGCTTTGGTTTCTATCTGTTTATCTAATGGACATCGCCCATCTCAAAACCCTAATTACCCTTCATTCATTTTTGATTCTTCATTAGGGTTTCGATTTGGTTTGGTTATTCTCGATCTCTGTTTTGTTTGTACATCTATATGGGTCGATTGGTCGACTGCGTGGAGGTTCTACTCGTGGGATCCACGCATGGTATCGCATCGGGTAAACTCTTTAATTAGGGTTTTTATTGACAGGTTGTTCATCTTAAGGGTTGCGATATCAATCCTGGGGATCGTGTGCTTTGTTATCATGGTTACCACTGGTTCGTTTAATCTTATGATTCGGGTAACATGATCCTACTCGCTAAGAGTAGTTACGAGTGGTACTCGTTTTTTGATCGTTGGCAAAACCTTTTAGGTTTGTTTTCATGATAACTTGAGCAAGGTTGCTACGATGTTCAGGATGTCTATGTTTGTTGTTCGTGATCTGGAGGTGCATGCATGAGTGCTTTTTGTTGCTATGGATTGGGAGAGTCGGCTGGTTCGATACCCTACACTTCTTAGGGTTTCGGTTTGGTTATTACCATGTGGAGGTCACGTGATTGATCAACACGGGTTGGCATTATGCAGTAATCATGGCGTAACACTCGGAAACGCTTTTCTGGAAACGAAATTACTGTTTTGGTTTTTATATGTTGGAAAATCGGCGGTGTAATGTTTATTTATATTCTTTTTTTCCAATGTATTTGGTAGTCATAAGAGTGGCATGTTATTCTTATGTAAGTTTTGTGGTTTGTGCACATTGTGTATGTGCTGGTTGTAGCCCATGTAACGGGCCGTGATGTAGGACTTCACCTACATCCGTTTGTACTTCAACGTTTTTTGGTGTAATATATTTTACCGGGGTCAGTCCCCTTTACCCAAAAAAAAAAAAAAAGAGGTGAGGAGAAAATTTGAGAATGGTCTACTATTTATAAGACAAGGCTCTAACAGCTATATCTGCCCGCGGTTCTTTATAGGAGCCCGCGGTTCCTTATCGATAAGGAACCACATATCCACTTAAGGAACCTCCAGAGTAGACTACGCTCCTTTTTGTCTTTTAGTGGTATGGTTCGAATCTGGTGATTAAAATATCCTCAAAGGATATTCCAAACCAAGATAGAATATGCCATTTTCAAATTTTCAAATATTTAATTTAATAAAACATTTTCTTAAAAAATAAAGTTTAATAAAAACTTGTCACACTTAATAAAAATTAAGTTTTAAGAAAATATTAAATCCTAGATCACTTAATTAGGATGAGTACTTTTTTGTACATACCTTAAGTGATAATGGTTGAAATGAAAAATAATTGAACTGAAGAATTCGTTTTTCGTTTTTTCGTAAATGCTTGTTTTACATATTGTCGTAATCAAAGCAAAGCGAGACCAAAAAATGCAAGTAACGTTTTTAGGCATCATTGCATTAACAAAACCCTGTGACTTTCTTCTCATCTCTTCATTCAAAATACTGCCTTTAGCCAATTCCATGGTGATAACACTATCTGGTGCAGAGTTGGACAACGATGTTCTAAAAGTCTCCCAAGTAGAGTACCAAGAAGCCACAAGCCTTGAATCTCATCTTCATACTTGATACCCATACATGCTAGTTGATTTATAATACCCTAAAAATATTCAAGTGATCAGTAACTGGGGACCCGTCAATATACTTTAATCTCATCATTTGCTTAATCAAGAACACCTTGTTGTTTCTAGTTTTTTCTAGCATACAATTTTTCAAGCTTGTTCCAAAGAGTAAGATCACGCGTCTCTTCACAAATGTGGTTCAAAACATAATCATCAACCCACTACCTAATATACCCACAAACCTGTCTATGCAAAATAGTCCATTCTACCTCCGTTTTATTATCGGGTTTCTCAGTGCTAAAAACAGGAAAGTTATAAAACCCGCTTTAAAATCCTTAAGATCATTAAATACACGAATTTACGGTTTAATTTAAACTTTTTAATTAATTAATATACGACATGAATCGTGAACATTTAATACGAACGTTACGCTTATTAATTAATTATTATATGTATTATGTATGTAAACATGAATATCAATGCACGATAAGTATTCACATAAAATACTTAAAACATACAAGACGTAAAATACGAGCATTAAAACAAACACACACGATGATAATTTAAGTCAAGAAAAATTTAACGAATATGTACATAAGTGTACTTATCTGGCGTCCAAAATCTAAAGGTAGAAAGGGCTTGGACCAATCCATTAACTAACCCACTCCTTAACTAATAAGGATCCCAGGAAATTTTCAAAAACATAAACACATGGAATAATTAAAACCCTAAAAGCTTTCTCCCTTCTCTCTCTTTGGCCGCGGTGACGAACAACACCCACAAGGACGATTCATTGTTTTGATCTTTATTTTCTACGGTAATGTGTTCGTATTTAAAACCTTGTTAATCACGCGCATTCGGTATCCCTTAACCTTTGATCTTTTTATAATTATTATTAATTATTCATGTTCTTGATTATGAAAACATAGAAAAACATGTAATCATTATAGATCAAACAAGATTAAAAGGGTTCAGGTATATTTTGTTGGTTTGCACGCAAACCGAGACCCATGGGGGTCTTAGTGGTGTTGGTATTCCCACCAGCCACAACCTTGTGGTGGCAGTGGTGTTTTGGTATTAGCAGCCGCAACCCCAACTGCTATAGCAGTGGGATGCGTGGCCCAAACGGTGGGAACCGTGACCTTATAGGTCTCGGTGGTATGCAGTGAGCAGCCAAGGGGAACCGCAACAACAACGGTGGCAACCTGGCGTAGCCAGGGGCTGCGTCAGGGACAGCAGCGACACCGACGCCACTGTCGGTGGCTGTTGTTGGGTGTTCGGCCACAAGCGACAGCCAAGGGGTTGTGGTGTTGCGTGGGTTTCGAGGCAACACCGAGACCCCATGGTCTCGGTGGAGTTCCGTTCGGGGTTCGGTTAACACCAAAACACGCAAGGGGTGTTTGGCTAAACTTTTTCTAAAACATGTATGCATTTAATTATTAATTGGTTTAATTAAAAATATAGTTAATTAAATTAATTAATGTCATGACTTAGGATATAATTTTTATTTAAATAAAATCATGTTATCTTGTATGTACATTTTATTTTAATAAACTTATGCTAAAATAATTAATGACTTAATTATTCATATACACTAAATTAATTAATTAAAACTTAGCTTAATTAATTATTATCTTTTAAGGTAAAGGTTAATTATATGAAACATGAAATATTATTAATTAATAATAACTTAGGATAACATGGAATATCATTATTAATTAATAATAATAAGTTAAGCCTAAGTATTTATTGTTACTAAACTTTACAATATAATTGTACATGACATAATATAAGCTTATTAAAACCATATGCTATATCATTTAATTATTTAATAAGCATATGATTAATTATGGAAATAGATTAATTATAAAAACATGTTAATTATGGAATTATACTAATTATGGCAAAATGATAAATATGGAAACACACTAAATATGGTAACATGCTATTTACAGAAACACACTAAATATGGTAACGTGTTATTTATAGAAACATGCTAAATATGGAAAATTTCTATTTTTGGAAACTTACTAATTATGGAAACTTTCTATTTTTTAGAAACTTACTATTTAAGGAAACTTACTATTTTTTGAAAGTTACTATATATAGAAACCTGCTATTTTTGGAAAGTTACTATATATAGAAAGTTACTATTTTTAGAAAGTTACTCATTATGTTATAACAAGTACTATAACACTTAAAACATAAAATACATGAATCTAAAACACATGAAACACATGATTAAACATGAAATAATTAGACAAGACAAGAACAAGTATAATAAGTATGAACACGTCAAGTAAACTAAATAACAAGTATGTATAAGTAAAACAAACACTTATTCATGTCCATTTATTATGTAGCTATCTTGAAGTCGGAGTGTTCTTCCGCGTTCATTTTCGTCTTCATTTACTGGACATAAGGTACGGATATTTCGTCCTTCAGTAAGGACATCCTTTCCTATATTAGGATTCCCTGTTTGCAGCCATCTGTTTTCCCCAGTAGTTACGTGTCTTAAACACTTCAGTATATGTTATGTTTATTTTAGATTGCCTGAGCTATATACATGCATACCAATTTCACCTAGTTATGGGGGTTCCATAACCATAGCACTAGAGGATCCGGTGTTATGACTCTTTTACGGTGAGAGTGATTGCTCACATCATCCCTTTACATTATTTGGCCTTTGTTACTATTATCATGTGGGGCGAATGGGTACATCCTAGGACAAGTTAGTAAGATTTCATGGTAACTGCGATGTGTGCCTTGCATCCGTTACAGGAGCTGATCCCTCGACTCATTGTCATAATTAGAGGCAGCCCCTCTAATTGCATGATGAGGTCACTAACTATTCATGTACGTTGGTATAACATGACCTATATAGGCTCTGGGCATATTTAAAATACAGTTTTCAGAATAAACTAAACATAAGTCTTTTTAGAAATATAAAACCAGTCTTATGAACTTAAACCAGGTTTTCCAGGACATACACTTATTCCGCTGTTATTTATTTCATTTTATTACTTGCTTATGTTTATGTTTTACATTCATTGTCATATATCCGCACACTGAGCGTCTTGCTCAGTCTTATTTTCTTTGCATGCCCCAATACGACAGGTACTAAAGGGCAAAGCTAGGAAACAAGAGTACGTGCATGGAAAGAGGCGCCTAATATTCTTTCTCCTTTAATGAATTTACATACTTTTGCTTTGCTAGACATTGTTTAGTCATTTCCTTACATTCTATACTTATACATTTGTGTGTGGAGCTTATCGTAGAAACTAGAAGGGGGGGGTGAATAGTTTCTTAAAATTTACTTATCAAAAGAAGGTTTTCAAAAATCCTTTTCAAGAACTTAGGCTTGAGTAATTGTGTGAAATCTTCGTATGCACAATATGAACAAAGGATTGTGCAACTAAACTAATAATCACAAGTATATGCTAATAAAGAATAATGAATATAAAGAGATAAGAAAAAGAAAGATCAAACCAAACACCAAGGATTTATAGTGATTTGGCAACGAAGCTCACTCCTCGTTCCTACTCCACTCCTCGAGTACTCCTTACTCGAGAGTTCACTAATCAACAAGCTCCTTAAGGTGGTGGGGAAACCGTACACAATGTTGCTTATCCAATTTCTGACTCTAAGCTAAAAGTCGAGCCCTAATCTTAGCTAGGACCAATCTACACCAATATACTTTAAGGACCAAGTATTAACCTTAATACGTACAAAACTTCCAAATAGACACAACTACTTGGATTTTCACAACAATGACACAACAATGAATAAATAAGATTTGATCTTCAATGGATCTTTGAGGTAGAAACAACACTTAAAGGATGAGAGTGTTCTTTTCTTTGCACTTGGAGAGGAAGAGATGGGAGAAGAAAGATTCACTGCTAAACAAGTAGTAATCAACCAAATGACCAAGAATTTGAGTGATTTTTGAAGTATGAAAGAATCTGGAAATATATGTGCAAAAGAGGTGAAGAGAAATCAGAGAATGGTCCACTGTTTATAAGACAAGGCTCCAACGGATAGGTCGCGGTTCCTTATCGATAAGGAACTGCATAGCCACTTAAGGAGTCGCCGGAGTAGACTCCACTCCTTTTTGTCTTTTAGTGGTATGGTTCAAATCTGGTGATTAAAATATCTTAAAAGGATATTCTAAACCAAGATAGAATATGCCATTTTCAAATTTTCAAATAATTAATTTAATAAAACATTTTCTTAAAAATAAAGTTTAATAAAAACTTGTCACACTTAATGAAAAGTGAGTTTTAAGAAAAGAATTAGGATGAGTACTTGTTTGTACATACCTTAAGTGATAATGGTTGAAATGAAAAATACTTAAACTCGAGAATTAATTTTTCGTTGTTTTCGTAAATACTTGTTTTTACATATTGTCGTAATCAAAACAAAGCGAGACCGAAAAATGCAAATAACGTTTTTAGGCATCATTGAATTAACAATCTCCCCCTTTTTTGTTTTCGACAATACATAAACTCAATCACATAAAAAACAAGATTTTCGAAGACGAGTTTATTTCATTTCCCTCCCTTTGTCGAAGCAAAAAGGTTGCGAAAGTCTTTGTAGAAGAGAAGAATCGGACTTTACAAATGCTTGCTTGGGGCACCAAGGAATCGAGAGATGGTGACAAGCTACATAGAAGGGTTAGGAGAATAGATAAACACCCAACAAGATATTGCAATGGTCACAAAAAAAATAAAAGAGAAGAGACCAAGATCCATGATAAGTCATGTTAAAAGAAAAACATGAATAAAAGATACAATGAAACAAAACATACAAAGATGTATGAAAAAATAAAACAAGCCAAAAGAAAAGCATGAATCTAATCCTAGTTAAACTATAACTCTAAGATTTGCTTGAACTAGATGTCTTGAAGATAAGCAACCAATGCTTAGATAAAAGACAAAGTAGTGGCAGAAGGAGGTGGTGGTGGCTTGGTAGTAATCTCATGGTCATAGTGAAGAGGAGGTTTGATAAAGAGACTCTTGAAGTAATTCAACTCCTCATAGATATGAGCCATAGCAAGATGTTGATATTGAAAACAATGACAATATGTTCCATGATGCATGACATTATCATGTGAAGGAGGAAGAACACTAAAGGCTAGTGGTGAAAGAAAGGAAGTTCCACAATCAACATTCTTAGAAGGAGAAGAGATGTGATTTTGAGTGTTCTTGGGTGAATTAATAAGTGTGAAAACACTTATCCTTTTACCACTTAATTATAATAATAACCAAGCCAAAACGTTTATTTTATGTCGTAAATGTCGGAATTATGTGTGGTTTGTATTTTTATTATGTTTTAGGACCAAAATGTGAAAAGGGAAGAAAACACGAGCTTTCACGGGCTTTTATCGAAGAAAAAGACAAAAGACGATGTCAAAAGATCAAGAGTGCAAAAAAGAACGGAAGTCCAAGGCCTATTATGAAGATTTATCAAAGAAAAAGTCTAAAGACGGAAGTTTAATGAAGTCGAAGAACCAAGTCTAATAAAAGAAGAAAATTATAAGACGAGTTCAATTTATATCGACAAATCTCAAGACAACGTCGAGAAAGTCGAAGAATTTAAAAGACAAAAAGACGAGAAGAAAGAAGAAAGCATCAACACATGTTAATCCTCCTATAAACACCCTCCTAATGACACATCAGGAGGTGTTAGCTAATTTGACACATTAGTCTTTCCAATTTATTTTTCTTGCACTTTCATATTGTCATTACTTAATTGTTCTTAATTTGAAGATTTTTTCAAGTAAGTTTATTGAATCTTTATTTTTAATATCAAGTTTTTCATTAATCTCTCATTCTACCTTTCTTGTCTTGTTTTATATTATTGCTTATTTGCTTATTGTCATGCTTAATTGATTGTTTGTTATGTTTTTATTGTGTTTGATTGTTTAGCTTACTGATCTTATAGCTTATTGTGTGTTTGTTTTAATTTTAGGTAAGTGTTTTTAATAGTTTATTTTTATAAAAAGTTGATTTTAAATATTTTGATTATTTAGTGTTTTTAAAGTTTTTAATTCGTGGCTTATTTAGTTTTTCTTAAAATTAGATTGGTTAGATTTTTGGTTAAGTGCTTATTAGATTTTAGCTTATATTGATTTAGCTCAATTTCGTTCTTATCCGGGTTTTCCAAAACCCTTGTATTCCGAACTAGCACCATTTTTCATATTCAGGATAAGAAGTGAAACTCATATTCAGGATAAGAAGTATAACTCATATTCAGGATAAGAAGTGAAACTCATATTCAGGATAAGAAGTAGAACTCATATTCAGGATAAGATGTATAACTCATATTCAGGATAAGAAGTGAAAATCATATTCAGGATAAGAAGTGAAACTCATATTCAGGATAAGAAGTAGAACTCATATTCAGGATAAGAAGTGAAACTCATATTCAGGATAAGAAGTAGAATTTATATTCAGGATAAGCAGTAGAACTCATATTCAGGATAAGAAGTGAAACTCATATTCTAGAAAAGTAGTAGAACTCATATTCAAGATAAGAAATGAAACTCATATTCAGGATAATAAGTAGAACTCAAATTCAGGATAAGAAGTGAAACTTATATTCAGGATAAGAAGTAGAACTCATTATTCAGGATACGACACCAAAGTCAACATTCAGGATAACACCCCAAAGTCAACATTCAGGATAGGACCCCAAGTCAACATTCTGGATAACAAAGAGAAAAACAACATTCCGAATAAGTGTTTTTTTATTGTTTTTAAACTTTATTTTTCCCACCATTCTATTTAGTGTTATTTTTAATTGCTTTGTCTTAGTTTAATTTTAAAGTTTACATTTTTTATAAAGTTTTAAGTTTTCGTCATTTACTTTTTATCAAGTTTTAATCTTTCGTCATTTACTTAGTTTTCTTTTAAAGCCTTATTTTTAGTTTAATATTTTCAAGCTTTTATCTTTATTTCGTTTAAGTCTTCATTTAAGTTTTAATCATTTATCGCTTTTATTATTTTGTCATTTACTTTAAAAATTTTATCTTTAATTAGTTATAAACAACGACAAACTTTTCTTTTATTCACCAAAGACGACTGAGTCGCACTTTCAACTGTAATCAATTCGAGTCGAGTCGAGACAAAACGAACTTTGAATTAGTAAAATCAAATATTAAAATGGCGCCGCTGCCGGCTCTTTTCGTGAAGATTAACGGTTTTCTGTGAGAGACGCGTTGAATTTTGTGATCCGTTCACTCGTGAATGTTATTTTTCTTGCTCAAAAATTTTCAAAAGAAATCCATAAAAATTAAAAATTTTCAAAAATTCAAAAACATTAAAAAAAATCATAAAAAGCATTTCTTTTTCAAAAGTTTTTGCACAAAAAAGATTTTATTTTTACGATAACCATTATTTGTCTATTTCTTTGTTATCTTTTTCTTTTGCAGGTGTATGCGTACTCGCTCATCGTCTTATTCTGAGCCCGAGACTCTTGAAGACTTAGACATGACCGGTGTACACAACAACAATAATCCAACTCAACCCAACATGAATAATAACAACCATGGCCCTCAACCAGACCTTCGCACGATGGAGGAGCTTTGTCAACCAACAATGAACGGATACGGAGGACCGATTACGCTGATGCAAATCACGGCTCCTGAATTTTCGTTGAAGCATCACATGATCCAACAAGTTCAAAACAAGAACAATACCCGTGCGTTGCACGGGTAAAAGATTTATAAATTAAGAATTATTATAATATACGTTTAAATCCAAAATAGGTTGGTTACTTTCACATTTTCATTCCTATGAATACTCTTCTTTTAATAAGTTTTGAAATACGACATTTGATAATATGTGCTAATAATCACCATCAGGTATTTTCTTTAAACTTCATCAACATATGCCAAAAACTAAATTGCACACCTTTTGGATTTTTTTGACGCATTTCTGTTTCTTATCCGAGTATATTTAAAACTCGAAAACAATATACAAAGACAACACTATCAATATTTAAAGCAAATGTACAATAAAAAACTGCTCAAATCTA
This sequence comes from Glebionis coronaria, assembly GCA_025667525.1. Classification (NCBI taxonomy): domain Eukaryota; kingdom Viridiplantae; phylum Streptophyta; class Magnoliopsida; order Asterales; family Asteraceae; genus Glebionis; species Glebionis coronaria. Next base: position 316,686,792 of record CM046876.1, on the reverse strand, counting down.
CAATTTCTTAGGTACGGCTCCACTTACTAAGACGTCTTGGCATCTATCGTGAAATGTAAAAAAATGCCTAAAAAGAACACGAAGAATCTTTTAAAGCCTAAATGCATAATTATCTCACGAACCAAATCCATTATATGTTTCCCTTGAACCACTCGAGCTTAACTTATTAATCTATTTCCCGATCCAGTTTGCTATGCAAGTCCTCAATAAGAATACATTAATGCCAAGAATGTCAAAGGTAAAAGTATGAGGTCCCTTGGCACACATTTTGAGCTACCAAAAGAGTGTCACCCCTCTTACCATTTTGTATATCAATCAGTAGGGCCAAACCAATCAACCATTACCATTATGTCGAAATATTAAAAATAGCCAGAACAAAAAAAATGGAAGAACTTAAAGCTGAAAACATTATCGTAGAGAGTCTCGTGAATCAATATTACTTGTATTCAATTGAAGTCTTACATTTGAAAAATTTTCTGAACTTTTTTTTACATTTGATAGAAACAAAGTTTGAATGAGTCAAATATTCATTTAAAATGTGTGTCAGCTGGGTACCTAAATTCCTTAGTGTAAGGTGATAACATTGAAGATAAGCCTGTCTTATTTTAAGTGGTATATATTCAATCTTGTTTCCATCGAACCTTTATAGTTAGGATCACTAAAGTTGCTACTAACAACCCTGCCTGCAACACACTGTCATGTCTTATATAATAATGGAAGAGATAAGTAAACATCTCACATGAAATGTCATGGGAGTCTATAAACAAAATATATACTTTTTAAGACTTATTTCACAACACATGAATGAAGTTACCTAAACACAGTTCATTCGGAAGATTACACTTCGCGTCATTTCCAACACTATTTAAAGGATACCATTTATAAATATACAATGACAAACGAAATGTAGAGTCAGTAGAGAATCATTCTACGATATAAAAGCACTATGAGTCATAGAGAAACACCTTTCCACTAAAAAAGGTCCACCTCGTTATCTGAATATCTGATAAAAATGACATATCTCACTTTCAGTTCATCAGGTGGTTTTCATGTTTGTGTTGTTTCATCTTCATAGGCGAACCAAGATAGAAAGGTAGTGTCTGGTTTGGATGGTTTGCCATGAGTTGAATAATTTAGATTTTTGATAGAAAGGCAGTTTCATGTGTTTTTTTAATTGTTTGTCATGTTTTGGTATAGGGATGGTTGTTTATATACTAAATTGTTGAGCAAAATGGAGCCAACGTTTTTATAGGAAGTTTGTTAAAATTAATTTGTGCTTATCTATTCAAATAAAATGCACTTTTGAACTTATCTTAACAAAGCATATATAAAAACATGGCACAATCAGCTAGGAATAAGTCAAATGAAAACAACCGAAAAATTATGATTAATTTATGTGGTTAAGATGAGTTTCAATAATGATCGAATGGTTTAAAAGATATGCCATGTCACATTTCTTTCTCTATGTAGTGGCAGCAATAAATAAGTAAAATACTTGTCTATTTCGCGGATTACCGGATGATGATGCCAACAAACACCTCGACAAATTCATTACCGTCACTCAAAGTATGAAATTGCCTGGTGTTACCATGGATTCTCTTCGCCTTCATCTATTTCCACACACTTCATCCCACCATGCCGAAAAATGGTTTGATTGTCTTCCAAAGAATTCAATTCATACATGGGACGAAATGACTCAACGATTTTTGTCGCGCTACTTTCCACCATTCATGGTAACGAGCCTTCGGAATCAAATCAGTGGATTTACTCAAGAACCTGATGAGTCTCTTTTCGATGCTTGGGAACGTTATAATGTTTTGATCGATCTATGTCCTAACCACAATATGCTCCCCGTCACCTTAATTGATACTTTCTACAACGGTTTAACTTTTCGTGATCGTGATACGATTAATGCAGCCGCCGGTGGCACATTTATGAAAAGAAGACCCGAGGAGTGTAGAGAGCTTCTAGAGAACATGACTACTCATCACAAAAATTGGGATTCATCCGCATCTTCAAGGAATAACCCGAGAGTCAATGTTTTTTTCTACTTCATCAAACCCCGAGATGACTGAACTCACCCGCATGATGGCCGAAATGAACAAAAATATCCAACTCATGGCTACAAATCAACTACAACAAGTTAAAGCTGTAGCACTTTCTTGTGAGACTTGCGGTGGTCCTCATTCATACACTGATTGTCCTTCTACTTATGACAATTTGGAACACGTGTATGCGGCTCATGGTAACTATTCAACGGAAAGCTATCAAGCCCGACCTCAAGGTGATCGTAACTTGCTAAGTTACCGTTCTACCAACTTTCTTTCACCCAGTTTTTCTCCTCAAAACCACAACCCCAACAACTTTAATAGAAGCAATCCAAACCCACCTCGAGCTTCTAATCCCTATCACCCACCCGCTCCCCAAGTTCCACCCATCACTCCACCCACGACATATAATCAAGATGTGGAAACTTTCATAAGGACCCAAGGAGAGGTAGTTAAGAATCTTCAAAGCCAAATCGTTAACTTGAAAGGTGATATCACTAAACAAGGGAATGATATTCGAACCGAGCTTAGACATGATATGCAAAGCTCTTTAAGCAATCAAACGAATGATTTGAAGAATATGATGGCTAGTTTCTTCCAAACCACTCAACCCTTTACTTCGGGCTCTCTTCCCTCGAATACCGACACCAACCCAAGAGCGAATGTGAGCGCTATTACTACACGCAATGGAACAACTCTAGTAGGACTATCTACCCCTCCCCCAGTTACTCCATCTACACCTCCTCCACCCCCATTTATTCCTCCTACTTCCACGCCTATTACTACTTCTCCATTACCGTCTCCACCTTTTAATGAAGAAGTACCCAAGAAACACCCTTCACCGACCCCACCTTCCACCTTTAAACCTTCAACATCTCAACCTTCACCTTCTACACCTACACAACCTAAACCCAATATCCCTTATCCTTCTCGGTTAGACAAGTGCAAACTGCTCACTAAAGAGGATGCTCAAGTCACTTCTTTTATGAAGATGATCTCTCAAATGACTTTCAACATTAGCCTCGTTGAAGCACTTGTCCAAATGCCAAAATTTGTGAAAGCATTTAAGGAGTTACTTAGTAAGAAGGAGAAGATGGTCGAGTTTGTTAATACTCGGTTGAATAAGAATTGTTCTGCAGTCCTTCTTAAACAACTTCTGGAAAAACTTGGAGATCCTGGTCATTTTGTGCTACCATGTACTTTTAACCAAACCGAAGAATTTAATGCCTTAGCCGATCTCGGGGAAAGTATAAATTTGATGCCTTTAAGTGTTTGGAAAAATTTATCATTACCCGATCTTACACCAACAAAGATGAGTCTTGAGCTAGCAAATCGAACTCTCGCTTACCCCGTTGGTATTGCCGAAGATGTGTTTGTTAAAGTTGGTACCTTCACTTTTCCGGTCGATTTTGTTGTTGTTGATTATGAAATGGACCCTCGTATTCCGTTAATACTTGGTCGGCCATTCTTAAGAACCAGAAAAGCTTTATCGATGTTGCCGAAGGTGAACTAATCTTAAGGGTCGGGAATGATCAACAAATTTTTAAGATGGGGAAGATCACAAACAAATCCAATGGAAGAGAATCGGCGAATATGATTAATGTGCTTCAAGACGAGCTTGATACAACTACTTGTGAAAGTATAAAGCTTGAGGATTTTGTCGTCTACAACAATCCTCTCTTCGATTCTTGCTATGATAATCCACTTTTCTGAGATGATGTGGATGATTCTCTCTCCAATTTGGATCCTCCACCAATATATGATGCTCCACCAATCTATGATGATGATTCTAGTTCCGATGTGGATGATTATGATAATTTTGCTTCAGAGTATAAAGACATGCCAACATATGATGATTTTGATGATGTTGATACTCTTTCGAGTGATTCTTCAACTGATGACCTTGTTCCTACTTTTGATGAAGATCCTCCACCAACAATACTTGATCCTACTTTGGATGACTACTCATTTGAGGAAGATTTTTCTATTTTTCTCAATACTGACTTCCCCAATGAGAATGATTCTCCTCCTTTGGACTTTGATTATGGTCTTTATCCTCCTTCAGATATTAAGAAACCCGTTTCAAAGGAGAAGAAACTGGACGACACCCACATCCATAGTGCCTATGTCTTAACACCTCTCTTTCCACCTTCTGAGGATGAGATTGTGCGATTTATGAGCGGATCTTCTTCAAATTCTACTGAGCCTGAGTGTTATTTACCCCTAAAGGAAAAGGTGTTTGATCCCGGTATTGCAATTTTTAAACCATCTCAGTATCCATTTGATGAAAAAAAAGGAAAGATTTTTGGAAGCAATGGAGATATGCTTGCACTTCATCATACTTTCTACCACCATGCTCAACAACTGCTTAAGGGAACCTTGCCGACTCTTCTTTGGCTTGCCTTGTTCGCCTTAAGCTTGTGCTACTTGATGGATGAAAACCATGTATTTGAACCCGGTGAATGTTCTTAAAGCTTCTTACCATGCTAATCAAGGTCGAGTCAGGCTCACGACTCGGTGAACAAAAACAAGCGCTTCTCGGGAGGCAACCCGAGTATCTATCCTTTTTATCCGTTTTTATAATAAGTGTATGGGGAGACCCTACTATGTGTTTGTTGTTTTCTTTCTTATCATGTGCAGGGGTTTGAGCTTTCTTGATGACTTTTGACGAACGGTGATCGCGTGTACCCGTCTTCCCGGTTCTACCCTAAACTCTTTTTATTCACTATTTTATATTCTTCAATATTAAAATAGGAATCACTTTAGTTGTCTCTTCCTTAGTAAGATTTAAACAACATGCACAATGTCCTAAGTGTAGGGGAGTTCACTCCCACATGCTTAAACATTGAGGACAATGTTTATATCAAGTGTAGGGGGACTTCTATCGAAGTTAAGTGGGTTTTTCCTTGTATATGTCCTCACTTTAACCGAAAAATTGATTTTTCGACATTTTTCAAAATTTTTGATCTATTTTGGCCTAGTAGTTTTTCCTTTGTTATCGTTATTTTCTTTCATTAGAATAAATTTTAATAAAATGGCTTTAATAAGTATTAGATGTCTTTGATATATTAGGCCCGTCATGAATCTTTTGACTCAACCCGAGTTTAGTTATCCAAGTTTACTCAAGCTATTATCCTTAACGTGTTTAAATCAAGTTTTGCTAGACTTTTATATAGGGAACTTTAAAACGCGAAAGTCTTAACTCTTACGGGTTAAGAACAAGAACTTTTCGCAAGTTCCTATAATTGATCCTAGAAAGTCGTTTATCAAGGGAACTTTAAAATGTGAATTCTAAACTTGAAAGAGTCTAAGAAGTTGCAAGATCCTATAGATGACTTGAAAACCCAAAACATTGATGTAATAGGCTAAGCATCCACGAGTCTCATTCCTTGAGATTTTAAATTATGGAGAACGAGAGATGATAGAGTCAACTATAAGTTTGGTATTCTTTCATGAATTTATGTGAGTTAATTATGAGCTTTTTCTCCCATTGCTTGTTAATAAATTTAATTGCAATAAGTAAGGTCGTACGATTTGAAAAGTTACTTAGCTTCTAGCCTAAGATCATTTAGAAGTTGCTCGGTATTAATTAGAGTTCATAGCCAAGGCATAACTTATTGAAGCGGGATGCGAATATTGGCGAGTCCGAAAAGGCCGTAACAAGGCATGAGGGATACATTTTGTTGCTAAAGATCCAAAGTAATGTGATGAATCATTTATCAAAAATCAATATGAAGAATCTAGACACACAACGAAAAGCAAATACTCCCCTAAAGATCATGGAGAAGTCTATCCGAAAAGACCCTAGCAAGGTATGAGGATAAATAGATCCAAGTCCTAAAAGGAGGCGGATCGTTTTATATCAAAATCCCAAATAAAGATTGGAGAAAAATGAAGAAGTCGTGGTCCAAATATGAAGAATCTCTCAAAAAGTTCAAGTGAAGAAATTCCTATTATGAAGAGAAGACCATTATTTCATGAACGTCTCTCAAGATTTGAAGTATGAAGTCAATGCCAAATATCGGTCCGAGAAAGGTCTCAAATCGTGAAGCGAGTTATGCCAATATATGAACTTTATGAGGTCCCGAGAAGCAGTTTTAAAAGATTTTGTCCTTTAGCTAACTATTGATTAAATCGTCCTACTTTTTTTTGGCCTAAATAAACTATCGAAATAAGTCAAACAATGCATCCTCGTGATCATTCAAGACAATAATAAAATATAAGAGATACACCTAGGAATAAGGGGGTCTAAGTAAATGATTGAGCCACATGAGTTTGTGTTAGTCTGCTAACTTATAATAACAATGATCTCGTTTTTAATCTTAGTTTAGGGAACGTGAAACTTGAGAGTGATAAACATTCATGACATACCAAAGCCCTAATGTAAGTCTTCGATATCTCTACTTGTTTTCTTCTATTAAATATCTCGTAATTTTCTATACCTTTAAGTTTCCTTAATGTCTTGTATTTAATAAAGGCCAAGGTGGGTTAATTATGATGGAAAATGAAAATCTTGCTTTGTAATTAATGCATTGCATGAGGGCATTGCATTGGTCAAGTGTAGGGGATTTAATAAGTGTGAAAACACTTATCCTTTTACCACTTAATTATAATAATAACCAAGCCAAAACGTGTACTTTATGTCGTAAATGTCGGAATTATGCGTGGTTTGTGTTTTTATTGTATTTTTGGACCAAAATGTGAAAAGGGGAGAAAACACGAGCTTTCACGGGCTTTTATCGAAGAAAAAGACAAAAGACGAAGTCAAAAGATCAAGAGTGCAAAAAGAACGGAAGTCCAAGGCCTATTCTGAAGATTTATCGAAGAAACAGTCTAAAGAGGGAAGTTTAAAAAGAAGAAAAGATAAGACGAGTCCCAAGACAACGTTGAGAAAGTCGAAGAATTTAAAAGACGAAAAGACGAGAAGAAAGAAGAAAGCATCAACACATGTTAATCCTCCTATAAATACCCTACTAATGACACACTAGGAGGTGTTAGCTAATTTGACACATTAGTCTTTCCAAATTTTATTTTTTTGCACTTTCATATTGTCATTTAATTAATTGTTCTTAATTTGAAGATTTTTTCAAGTAAGTTTATTGAATCTTTATTTTTAATATCAAGTTTTTCATTAATATCTCATTCTACCTTTCTTGTCTTGTTTTATCTTATTGCTTATTTGCTTATTGTCATGCTTAATTGATTGTTTGTTATGTTTTTATTGTGTTTGATTGTTTAGCTTATTGATCTTATAACTTATTGTGTATTTGTTTTAATTTTAGTTAAGTGTTTTTAATAGTTTATTTTTATAAAAAGTTGATTCTAAATATTTTGATTATTTAGTGTTTTTAAAGTTTTTAATTCGTGGCTTATTTAGTTTTTCTTAAACTTAGATTGGTTAGATTTTTGGTTAAGTGCTTATTAGATTTTAGCTTATTTTGATTTAGCTCAATTTCGTTCTTATCCGTGTTTTCCAAAACCCTTGTATTCCGAACTAGCACCATTTTTCATATTCAGGATAAGAAGTGAAACTCATATTCAGGATAAGAAGTATAACTCATATTCATGATAAGAAGTGAAACTCATATTCAGGATAAGAAGTAGAACTCATATTCAGGATAAGAAGTATAACTCATATTCAGGATAAGAAGTGAAAATCATATTCAGGATAAGAAGTGAAACTCATATTCAGTATAAGAAGTAGAACACATATTCAGGATAAGAAGTGAAACTCATATTCAGGATAAGAAGTAGAACTCATATTCAGGTTAAGCAGTAGAACTCATATTCAGGATAAGAAGTGAAACTCATATTCAGGATAAGCAGTAGAACTCATATTCAGGATAAGAAATGAAACTCATATTCAGGATAAGAAGTAGAACTCATATTCAGGATAAGAAGTAAAACTCATATTCAGGATAAGAAGTAGAACTCATTATTCAGGATAAGACCCCAAAGTCAACATTCAGGATAACACCCCAAAGTCAACATTCAAGATATGACCCCAAAGTCAACATTCAGGATAACAAAGAGAAAAACAACATTCTGAATAAGTGTTTTTTTATTGTTTTTAAACTTTATTTTTCCCGCCATTCTATTTAGTGTTATTTTTAATTGCTTTTTCTTAGTTTAATTTTAATGTTTACATTTTTTATAAAGTTTTAAGTTTTCGTCATTTACTTTTTATCAAGTTATAATCTTTCGTCATTTACTTAATTTTCTTTTAAAGCCTTATTTTTAGTTTAATCTTTTCAAGCTTTTATCTTTATTCCGTTTAAGTCTTCATTTAAGTTCTAATCATTTATCGCTTTTATTATTTTGTCATTTACTTTAAATTTTTTTATCTTTAATTAGTTATAAACAACGACAACCTTTTCTTTTATTCACCAAAGACGACTGAGTCGCACTTTCAACTGTAATCAATTCGAATAGAGTCGAGACAAAATGAACTTTGAATTAGTAAAATCAAATATTATGAATTCAAATTGAAAGCAATTGGAGAAAATGGAGGAGAATCAAGTCTTTCATTTGGAGAATAAGACATTTTGATTTGAGAAAGGATACAAAATGCTTATGGTTAAATAGAGAAAGCTCAAGATATTTTGAGGGTGGTCAAAGGGTTAAAACAAAGATTCCAAAAAGTGTTGGAGAAAATTTGGAGTTTCAGAAATACCCGAAAAAGGAAGCACTGCCTGCGGTTCCCTATCTCCACTGGCGGTTCCATATTGATATGGAGTCGCGGTCTCGTTAAAGAACCGCATACAGGGGTGTATTTTGATGATGAAGGAGGATTTTCTAATTTAGCAAATCCTATTTTTCTATTCTAACAAATCATAGAGCTATGCTAAAAAGCAAAGATAGACAAAGAAAACACACAAGAACTCACCAACAAGGTTTTGACCAAAATACATGGATTTTAAAGAAAATCGATGTTGGAGGTGTGTTGAACTAGACAATAAGTCATGACAAAATGATCCTCCATAGTTCACTTTTGTTCTTGCTATATTTGAGAGACACATACATATGAATTATATAAGCTCAATATTAATAGCAACAAGTTATGAAAAACGTTTTTAGATTGAATTAACAATGCTAAAACATTTCTTGACCATTTTCGAAAGAACTTTGAGAATTTTGAAAAAGAGGAGAGAGGTTTTCCAAAAAGGGTTTGCAAGACTCAATGACTCAAATAAAGAAAAGACTTAATAGAGAAAAAAAAACTCGATTAATAAAATGCGCAATTAAGGTATATGTTCCATTAAACCTAGACATAGACTCAAGTAATTAAAAGGTTCCCTCTTAAGTGGGTTAGTGAAGATATCGGCTAGCTTTTCTACTGAGGTTACCTTCTCAATCGAAATGTTCCCCTTTTGAACATTATCCCTAAGGAAATGGTGGTGAACTCTATGTGCTTGGTTCACGAATGTTGCACAGGATTCTTGCTCAGGTCTATTGCACCCTTATTATCTCACATGATGGGAACATCATCAAGAGAAATCTCATAATCAACAAGCGTTGGCTTCATCCATAGAGCTTGTTGACAAGCTTTATCAACACTCACATACTCAGCTTCCGTGGTAGATATTGCATGAGCGGTTTGTTTCTTAGAGAACCAAGAAGTTAAACAACAACCCCTGAAGGTACAAACTCCACTAGTGGTTTTCCGGTCCAGATACTCTCCCGCATGATCAGAGTCCGCATAGACAATGGTTTCTACGCCAGTCCTTTTAGGATACCATAATCCTAAATGTATAGTGCCCTTAATGTATCAGAAGATACGCCTAACCGCTTCAAGGTGAGAGGTTTTAGGAGCCTCTTGGAAGCGAGAACAAAGGCAAACACTAAACATGATATCCGGTCGACTTGACGTTAGGTACAAAAACTACCAATCATACCTCTATATTTGGTGTTGTCTACCGACTCACAATCATCATATACGGTGAGTTTAGTATCCGAGGCCATAGGGGTCTTCATCGGTCTAGAGTCTTCTAATCCAAATTTCTTTTGCATTTCTTTAACATACTTGGATTGATTAATGAAAATACCATCGTCCATTGCATCACAGTTGTAGAACCTCATAAAAAAAACATCAATGGCAGCCAAAAATCCCTTCTTCTCATAAACCTAATTTTCTTTTTCCTTTAATCCGAGTACCTTATAATGATACTGTTTTCTCGAATAATCACTGATTATTCTTGAGTTAACAAAGTCTTTATTTGGTTGATTGATTTTAGGGTAAATTAAATTAGTTTTAATTTTCGTTTTTTGTCGTCATTGAATTGTGCGATTGTTTTGTCTATCTCATTGGTGGTTACTTGTCTGTTTTCGGGTGCTACCTGGACAAGCAGATTCATGTTTGTTTTGGTTAAATAGTATTCGCATTTATTGTTTTTTTTAGGGTTTCGTTGTGCTTGGGTTGTGGCAGCATTAAATCGTCCTTGTTTTAATCATTGCAGCAATATTCAGTTGACCCCAGTAACTGGTGGCGGCTAACATTAGTGGTCGGCTGACCCATTCTTGTCGGTTGACCCCTATAATCATTGCAACAATTATAAGTTGACCCCAATAGTCGGCTGACCTTAGTCTCTTGTCGGCTGACTTTTAAGGATCAATTAATTGGTTCTTATTAATTGTTTAAGGATCAATTGGTTCGCATTAATTGGTTCACATTAATTTTGTGGCGGCTGACCTTTGTCATTGGAATTAATCGCAACTTGTGACTTGGGTGAATTGGTCGGCTATTGATTAAGTTTGTTTTTAATAAATTGTGCTCTTGTTACTTGTGCGTTGGGTTATTATTTAGTGGTTCGTTTGATCGATTTGTTGAAGCTATGGTGGATTCGAGCAATGAAAGTGATAAGCCATTGTTTACAGGTTGGATGGATGCGGTTAAGGTGTCTACTCTTGAGGTTTTAGTAACGTTAGAGGAGATATCTAATTTGTTTTCTATTCCTTTGAATACTGTGCGTGACATTGAAGTGTTTGCAAATGGTGTGAAGGCAAATAAATTTCCTAAATGGTCTACTTTACCTAAGGAGACCACTATGCTTTATTATAAAGTTTTGTGTGAACGCCATAAGAATTTAACTAGCAGCACTTCTTCACTCAGTTCAGGTGGTTCGAGTGTGCACTCTGCACAAATGGCTAAGGAAACAGACCTTGAAGCTAAGGCTGCTACCATTAATGGTTTGCAACCGTGTAATCTACATGCGGTTTTGAAATTATTTGGTGTAACGATTCGCACGGTTGGTGACGCGGGTGAATTTATGCATGAATTAAGAATGAAGAAACATCCGTTGTGGGAATTGATCTCATCTGATCGTGCTAAAGAAATTCTAAAGTTACTTTGCAGATTTGAAGGTGATATGGTCACGTCTACTAATGGAGGTATTAATGCAGTCTCTTCGTCGTTTAATTCTGAAAATGTCTATGAAGGGGTTAATATCTCTATTCCTAGGAAGGTTGTTGAAACAGTAAATGCTCGCTACCATAACACTTTATATGGTTACTTTCTTGGTAAAAGGATTGCATTCCCTGTGGTTGAGTATTTTGCTAAGAATAACTAGGCAAAACATGGTCTTAAGCGTATCATGATGAATGAGAAAGGTTTTTTCTTTTTTCAATTTGGATCTAGTGAGGGTCTTAATGCGGTTCTGGAAGGTGGTCCGTGGATGGTTCGTAATTCACCAATTTTTCTTAAGAAATGGACTATGAAAACGAATCTTCAAAAGGAGGAACTAACTCGTATTCCGGTATGGGTTAAGTTTCATGATGTCCCGCTACAGGTATATGAAGAGGAAGGTATTAGTTTAATTGCTTCGTTTCTTGGTAAGCTTATTATGATGGATAATTATACTGATAATATGTGCAGAGAGTCTTGGGGTCGTTGTAGTTTTGCTCGTTGTCTTATTGAGATGAATGCTGATTCGGAGTTTATAGATAACGTTACTATTGGTGTCCCTGATCTTGAAGGCTTTGGTTGTACTAAGGAGTTAATTCGAGTTGAATACGAATGGAAACCGCCTAGATGTCATACTTGTAATATTTTTGGTCATTCCGTTGATTCTTGTCCGAAAAATGTTAAACCTATAACGGTTGAAAAAGTGACAACTCATGTTGATAATGATGGGTTCCAACAAGTGCAAAGCAAGAGGAAGAAGTACAAAGGTAATTTAGGGAATCAAGTTCCGAGAGGTGTTCCATTGAGCAAGGGTTTCCAAGCAGGTAAGACGGTTGTTTTTCGCCCAAAAACTCACTTGGATACTACAAGTACGAGTGTTGATAATAGTAGTAAGTTGAATACTAAATCTGGTCAGTTGCAGCAGTCTAGCAATCTTAATGGTCCGAACAAGGCTAAAACTCAAATGAGCAGTGTTTCTACATCTAATAAATTTTCATCTTTGTCCATGTCTGGTATTGACGAAGGGGCTCAAGTAAGCGAGGAAGATAATGAGGAGGAGGAGGGAGTCGAGGTCGTCTTTGATGAATCGGTGAATCTTCTCAATACTCATATTAGGGCAAGCACTCCAACTGGCTGATCCCATGTTGATATTTTATTATTTTCCTCGTAACTTTATGTTATCGTCTTGGTTTTCGTCTAGTTTATATATTTCCAGTATTCTAGACTACTTAATGTTTATGGCCTGTCATAAACATTTTGTTTAACAAGCTGCCTGTAGCTTGCGGTTAATGTGGTATTTCAGCCACATTCCTTGTACTTCAACGCTTTTTTTGGTTCTATTTACCGGGGTCATTGCTACCCTTTTACCAAAAAAAAATACCATCGTCCATTTTTTTAATTTGGAGTCCTAAAAGGAAGTTAAGTTCTCCCATCATACTCATTTCAAACTCTTCATGCATGATTTTGGCAAAGTCATCACACAATGATTGACAAGTTGAACCAAATATAATGTCATCAACATATATTGGTACGATAATAAGGTGAGAACCTTTCTTCTTTGTAAAGAGTGTATTGTCTACCATCCCCATGGTATACTCATGTTTTACAAGAAAATCTTTAAGTCTATCATACCAAGCTTTGGGAGCTTGTTTTAGACCATAAAGAGGTTTCTTAAGCTTGTAAACATGATCCGGTTTCTCAAAATCAATGAAGCCGGGAGGTTGAGCCACATATACCTCCTCATTGATCAAACCGTTAAGAAATGCACTCTTTAAATACATTTTTTGAAGTTTAAAGTCAAAGGCACAAGCGCAGGCTAAAAGGATTCTAATCTTGTTACGGGTGCGTAAGTCTCGTCATAATCAATACCTTCTTGTTGATTATAGCCTTGAGCTACAAGTCTAGCCTTGTTACGAGACACAACACCATTCTCGTCTAACTTATTCCTATATACCTATTTGGTTCCTATAATGGTAGAACTTCTAGGTGGAGGAACAAGTTCCCAAACTTTATTAGCAATGAATTGATTCAATACTTCTTGCATAGCGATGACCCAACTCTCATCCATCAAAGCTTCTTTAACATTCTTTGGTTCAATCAAGGAGACGAAACAAAAGAAGTTACTTTGATTTTGGACTTGAGATCTTAGGGTTCTTTGATTTAATTCTCCTATGACGTTGTCGAGAGCATGATCCTTTGACTCCTTAATGTTTACTCCCTTTTCAACATTAAGGTCTTCAACTCCTATGTTTCTAACATCTTTGGCTTTAACTATGTCTATTTCATCAAAGTCATCATCTACCAAAGGTGATGTCTTAAATGAAGGAGGGGTTTCATCAAATTTCACGTTAAGTGATTCTTCAATTACACCTGAGGTTCATTGAGGACTATGTAGGCTTTGCTAGATTGGGAATAACCTAAAAAGATACCTTCATATGACTTTGGGTCGAACTTAGTAAGGTAATCTTTGGTGTTGAGAATGAAGCACTTGCTTCCAAACACCCTAAAGTATTCCAATGAGGACTTCTTACCTATAAGAATCTCATAGGGGGTCATTCCTAGGAAAGGTCGAATAAGAATTCGGTTGAGAATATAGGTCGATGTGTCCACGCCATTGCACCAAATTTTTTGAGGCAAAGATTGCTCGTTTAAGATCGTCCTACTCATCTCTTGGATGGTCCTATTCTTCCTTTCAACTACCCCATTTGCTTGGGAGTTCGAGGAGTCGAGAAGTTATGGGTAATACCATGAGCTTCACAAAAGGCACCGAATTGCACTTCATTATCAAATTCCCTACCATGATCCATCCTAATAGAGACAATTGAACATCCTAGTTGATTTTGGATTCTTCGACTAAAGATTTCGAAGTGATCGAAAGCCTCATTCTTTGACGCCAAAAATCTAGTCCAAGTGAATCTAGAATAGTCGTCAACTATAACTATGGTATAAAGGTTACCTCCATAACTCCGTATGGCGAAAGGTCCATAGAGATCCATATGTAGGAGCTCTAAGCACTGAGAGGTCAGAACCGAATTCTTGGCTTTGTGACTTGAGTGAACTTTCTTCCCAACTTTGCAAGCATCACAAAAGTGACTATCAAACTTCATCTTGGGGAGATGTCTTACCAACTCCTTAGAGACTAAAGATTGAATTAAATGCATATTAGCATGACCTAATCTCCTATGCCAAAGAGTAGAACTATCATCTAAAGTCGCTAGACATAAGTTGTCCTTTGACTTCCTATTGACCTTCATGACATAAAGCCCATGCTTTCTAACACCTTTTCTAGTAACCTTTCCATCATTTACAATTTCACTGTCATGTTCCGAAAAGATGACCTTACACTTATTGTCACAAATTTGACCTATACTTAGAAGGTTAAAACCTAAGTTATCTACGTGCTCTATATTTTCAATGGTCATGGAGTCAAGAGAAACCGTACCTTTGCGAATGATATTTCCAAGACGATTACTAGTGAATGTAATGTTACCTCCATCATATGCCTTGTAGTGCGAGAATAAACTTCGATTACCCGTCATGTGTTTAGAACATCCATTATCCTTAATCCACACGTCGGGCTCTAAATCGATTCCCAAGCATATCTAGGTAACAACACACAAGATCAAACATTTGGTCCCCAATATCTCATGGGTCCAAATTTGTTAGTTCCAAACATCCCTTGCATTTGGTTGGGATGCATGAATGGAGGTGACATTCCCAATTGGGAAAAATATTGTTGTTGATAACTGTTCCAATTCATATGGCCATTTTGTTGTCCATTGTTTCTCCTAGGTGTCATTGATCTTGATCTAGAATTATTGTTATTTCTTCTAGGTATTGGAGTTTTACTTCTAGGCCGTGACTTAGCTTGATCGTCCCTTTTTGGTCTAGGTGTTCTACTTCTAGGTTTTGACTCATTGCGTACTCTTGGAGGAGTAGATGATTGTCTAGATAAATTTTTAGTTCCCATTAAAGGTTTACTTAAAGGCTTGTAGATTTACCAAGAGCATTTTTATCAAGAATGGGTACTTTGACCTTGTTAACAAGAAGATTTTTTGGCCCTTCACCTAAGATAGACTTTTCAGAAAGTTCATGATTTTTATAAAAATCACCTTCTGTCTGCGGTTCGTTATTACTACCCGTGGTTCCATAGCTATAAGGAACCACGCCATATACTGGCGTACCGCGTACAGAGGTTCATTTTTCTGAAAACCTAACTTGTTTTGGTTCACTATTAGACGCTTCATTAGTGTTATATCCTAACCCAAATCTTTCCTTATAATGAATTTGTTTGTTTAACATATCATCAAGAGCACTAGTACCTTTCATGAAAACTTTTCCAATTTAATGGAGGTACTCTTGAGATCTTCATTCTCTTGTCTAAGGTTTTCACATTTTAGACAACCTAAATCAACTTCTTTGTTTCTCTCAAGCTTAGCTAATTTCTCTTTTAGCTCACAAATCTAATTTTCAAGCTTAGATCTAGTTGATTTTAGCACTTTGTTCTTTTCAATGAATCTAAGGCTAAGTATATGTAAGTTATTGTATATGCCTTCTAATTCGATATCATCTAGAGAAGAACTATTATTGCTATAATATTCGGTTTCAGAATGTACCTCTTTAGAAGTGTGAGCCATTTCTCATCTTTGGGGTTTTCATCAACATCTTCATCGCTATCGCTCCATGAACCTCCAACAAATTTCGTGTGGTTCTTTGCCGCGTGAAGGCTTAGGACAATCACCGATGAAATGGTTCGAATCACCACATCTAAAGAATTTCCTATCACCTTTATCATCCTTGGTAAATCGGTTTTTGGAGAAGGGTTTCTTGTCGTTGCTTGGTTGCGTCACCTATTGACCTCGTCTCTTGAAGAACTTATTGAAGTCTCTAACCGCCATAGCATATTCCTCATCATCACTATCCGAGGAGGTTTCATGGTTACTTTATGCCTTCTTGGCCTTGAGTGCTAGAGACTTTCTTTCACTCTTGGTTTTTACCGTTTCCGAGTCCTTCAAAATTATCATCTCATGAACTTTCAAGTTGCCAATGAGTTAATCAAGTGATAATGTGGTGAGTTCCTTTGATTCTTCAATCGCCGTGACTTTGGATCTCCACATTGGATGCAAGGCCCTAAGAAACTTCCTAACATTATTCTTGCTAGAAAAATTGTTCATATTGTTGAACAAGAAGATCGATTTTACTTTCTTTCACTTGGCTATTACGTTGGTGGCCAAATATCTTTAGCGGTTTGACACATAAAAATTCTTTCATACTCTTTCTTTGGTAATGCATTCTAAATCACCATTTTAGCCTCATTATTTTAAGCAAGTCTCATTTTAGTGTCATCACTAGCTTTGTCAAAAGTGATTATCTCTTTACTTTTAGAAACTTCATTATATTTATAAGGCAAAAAATCACCATGGGTAATAACATGCCAAAGATCTAAATCTTTTGATTTCACATAAGTCTCAAATTTATTTTTCCAATAAATAAAACTATCGGTTACAAAAAGAGGTGGTCTTTGAATAGATTGCCCATCTAGGTACTTGTTGGAATCCATAGATCGATTCAAGTTCTATAATATAATATATTTTAAAAGAGCTTGAGCAACCACGCTCTGATACCAATTGTAGAAACTTGAAGGGGGGGGGGGGGTGAATAGTTTCTTAAATTTTACTTGTCAAAAGACGGTTTTCAAAAATCCTTTTCAAAAACTTATGGTTGAGTAATTATGTGAAATCTTCTTATGCACAATATGAACAAGGGATAGTGCAACTAAACTAATAATTACAAGTATATGCTAATAAAGAATAATGAATGTAAAGAGATAAGGAAAAGAAAAATCAAACCAAACACCAAGGATTTGTAGTGGTTTGGCAACGAAGCTCACTCCTCGTTCCTACTCCACTCCTCGAGTACTCCTTACTCAAGAGTTCACTAATCAAAAAGCTCCTTAAGGTGGAGAAACCGTACACAATGTTGCTTATCTAATTTCTGAATCTAAGCTAAAAGTAGAGCCCTAATCATAGCTAGGACCAATCTACATGAATATACTTTAAGGACCAATTATTAACCTTAATACATACACAACTTCCAAATAGACACAACCACTTGGATCTTCACAATAATGAATAAATAAGATTTAATCTTCAATGGATATTTGAGGTAGACACAACACTTCAAGGATGAAAGTGTTCTTCTCTTTGCACTTGTAGAGGAATAGATGAGAGAAGAAAGATTCACTTCTAAAAAAGTTGTTATCAATCAAATGACCAAGGAGTTGACTGATTTTAGAAGTATGAAAGAATCTGGAAATATACGTGCAAACGAGGTGAAGAGAAAATCTGAGAATGGTCCACTATAAGACAAGGCTCCAACAGATATATCTGGCCGTGGTTCCTTATAGCTACCTGTGGTTTCTTATCGATAAGGAATCGTATAGCCACTTAAGTAGCCGCTGGAGTAGACTCTGCTCCTTTTTGTCTTTTAGTGGTATGGTTCAAATCTGGTGATTAAAATATCTTAAAAGGATATTCCAAACCAAGATAGAATATGCCATTTTTTAAAATTTCAAATAATTAATTTAATAAAACATTTTCTTAAAAATAAAGTTTAATAAAAACGTGTTACACTTAATGAAAAGTGAGTTTTAAGAAAATATTAAATCCTGGATCACTTAATTAGGATGAATACTTGTTTGTACATACCTTAAGTGATAATGGTTGAAATGAAAAATACTTGAAATCAAGAATTCATTTTTCGTTGTTTTCGTAAATGCTTGTTTTTACATATTGTCGTAATCAAAACAAAGCGAGACCAAAAAATGCAAATAACGTTTTTAGGCATCATTTCATTATCACTTATGTTAGAACTGATGTTCGTTTCCTGTTTCCTTTATGGTCATTTAATCTTTTAGACATTTACGTTGCATGCTTTGATGACACGCCATAATTACTACGTAACGGTCCATATATCCAAGTGGGGTGTTACAATTATGGTATCAGAGCCAAGGTTTCGACCTGTAAGCTCTTAAAATTGACCTGACTAGTGGGTAGTCATTAGTGTCTTCCTAAAACTGACAGTACATTTTACTCATTTCATTTCATGCATTATCATTATTTTATGTTAAGTTTTTGACTAAGTAATGGTTGGTACATGACTGGCCATATTTAGTCGCATGTGCTTTTTATTTGATTTATTTTGTGAACCGACCCGTAGGCGTTCACCTTTGCTCATGTCAGTTATGTTATATGGACCGACCCGTAGGCGTCCACTATTGCCAATGGCTGTTTTCGTTGGTTATGCCTTCATAAAATCTTCATGGATTTATTATGTTTATCCTATGTTCTAATCAGCTTAATCATTTCATTTTCCTATTTCAAACTGTCAGATGGTCATGACATGCGAACAGGAGTTAGCTACAGCTGTCCAAGCAGCTCTACAAGTTATGCTTCCACAAATCAGGAATCAGATCCAGAACGAATACCAGAACATTTCAAATTAGAACAACAATCCTCCTCCTCCTCCTCCACTGGTTACTCTACACACTTAGCTTGAGAGGTTTAACAAGTAAAAACCTAGATCTTTTGAGAGAGCTAAGATATCATCTGATGCGGAAAACTAGATTTCGCATATGGATAAAATTTTAGATATTATGGGATGTGATGGTGTCTATAAGGCAAGGTTGGCTTGCTATAAGTTTGAAGGAGATGCCTTAGCTTGGTGGAGGGCATACAAGCTAGCAAATGGAGGTGATGTTTTGTTAGTTGCTTTGACTTGGGACCAATTCAAGACTCTATTTTATGGCCAATTATTTCCGACAGCTGAGCAAGAGAGACTCAAGATGGACTATCATTCTATTCGTCAGAGAACTAGAGAGACTAGCACTGAGTTTATGTAGAGGTTCCTTAGGTTGGCTAGATTTCTGGGCACTGCTGCGGGTACTGTCGAAGAGCAAGCGAAGCACTTTCGCCGGGCTCTTCACTCCATGACAACATATCATTTACTTAGTGCTACTAACACTAATGTGGCACAAGTTAATGATGCAACATGTAGCTTGGAATTGCTACATGAGCGAGATGACTACGAGGAGCAAGCTCGTCTAGAGAAGAGGTATAAATTTCAGTCATCAAGCGTTATCGTTTTACTACAATCTTTACGTTCATTTATACCTTTTCCTATCCAATTGTATCTTCAGCCAGAAGGGTGGAGATCGGTCCCAACCGGCCACTCAGCAGAATTCCAACAAGGGGCACGGTCAATCTAATGACCGCTACGGATATGACAGGCGCAACGACAATGGCAATTACCGTAACAATACCTGCCAGTCCAAAAACAACAGGTCCCTAAATTCTTAAACTTTTATATATTAAGTTGTTATATGTTTTACATACTAACATGTCAGCATCATAAACAGGAACTCTGCGAGTGGACGTGACTAAAATGCTAAGGGTCAGCAGTCCAACAACTCGTCTTCATCTGATAATTTATCATTTAAACTTCAGTGCAGTCATGTTTATGCCAAATGATCATGTCTCACGCATACTTTCTTAAACAGGCTCTCAGGTAACAAGGGTACCTCCAGGAGGTTACACCTACCCCATCTGCACGACTTGTAGTCGTAGACATCCCGGACCATGTCGTAAGGCTGCCAGAGTTTCTTCAAGTTTGGATAATCCGGACACATGCTGAAGGATTGCAAGAAGGGAGATATTGCTGGTACTTCTAGTGTTGCTCTTCCTAAGCCACCAGCTTCGGGGCGAGTCTACACTACCACAAGGGACCAAGCGAATAAGTCTTCAGGTACTATCACTAGCATCCTCTTTATGAACGATCATGTTGCTTGTGATTTATTCGATACTGGTGCAACTCATTTACTCATATCCACTTGCCACTAGTATTAATAAAATCCCTATGCCACTAGAGAATATTTTAAGTATATCTACGCCTATACGAGACTATGTACGCATTACCCAGGTGTACAAAGATCTTCCAATACAATTTGATGATAAGATTCGCCCAGTAGACGCACTTCCTTTGGATATGTGCAAGTTTGATCTCATCTTAGGCACGGACTGGTTATCCAAGCACCATGCTACTATCGACTATCATACCTATCGGATTATATTCGGTTATGTTCAAGCACTAGAGTACATTCACAATGGTTTCATACCAGGAAAGTCTGTACAAATCATTTCCGCGTTAGAAGCTCGTGCTTTACTATCTCATGATTGTGAGGGCTTCTTAGCTTCAATTCAGGATATTACCGCCGAAGTCCCGTCGATCCAAGATCGACCAGTTGTTTCACAATTCCCCGATGTATTTCCAAAAGAACTTCCGGGTATAGCACCTATCCACAAAGTAGAGTTTAGCATTGAGCTCATCCCAAGAGCTCAACTAATCGCTAAGGCTCCTTATCGCATGGCTCCTGTAGAGCTCAAGGAGTTAAAAGACCAGCTACAGGAATTACTAGAGCGAGGTTTCATCCGTCCGAGTGTATCACCATAGGGTGCACCGGTACTTTTCGTCAAGAAGAAGGATGGCAGCATGCGTTTATGTATTGACTATCATGAGCTGAATAAGATCACGATTAGGAACCTTTATCCATTACCGCGTATCGATGATCTGTTTGACTAACTACAAGGTGCCAAGAATTTCTCCAAGATCGATCTAATATCCGGTTGTAACACTCTCATTTTTCGTATCGGTACAACGGAAGGGTCTTTCAGAGTGTTACGGGATAGCACAATAACTCCAATCATAGACAACACGTAAAAATGGTTGTACAAGGTTTAACAAACATTCATTCGATAAAAAGGTTTAAAAGTGTACAACAGGTCCCAAATTATACAGGTCATTGTGTTTACAAAACACAGATCGAATGAACATTTTTAATATTAAGTGTGGGCCATCAGAGTCGATCTCCATCCGGATTACCTTCAAGCACCTGAGATAGAAAACATGCAAAAATCATATCAGCAAATGCCGAGTGAATTCATAGAGTTTAATGAAAACCGTTATATAAAACAATCATTTACATTCATTTAAAATCAGAACACAAGTATAATATCGGAAGTAAGTCCACATATTGCTAGTTAGGCAATATATAAATCAAGCATACATCTTAAACCGTCCATGAGACCGCAGTCTCTATATTACCATGATAGGTAATATATTCATCGTTAATAGCGCCGTTATCATATATAGGATACATTTTTATTTGGATTATGATTATTATTAGCCGCATGACATTGTTACCTTACTATGAAAACAGCGGGCCGCGAACCCGACAAACAATTTGCCCATCTAAGTTAGCGTGTCGTCACAAAAATCACGCTATGGAATCTTCTCATACATAAATTCGCTTACCAATCAATGTGGTACGACGGGGATCAACCGTCAAGGCGCGAACTGGGGTGATCGTCCCCAAATAGTACTATCAAATGCATAAGCGTCTACCAAAACCCGGTAGTTCACAATTCATGCTAATGAGACTTTAAGTGACATAACCTAACTACTAATAATCCTTTTAGTCTCGAATATAGGGTCATAGCATCATTCGGGTCCATATCATTAAGCATACAATCGGGACTACTTGTGTTCTATTTTTATAAAAATCTAGCATGTTATCTCCCTCGCGGGTTTACAAATCATTTTATAAAACATTTAAAAGAGTGCGAGGCTATGAACTCACGTTGTTAATGAAAGGCGGATTATCGGCTACAGGCGTGCTTCGGTCACGGAAACCTATATAAATAATAATAGGTCTTAGACTCGGTCCAATGACTTTTATCAAAATAACAATATACATATGATGATTTTGTACATATGATGATGATCAAGTGGGTTTATAAATCCTCGTTTATTCATTTTAGTGTTTACGTTTTGGTAACGTCTTACTAGTTCACTAGTTTTATCGATTTTACCTATTTTAAGTCCATTAATTCTTTTATAAGTTCTTTTACTTGTTTTTACCCATTTTATACCTATATGATCAGTATATATATCTTTCATGTTGGGCCCAAATGGGTTAAGCCCAAATAATTCTTTTTACAAGTTTTTATCTCATTAAGTCCAATTATTAGTCTAATGTGTTTAGTTAGCTCGTAAATGTCCGTAATTCTTATAGTTCGGGTTTTATCGGTTTTTACTTGTCTTAGTTATCTATACATCAGTATATAACTTTTATAAACTTTACATTAGACGGGTTTGGTCGTCTAAGTTTTATTTGGCGAAAAACGTTAATTTTACGGCGATAGCCGAAAAAGTCGTAATAATCAAGTTTATAGTTTTTATTACTTATAAATATTATTTTTCCACCATTTATATAATTTACTCATTTAATTACCCTTTTATACATTTATATAAATAAGTTTTATAAGTTAGTGGGTTTATATTTTTACATTTTATACATTATATTGTGAGTGCTTATATAATAATAATAAACATTATTTCCAAAATCTGATTTTTAACTTCATATTCACCATTGTTACCATATCTAGAGTTCTACAATGACTTAGAAGCTCATTTTTGGATGAAAAATTCTTCGTAATATGTGCTACATATAACTTAGTTATAGCTACTGCCCATTTTGAGTCTAAGTTGCCTTAACAGTCCCTACAAAACTGCTTATTCAGATTACACCACCTAACTTGTTTTGATCATATCTCACTCATTATTTTGATTCCATTGCATGGCCAACTCTCACATGTGTATAACATCATCTACTTACTGTAAATGGATCAAACCATGCAATTTTATCAGTTCATCTTTCAGTTATCTACTGTTTTTATACAGCCAACTATTTAGTCAAGATTTTAGCTTCATTTCTTATGGTTATCATCATTTTTAAGCATGTTTATCAACACTTGATCCCCACACAACATTTTTATCATCATATATACATCATATACATATACAAAATGAAAGAAAATACATTTGTTCTTTACAAAATAATAAGAGAAAAATGTAGAGGATGATCTTCTTTACCAATCCAAGTGGATTTCTTGTTTTAGGAAGGCAAGAACTTGATGAACACAACAAGTATCTCCAAGACCATCAAATATCAAGAACATAGGTTGGAAAATCAGCCCTAGGACACAAGCAAATCACCTCCAAAGTTGTTAATATGGCCACCAAATGATCAAGGCTTCAAGAGAACACCTTAATAGGACTAGTAAACATGTGGTTTGTGGCTAGAAAAGATCAATGATGGTGTTTGTTAGCTTATTTGGGACGGCAAGGAGAGGAGAGTTGAGAGGATTTTAGAGTGGTTTGCATGTAGAAAATGAGAGGAATGAAACAAGTTGCTAGTTTTTGTGTTAGTGGGAAAAGTTGGCTTAAAGGTTAAGCTAAGGCTTACACATGGTATGTGTTAGCTAACATGATGCCACCTTGATGGTGTGGTGTCATGTTGGCCGTCCCATATTGCTAGTGGGGTGGGGCAAAGTGTTTTGTCCCATCTCACTAGTTTACGGGTATTTCTCGATTCTAGTTTTCTCGATTTGCGTGCCCTCGGGTCGTTTTACGAAAAACGTTTTTATAAATTATGAATCATCGTCACAAAACGAATCCAATAAAAATTGTCTCATCAAAAACGGAGTTCAAAAACGTAAATACGTAATCCTAAGGTTTCCGGTTTAGTCGTAAAAGACGCCAAATTATGCACGTAAGCCCAAATTTAAATCCGTAAATTGTGAGTTCGTCAACCAACACAAAAATAAGTTTCAAAATATTATACGAGAAAATATTTCACTACCTGAAAATGTTAGATTTGTCACAGCTTTTCTTCCTAAAAGGGATCAACGTCCTCGTGATCCATTTCATTTGGATGTCCGTTTCTTATTGAAATCGAAGAGGTGCGGATATTTCTTCCACATTTCATCCTCTCATTCCCAAGTATACTCCGGTCCATGCTTTGAATTCCATCGGATCTTGACAATAGGTATCCGACTTTGTTTCAGTTGCTTTACCTCACGGTCCATAACTTCTACGGGCTCTTCGATAAAATGCAACTTCCCATCTATTCGAACCTTACCTAACGGAATTTTCTCATCACTCACTGCTAGACATTTCTTCAGATTAGATACATGGAATGTGTTGTGAACACCATGAAGTTCTGGGGGTAACTCTAGTTTGTAAGCCACCGGACCTACTCTAGATAAAATCTTAAAGGGTCCAATATAACGGGGATTCAATTTTCCTCGCTTTCCAAATCTTATAACGCCTTTCCATGGCGATACCTTCAACATTACTCGGTCACCCACTTCAAACTCCATTGGCTTCCGCCGCACATCCGCGTAACTTTTCTGTCTACTACGGGCAGTCAACAACCTTTTCTTAATCTGAACTATCATCTCTGTAGTCTCCCGGATCAATTCCGGTCCCGTGAGCTGGGTATCCCCAACTTCACTCCAACATACAGGAGATCTACACTTCCTACCATACAAAGCTTCAAACGGTGCAGCCTTAATACTAGAATGGTAACTATTGTTATACGAAAACTCTGCTAACGACAAATGTTTATCCCAATTCTTACCAAAGTCTAACACACAAGCTCTCAACATATCTTCCAGTGTTTGTATCGTCCTTTCACTCTACCCATCAGTCTGGGGGTGATAAGCAGTGCTCATATCGAGATTCGTTCCCAAAGATCTTTGGAGAGATTTCCAAAAATTCGATGCGAATCTAGGATCTCGATCTGAAATGATCGATACAGGCACTCCATGCTTGCATACAACATTATCAAGGTATATTCGAGTCAGCTTCTCTAGTGAGAACTGCTCCTTAACCGGAATGAAGTGTGCTGATTTGGTCAGTCTATCGACAATAACCCAAATCGAATTGTTTCCAGATGATGTTCTAGGAAGCTTGGTGATAAAGTCCATCGTAATTCGCTCCCACTTCCATTCAGGAATCTTTGGTTGTTGAAGTAGTCCTGATGGCTTTTGATGTTCGGCTTTAACTCTAGCACAAGTCAAGCATTGAAGAACATACATAGCTATGTCAGCTTTCATATTCGGCCACCAGTACAACTTCTTCAAATCATGGTACATCTTATCAGATCCCGGATGAATGGAATACTTAGATTTATGGGATTCTAACATAATCAAATCTCTTAAGCCTCCAAACTTAGGTATCCACATACGACCTCTTAAGCATTTCACTCCATCAGCTCTAACCTCTAAAGGATCTCCTTCTCCTCGGAACCCTTCATTAACAAAATTCTCCTTCTTACAAGCTTCTATTTGCGCATTTCTAATTTGCTCAGGCAAATTATTGTGCACGATCAAGACTAGAGAACGCACCCTGATAGGCTCTCTATCTTTCCTACTCAACGCATCAGCAACAACATTGGCTTTTCCTGGGTGATATTTTATATCACAATCATAATCACTTAACAACTCCATCCATCTTCGTTGCCTCATGTTCAATTCCTTCTGGTCGAGAATATACTGTAGGCTTTTGTGATCGGTGAATACCGTACACTTGGTGCCATACAGATAATGTCTCCACAACCTAAGAGCAAAGACTACAGCTCCTAACTCAAGATCATGAGTAGCATAATTCTCCTCACTCTTCCTTAATTGCCTAGAAGCATAAGCTATCACTTTCTCTCTCTGCATCAAAACAGCTCCATAACCTCTAAGAGATGCATCACAATACACTACAAAATCTTCACTCCCGTCGGGTAATGATAAGATTGGCGCACTACATAATTTTTGCTTCAATGTCTGAAATGCTCCATCTTCATCACTTCCCCAAACGAAGGGTTTATTCTTCTTAGTAAGCTTAGTCAAGGGTTTAGCTATCAAAGAAAATTCTTTAATGAATCGCCTATAATAGCCAGCTAATCCTAAGAACTGTCGCACTTCCGTTGGTGTTGTCGGTGCAGACCAATTCTTAATAGCTTCAACCTTTGCAGGATCAACATGAATTCCATCTTTGTTAATCACATGACCAAGAAATTGCACAGAATCTAACCAGAAATCACACTTCGAAAACTTAGCATACAACCTTTCATCCTTCAACAACTTCAAAACAATCCTCAAATGTTCTCTATGTTCATCTTCATTCTTAGAATAGATCAGAATATCGTCAATAAACACAATCACAAATTTATCCAAGTAGGGCTTGCACACTCGATTCATTAAATCCATGAAAACCGCAGGTGCGTTAGTTAACCCAAATGGCATTACTTGAAATTCATAGTGTCCATAACGAGTTCTAAATGCAGTTATAGGAATATCTTCTTCACGGACGCGAAGTTGGTGATATCCTGACCGCAAATCTATCTTAGAATACACACTAGATCCTTGCAGTTGATCAAACAAATCATCAATCCTAGGTAAAGGATATCGATTCTTAATTGTCAACTTATTCAGTTCCCTATAATCAATGCACATACGAAAAGATCCATCCTTCTTCTTCACGAACAAGACTGGAGCTCCCCAAGGCGACGAGCTCGGTCGAATAAAACCTTTATCAGACAACTCTTTAAGTTGCTCAGATAACTCCTTTAATTCAGAAGGGGCTAATCGGTAAGGCGCACGTGCCACCGGTGCAGCACCAGGAATTAAATCGATTCGAAACTCTACTTGCCTTATCGGTGGAAGTCCTGGTAAATCTTTAGGAAATACCTCAGGAAATTCACAAATAATAGGTACATCTTCCAATCGTTTCTCCCTAGACTCATTCCCGGTCACTTGAGCTAAGAATAACTCACAACCGTTCCTGATGTACTTTTGGGCTTTAATACATGAAACGATTTTCAAACGGGATTCACCTCGACTACCATCAATTACTAACGTCCTATTCCTAAGAGGAATCTTAACCTTCTTCTCTCCACATAAAATAGTAGCATTATTCAACGACAACCAATCCATACCAATAATAATATCAAAACTACCTAATTCTATCAACATCAAATCAATCGGAAAGGAATGGTTCAAGAGATTTAGAGGCTTCTAATAGCTTATTAGTTTTCACTAATTTACCATAAGCCAATTCCACCTCGTAACTGGTACTTATCTCAACAGGTTCAATATCAATAAGGGCACTAAATTTAGTGGATACAAAGCTCCTATCGGCACCCGAATCAAATAAAGCAACAGCATAATGATTGTTGAGTAAAAACGTACCGGTAACGACATTCGGATCCTCTTTCTTCACCTCAATTGTTCCAAGTTGGTAGATACCACCCTGGGGGTTTCTTCCAGGTACAATCGCTTTCAACTTGGGGCATTCCGATTTCCTATGACCTTCTTCATTACAGTTGAAGCAAATGGTTCCCTTCTTACACCTCTCAACCTTGTGTCCAAGCTTTCCGCAATTTCGGCACTTCCAGCAGTCGCCAGCATGCCTCTTGTTGCCACACTTAGGACATCTATCATCGTTGCGCGGTGCATTGTTGGTAAGAGCATTTGCATTCCCCTTTCTCTGGTTCTGACGGCGATTGAAATTCTTCCTATAATCACCTCTATCTACACGATCATCGTCTCCTTTCCTTTTCTCACCAACACGGGCTTCATCTTCCTTATCCTGAATTATCTGTCCAATGAGTTGGTAAGACATTCGAACAGCATCATCAATGGTCAGTGGTTTCGATGATGTTACGTCCCCCCGGATATTCCTGGTCAACCCTTTCACATATTGCTCAATTCGGATCTCTTCGGGTTCAACCAATCGAGGACATAGCAAGGCCAACTCATGGAATCGATTCATGTAACTATCAATGTCCACACCTTTCATTCTCAGATGAATCAACTCTTGTTCTAACCTAATGATCACACTACGAGGACAAAACTCCAAAGTCATCCACTTCTTGATTTCAGCCCAAGGAGTAGCATTAGCAGCATCCAGACCCATGAAAGCAATTCTCCCGTTCCACCAAGTCAACGCACGACCTTTAAGAGTAGCCATAGCAAAAGTCACCTTATCTTCCTCCTTACACTTACTAATCCTAAACACCGATTCAATCTTTTCAATCCACTGGCTTAATCCTACAGCACCTTCAGTTCCATTAAAAGGTAGAGGTTCACACTTCATGAACGTCACATAAGTACAACCACCAACTTCAGGTGCATTAGTTCCAAGTCCTCCTACATTTCCTCCAGCATTAGCATTCACATTATTAGCATTCACATTCACATTAGTACCGCCAATTCCACTACCGCCAGCTCCACTACCGCCAGCTCCACTACCGCCAGCTCCACTACCGCCAGCTCCACTACCGCCAGCTTCATTTCTAGCATTTGCCATAAATTCAGTCATAGATGCGGTAACTTGCTCCGTAATAATCCTACGTACATCATCCTCAGTCACAGCCTTCTTGGGCGGCATAGTTCTATAATTCCACAATTTTAAAGTATTAAGCATTCATCCAACAAAGGATTCATATAATATGGATCGAATTCATAATCAAGATACAAATAAGGCACAATATGGAATTCAAGACAAGATACATATTTCATTCGATCTGAAACAAAAGTATTGTCTTAGTACATCCATATCAAAGTTCTAACACTATATACACTCAAAATTCGTGCCAAGTCTACTACTAACAAGTCGGTTCAGTCAAAGCTACAAGCATAAAAGATATAAAGGTCACTACTAAATACAGACTGGTCTACTAAGAACCGCCAGATGATCCATCATCCATCGTCTTCTGGATCTTCGCCGGACGATCACTAGACACATCTTCAGCTGGGCGCTTACGGATTACTCCTCTTTCAACCATGTCGGCATAAAATCTACTGTTCCAACCCACAGATATATTCAACTCCTTTTCGGCTTTCTCACGCATCGCACGAGCCACACTCAACTGAATCTCCATAGAATTCACCTTTCTCTTCATAGCAGCATACTCACCACTTTCCAATACCGATAACCTCCTAAAAGCCTCATTCAAACCACGTTCTACATCACTCAAATCCAAACTAAGCAATTCTCGCTCTTTCTCGCCAATCTTAGCCTTCGACTCCAAATAAGCAACCTGAGTCTGAACAACACCTAATCCAACCTCTGTCACACAACTCTTAACACGGGAAGCATCTAGATCACGTCTCAAGGCCCATGGTGCAAGACCATCAATATGAGTAGCCTCTCGAGTACTAGACGACTCTCCTATCTCACGTCTACGAGTAGCAATACCATCGGTACCGTCAGGTGCATCGTCATCCTCATCCTCCTCTGATTCAGAATCAGATTCAGACGATTCAGACATTTCATCCCTAGGTAACTCATCCTCAGAATCAGACAAACAAACTGGTGGGGGCAAAGGCTCGCCCTCTGGAACATCATACGGATAAATAAGCTCAGCTTCCTCATCGTCATCAACCTCAACATCTATACCTACATCCTCCTCGACATCCTCGTCGTCAATCTCATCATCTAACTCATCTAACCCAATCTCATCCTCATTCTCAATATCAGCATTCTCAATCTCCACATTCTCATTACCCACATTCTCAATCTCATTCTCTACTAAGTCAACCTGAGGGGAAATCTGATCTCCTAGTCCTAATTCGGGCTCGGGATCCTCAAATGGTTCCTCCTCATCATCAATATCAAAATCTACTAAGTCTAAATAAGGATCATCTTCTATATTAGGTTCGGGAATAGCATGGTTTTCTACAGGAATATTAGGGTCAGCCATGACAATCTGCATTTATATATATTTATCTCGTATTAGGATAACATACTAGTTAAACAATTACATAATGAAATCACGATATATACATATATATAAATTATATTATATATATCAAAATATATATCTTCTCAATAGGGCTTGTTGGTAACGTTGGAGATCTCTGGCACCGTTATAGTCAAAAGATTTTTCAAATATTTTTCTTAAATGTTCATTGTCAAAAGATTTTGAAAAGTTTTGTTCAGAACCTTGGTTTTTAAAATCTTTTGTTCTCTACAACAAGAGCTCTGGTACCAAACTGTAACACTCTCATTTTTCGTATCGGTACAGCGGAAGGGTCTTTCAGAGTGTTACGGGATAGCACAATAACTCCAATCATAGACAACACATAAAAATGGTTGTACAAGGTTTAACAAACATTCATTCGATAAAAAGGTTTAAAAGTGTACAACAGGTCCCAAATTATACAGGTCATTAAGTTTACAAAACACAGATCGAATGAACATTTTTAATATTAAGTGTGGGCTATCAGAGTCGATCTCCATCCGGATTACCTTCAAGCACCTGAGATAGAAAACATGCAAAAATCATATCAGCGAATGCCGAGTGAATTCATAGAGTTTAATGAAAACCGTTATATAAAACAATCATTTACATTCATTTAAAATCAGAACACAAGTATAATATCGGAAGTAAGTCCACATATTGCTAGTCAGGCAATATATAAATCAAGCATACATCTGAAACCGTCCATGAGACCGCAGTCTCTATATTACCATGATAGGTAATATATTCATCGTTAATAGCGTCGTTATCATATATAGGATACATTTTTATTTGGATTAGGATTATTATTAGCCGCATGACATTGTTACCTTACTATGAAAACAGCGGGCCGCGAACCCGACAAACAATTTGCCCATCTAAGTTAGCGTGTCGTCACAAAAATCACGCTATGGAATCTTCTCATACATAAATTCGCTTACCAATCAATGTGGTACGACGGGGATCAACCGTCAAGGCGCGAACTGGGGTGATCGTCCCCAAATAGTACTATCAAATGCATAAGCGTCTACCAAAACCCGGTAGTTCACAATTCATGCTAATGGGACTTTAAGTGACATAACCTAACTACTAATAATCCTTTTAGTCTCGAATATAGGGTCATAGCATCATTCGGGTCCATATCATTAAGCATACAATCGGGACTACTTGTGTTCTATTTTTATAAAAATCTAGCATGTTATCTCCCTCGCGGGTTTACAAATCATTTTATAAAACATTTAAAAGAGTGCGAGGCTATGAACTCACGTTGTTAATGAAAGGCGGATTATCGGCTACGGGCGTGCTTCGGTCACGGAAACCTATATAAATAATAATCGGTCTTAGACTCGGTCCAATGACTTTTATCAAAATAACAATATACATATGATGATTTTGTACATATGATGATGATCAAGTGGGTTTATAAATCCTCGTTTATTCATTTTAGTGTTTACGTTTTGGTAACGTCTTACTAGTTCACTAGTTTTATCGATTTTACCTATTTTAAGTCCATTAATTCTTTTATAAGTTCTTTTACTTGTTTTTACCTAGGGTTTAGGGTTTAGGGTTTAGGGTTTAGGGTTTAGGGTTTAGGGTTTAGGGTTTAGGGTTTAGGGTTTAGGGTTTAGGGTTTAGGGTTTAGGGTTTAGGGTTTAGGGTTTAGGGTTTAGGGTTTAGGGTTTAGGGTTTAGGGTTTAGGGTTTAGGGTTTAGGGTTTAGGGTTTAGGGTTTAGGGTTTAGGGTTTAGGGTTTAGGGTTTAGGGTTTAGGGTTTAGGGTTTAGGGTTTAGGGTTTAGGGTTTAGGGTTTAGGGTTTAGGGTTTAGGGTTCCCAAATGGGTTAAGCCCAAATAATTCTTTTTACAAGTTTTTATCTCATTAAGTCCAATTATTAGTCTAATGTGTTTAGTTAGCTCGTAAATGTCCGTAATTCTTATAGTTCGGGTTTTATCGGTTTTTACTTGTCTTAGTTATCTATACATCAGTATATAACTTTTATAAACTTTACATTAGACGGGTTTGGTCGTCTAAGTTTTATTTGGCGAAAAACGTTAATTTTACGGCGATAGCCGAAAAAGTCGTAATAATCAAGTTTATAGTTTTTATTACTTATAAATATTATTTTTCCACCATTTATATAATTTACTCATTTAATTACCCTTTTATACATTTATATAAATAAGTTTTATAAGTTAGTGGGTTTATATTTTTACATTTTATACATTATATTGTGAGTGCTTATATAATAATAATAAACATTATTTCCAAAATCTGATTTTTAACTTCATATTCACCATTGTTACCATATCTAGAGTTCTACAATGACTTAGAAGCTCATTTTTGGATGAAAAATTCTTCGTAATATGTGCTACATATAACTTAGTTATAGCTACTGCCCATTTTGAGTCTAAGTTGCCTTAACAGTCCCTACAAAACTGCTTATTCAGATTACACCACCTAACTTGTTTTGATCATATCTCACTCATTATTTTGATTCCATTGCATGGCCAACTCTCACATGTGTATAACATCATCTACTTACTGTAAATGGATCAAACCATGCAATTTTATCAGTTCATCTTTTAGTTATCTACTGTTTTTATACAGCCAACTATTTAGTCAAGATTTTAGCTTCATTTCTTATGGTTATCATCATTTTTAAGCATGTTTATCAACACTTGATCCCCACACAACATTTTTATCATCATATATACATCATATACATATACAAAATGAAAGAAAATACATTTGTTCTTTACAAAATAATAAGAGAAAAATGTAGAGGATGATCTTCTTTACCAATCCAAGTGGATTTCTTGTTTTAGGAAGGCAAGAACTTGATGAACACAACAAGTATCTCCAAGACCATCAAATATCAAGAACATAGGTTGGAAAATCAGCCCTAGGACACAAGCAAATCACCTCCAAAGTTGTTAATATGGCCACCAAATGATCAAGGCTTCAAGAGAACACCTTAATAGGACTAGTAAACATGTGGTTTGTGGCTAGAAAAGATCAATGATGGTGTTTGTTAGCTTATTTGGGACGGCAAGGAGAGGAGAGTTGAGAGGATTTTAGAGTGGTTTGCATGTAGAAAATGAGAGGAATGAAAAAAGTTGCTAGTTTTTGTGTTAGTGGGAAAAGTTGGCTTAAAGGTTAAGCTAAGGCTTACACATGGTATGTGTTAGCTAACATGATGCCACCTTGATGGTGTGGTGTCATGTTGGCCGTCCCATATTGCTAGTGGGGTGGGGCAAAGTGTTTTGTCCCATCTCACTAGTTTACGGGTATTTCTCGATTCTAGTTTTCTCGATTTGCGTGCCCTCGGGTCGTTTTACGAAAAACGTTTTTATAAATTATGAATCACCGTTACAAAACGAATCCAATAAAAATTGTCTCATCAAAAACGGAGTTCAAAAACGTAAATACGTAATCCTAAGGTTTCCGGTTTAGTCGTAAAAGACGCCAAATTATGCACGTAAGCCCAAATTTAAATCCGTAAATTGTGAGTTCGTCAACCAACACAAAAATAAGTTTCAAAATATTATACGAGAAAATATTTCACTACCTGAAAATGTTAGATTTGTCACACCGGTTATCATCAGCTGCGAGTGAAAGAGCAGGATACTCTCAAGACTGCTTTTCGCATAAGATATGGCCATTATGAGTTCGTAGTCATGCCTTTCGGACTCACTAATACTCCTGCGGTATTCATGGACCTTATGAACCGCGTCTTCTATGATTACTTAGACAAATTTGTTATCGTGTTCATCGATGACATCCTCATCTTCTCTAAATCCAAGGAAGAACATGAAGAACATTTACGTATTGTGTTACAGATTCTTCGTCAGAAGCAGTTGTATGCCAAATTCTCCAAGTGTGAATTCTGGCTAAACAAGGTGGCATTCCTAGGCCACATTGTCTCCGCAGAAGGAATTACTATGGATCCTACGAAGGTTGAAGCTATCACTAAATGGCCGAGACCAACATCTCCAACTTAGGTTCGTAGTTTACTAGGCTTAGTTGGTTATTATCGCAGATTCGTGGAGAACTTTTCAAGACTAGCCTTACCTTTGACCAAGTTGATGCGGAAAGGAGAGAAATTCGTTTGGAATGATGAGCGGGAGAAGTGCTTGGAAGAACTCAAGCAGCGGTTGGTATCTGCACCTATTCTTACCCTCCCATCTGGCACAGGTGGATTTCAGATCTACAACGATGCTTCGGGTAAAGGATTAGGTTGTGTACTCATGCAACATGTGAAAGTGATTGCATACGCATCACGTCAGCTAAAGCCTTATGAGGAGAATTATCCTACCCATGACTTGGAGCTAGCAGCAGTAGTCTTTGCACTTAAAATCTAGAGACACTATATATATATGGTGAATCATGTGACATCTTCATTGATCACAAGAGTCTCACGTACATTTTCACCCAGAGGGAGATTAACATGAGGCAAAGAAGATAGTTGGAACTACTCAAGGTCTATGACATCAATCTTCAGTACCATCCCGGCAAGGCGAATGTAGTGGCAGGTGCTCTCAGCAGGAAGTCAGCATGATTACCGGCATCAAGATACAAGAAGAAATCATACGTGAATTAGAGCGATTAGATACTGAGTTCTTAGTACGCGGACAACATGAGTACTGGGATAATCTGAGAATTGAGCAAGACTTAATTTATCAGATCAAGGCAGCTCAGAAAGATGATGGTGAGATTTGGGCTATTATTCAGAATCTTGATCGGCAAACAGAATTTCGTGTAGACGAAGAAGGCATCGTATGATAAGGAACCAAGCTATGTGGTTCAGATGATCAGACACTCCGAGAAGCTTTATTGACAAAAGCTCACAGCTCTCCATTCTCTAGTCATCCAGGATCCACCAAGATGTACCATGACATCAAACAGCATTTCTGGTGGAGTGGCATGAAGCAGGATGTTGCTGATTTCATATCCAAGTGACTAACCTCTCAGCAGGTTAAGATCGAGCATCAGCAGGCTAGTGGTTTACTGCAACCGTTAGAGATTCCCATATGGAAATGGGACAAAATCTCCATTGATTTCGTCACCGGACTTTCACTTACTCAAAGCAAGCATGATGCGATATGGGTTATAGTAGATCATTTAACCAAGTCAGCTCATTTTCTTCCAATTTGTAAGGACTTCTCAGTTAGCAAATTAGCAGATTTATTCCTTAAGGATATCATACGACTACATGGTACTCCATCAGACATCGTATCAGACAGAGATCCTCGTTTCACGTCTAAATTCTGGAAAGGTATGCAGAAAGCTTGGGGCACCAAACTTAAGCTTAGCACTGCCTTTCATCCTTAGACCGATGGTCAGTCAGAGCGTACCATTCAGACCTTAGAAGACATGATGCGAGCTTTTGCATTAGAATGGAAAGGAAGTTGGGACGACTACATTTGTTTGGTTGAGTTTGCCTATAACAATAGTTGGCATGCAAGTATTAAGTGTGCACCTTTCGAGATGCTCTATGGTAGAAAGTGTCGTGCTCCAATCTGTTGGGTCAAGTTGGAGAACGAATCCTTGAAGTACCAGAAATGATAGAGGTGACCAATGAGAAGGTTGCCATCGCCAAGGCGAAGCTACAGGAAGCTCATGCTCGACAGAAGAGCTATGCTGATAAGCATCGTAGAGATCTAGCGTTTAAGATCGATGATCATGTTTTCCTTAAGGTATCACCAGCATGTGGTGTCAAGCGTTTTGGACTCAAGGGCAAGCTAAGTCCTCGTTTCATCGGACCGTTTGAAATCCTTGAACGTGTTGGTGAAGAATCACATCGTCTAGCTTTACCTCCTCGGCTATCTCATGTGCATGATGTATTTCATGTATCCTTACTCAAAGGTTACAGTTACCATCCATTGAATATAGTTTCGTATCCGTTCGAGCATATTCGAGAGGATCTATCCTATATTGAGGAACCCGAGGAAGTTCTCATCCATCAGGATCGAGTCATGAGGAGAAAGACGATCCCATTCGTCAAAATCCGTTGGAGGGACCATTCCGAGCGGGAAGACACTTGGTAAACGGAGGAGTCTATCCAGACTTCTTACCCTCATTTCCAGTTATGACTCGGGTATGTCCTTTTCAGCTTACATGTCTTTTCAGCTTATGTGTCATTTCAACGTTTATTACCTCATCAGCTTATCGTATCTTTAATTCGAGGACGAATTATTATTTTAGAGGGGAAGAGTTGTAAAACCCGCTTTAAAATCCTTAAGATCATTAAATGCACGAATTTACGGTTTAATTTAAAGTTTTTAGTTAATTAATATACGACATGAATCATGAACATTTAATACAAACTTTACGTATATTAATAAATTATTATATGTATTACCTATGTAAACATGAATATTAATGCACGATAAGTATTCACGTAAAATACTTAAAACATACAAGACAGAAAACACGAGCATTCAAACGAACACACAGGATGATAATTTAAGTCACGAAAAATTTAACGAATATGTACATTTGTGTACTACATGTGGCGTCCAAAATCAAAAGGGAGAAAGAGCTAGGCCCAATCCATTAACTAACCCACTCCTTAACTAATAAGGATCCCAGGGAAATTTCATAAAACATAAACACGGGGAATAATTAAAACCCTAAAAGCTTTCTCTCTTCTCTCTCTTTGGCCGCGGTGACGAATAACACCCACAAGGACGATTCATTGTTTTGATTATTATTTTCTACGGTAATGTGTTCGTATTTAAAACCTTGTTAATCACGTGCATTCGGTATCCCTTAACCTTTGATCTTTTTATCATTAGTATTACTTATTCAAGTTCTTGATTATGAAAACATGGAAAACATGTAATCATTATTGATCAAACAAGATTAAAAGGGTTTGGGTATGGTTTGTTGGTTTCCACGCAAACCGAGACCCATGGGGGTCTCGGTGGTGTTGGTATTCCCACCAGCCGCAACCTTGTGGTGGCGGTGGTGTTTTGGTATTAGCAGCCATAACCCCAACTGCTATAGCAGTGGGGTGTGTGGCCTAAACGGT
Organism: Glebionis coronaria; assembly: GCA_025667525.1. NCBI lineage: Eukaryota > Viridiplantae > Streptophyta > Magnoliopsida > Asterales > Asteraceae > Glebionis > Glebionis coronaria. The sequence goes on along the minus strand of CM046876.1, from coordinate 316,649,619 downwards.
GGGAACCGAGACCTTAAAGGTCTTAGTGGTATGCAGTGAGCAGCCAGGGGGAACCGCAACAAAGAGGTGGCAACCTGGCGTAGCCAGGGGTTATGTCAGGGACAACAGTGACACCGACGCCACTGTTGGTGGCTGCTATTAGGAGTTCGCCCGCAAGCCACAACCAAAGGGTTGTGGTGTTGCGTGGGTTTCGAGGCAACACCGAGAGCCCATGGTCTTGGTGGGGTTTCGTTCGGGGTTCGGTTAACACCAAAACACGCAAGGGGTGTTTGGCTAAACTTTTTTTAAAACATGTATGTATTTAATTATTAATTGGTTTAATTAAAAATATAGTTAATTAAATTAATTAATGTCATGATTTAGGATATAATTTTTATTTAAATAAAATCATGTTATTTTGTATATACATTTTATTTAAATAAACTTATGCTAAACTAATTGATGACTTAGTTATTCATGTACACTAAATTAATTAATTAAAACTTAGCTTAATTAATTAATATCTTTTATGGTAAAGTATAATTATATGAAACATGAATTATTATTAATTAATAATAACTTAGAATAACATGGAATATCATTATTAATTAATAATAATAAGTTAAGCTTAAGTATTTATTATTATTAAACTTTACAATATAATAATACATCATAATATAAGCTTATTAAAACTATATGTTATATCATTTAATTATTTAATAAGCATGTGATTAATTACGGAAATACATTAATTATGGAAGCATGTTAATTATGGAATTATACTAATTATGGCAACATGATAAATATGGAAACACACTAAATATAGTAACATGCTATTCACGGAAACACGCTAAATATGGTAACGTGCTATTTATAGAAACATGCTAAATATGGAAACTTTCAATTTTTGGAAACTTACTAATTATGGAAGCTTTCTATTTTTTAGAAACTTACTATTTAAGCAAACTTAATATTTTTGGAAAATTAATATATATAAAAACCTGTTATTTTTAGAAAGTTACTCATTATGTTATAACAAGTACTATAACACTTAAAACATGAAATACATGAATCGAAAACACATGAAACACATGATTAAACATGAAATAATAAGATAAGACCAGAACAAGTATAATAAGTATGAATACATCAAAAAACTAACTAACAAGTATGTATAAGTAAAACAGACACTTATTCATGTCCATTTATTATGTAGCTATCGTGAAGTCGGAGTGATCTTTCGTGTTCGTTTTCGTCTTCATTTACTGGACATAAGGTACGGATATTCCGTCCTTTAGTAAGGACATCCTTTACTATATTAGGATTCCTCGTTTGCAGCCATCTGTTTTCCTTAGTAGTTACATATCTTAAACACTTCAGTATATGTTATATTTATTTTAGATTGCCTGAGCTATATACATGCATGCCAGTTTCACCTAGTTATGGGGGTTCCATAACCATAGCACTGGAGGCACCGGTGTTATGACTCTTCTGCGGTGAGAGTGATTGCTCGCAGCGTCCCTTTATAGTATTTGGCCATTGTTACTATTATCATGTGGGGCGAATGGGTGCATCCTAGGACAAGTTAGTAAGATTTCATGGTAACTGCGGTGTGTGCCTTGCATCCGTTACAGGAGCTGATCCCTCCACTCATATTGTCATAATAAGAGGCAGCCCCTCTAATTGCATGATGAGGTCACCCCTTTAAGTATTCAGGCACGTTGGTATAACATGACCTATATGGGCTCCGAGCATATTTAAAATACAGTTTTCAGAATAAACTAAACATAAGTATTTTCAGAAATATAAAACCAATCTTTTTTTTTTTTTTTTTTTTTTTTTTTTTGGGTAAAGGGGACTGACCCCGGTAAAATATATTACACCAAAAAACGTTGAAGTACAAACGGATGTAGGTGAAGTCCTACATCACGGCCCGTTACATGGGCTACAACCAGCACATACACAATGTGCACAAACCACAAAACTTACATAAGAATAACATGCCACTCTTATGACTACCAAATACATTGGAAAAAAAGAATATAAATAAACATTACACCGCCGATTTTCCAACATATAAAAACCAAAACAGTAATGTCGTTTCCAGAAAAGCGTTTCCGAGTGTTACGCCATGATTACTGCATAATGCCAACCCGTGTTGATCAATCACGTGACCTCCACATGGTAATAACCAAACCGAAACCCTAAGAAGTGTAGGGTATCGAACCAGCCGACTCTCCCAATCCATAGCAACAAAAAGCACTCATGCATGCACCTCCAGATCACGAACAACAAACATAGACATCCTGAACATCGTAGCAACCTTGCTCAAGTTATCATGAAAACAAACCTAAAAGGTTTTGCCAACGATCAAAAAACGAGTACCACTCGTAACTACTCTTAGCGAGTAGGATCATGTTACCCGAATCATAAGATTAAACGAACCAGTGGTAACCATGATAACAAAGCACACGATCCCCAGGATTGATATCGCAACCCTTAAGATGAACAACCTGTCAATAAAAACCCTAATTAAAGAGTTTACCCGATGCGATACCATGCGTGGATCCCACGAGTAGAACCTCCACGCAGTCGACCAATCGACCCATATAGATGTACAAACAAAACAGAGATCGAGAATAACCAAACCAAATCGAAACCCTAATGAAGAATCAAAAATGAATGAAGGGTAATTAGGGTTTTGAGATGGGCGATGTCCATTAGATAAACAGATAGAAACCAAAGCACAACCATTCTACAATAGTAAAAATCTTGAACCGATTGCATATCTTACGGCCAAAAATTCCTAGATCTGATCCAATGAGACGAATGGTAACCTTAATCAGAAGCACCAAACGAAACCCTAAATCAAGAAAAAAGAAATTAATAACAAATAAGATAGAGAGGCGGTTGCTAGGGTTTTTTAGCCGGAATTTTAGGTAGAATGGTGGCCGGAAATCGCCCCCCTAGGGGAGAGAAATCGCCCCTATTCCGCTGTTATTCATTTCATTTCATTACTTGCTTATGTTTATGTTTTACATTCTTGTCATATATCCGCACACTGAGCGTATTGCTCAGCCGTATTTTCTATCCATGTCGGCAGGTACTAAAGGGCAATGCTAGGAAACAAGAGTACGTGCATGGAATGAGGCCCCTAGTCTTCTTTCTCCTTTAATGCATTTACGTACTTTTCCTTTGCTGGAAATTTTTTAGCCCTTTCCTTACATTCTATACTTATGCATTTGTGTGTGGAGCTTATGTTGGAACAGATGTTTGTTTTCGGTTTCCTTTATGGTCATTTAATGTTTTATACATTTACCTTGCATGCTTTGATGACACGTCATAATTACTATGTAAAGGTCCATTTATCCAAATAGGGTGTTACACAAGTAGTAGTCTTTAACCGAAAGAAGATCCTCCATCTTCCCTTTCCAAACCTGATAATTAGCACCATTCAAATTAACCATCCCACTTGTATTAGCTTCCATCGTTCAAACAAGTATGTCCCAAATCGAGAGCTTGCATCTCTGATACCAATTTTATGGGTAATAAGTGCAAAGGGTCACAATGGTATAAACACAAATGCGGAATTAAGTCTTCGGTTGACAACACGTACCCTAACCCGTATGAACCTATGAGGAAGTAAACAAATAAGGAAACCTTAAAGTAACTCTAATCATCCCTTAATAAATATCAAATCAGCCCTATGAACGATAATGATGTAGTCAAAAAACACAACAAGAACACCAAAGCTTTTAGCGTGCAAAACCCCAAAGTGGGTAAAAAACCACGAGACACCTAGTGCCGCTTAAATCTACTATCAATCAAGCAAGATAGGTACACAAAGTTCTCTCTAGATAACACTAGAGGCATACACCGATCATCATATAACTTGGAATCAACATCAAGAAAATATTGCAACAAACAAAGAACAATAAAGGAAGAATATCACCAAACTGATGAGATCTTCCCGAGCAATTAAACAGAACTTCCAAGCCTCTAAATCAAGATCCCAACGGTCAAACCCTTACTTTATACGTAAGAAAGCTTCAGTTCAAAAATCGTGATGATCCGATGGTTCAAACTCCGGGAATCGACGAAACAATGTTGTTGGGTTTTGGTGGTATATAACTCAAAATTTTCTTTTTTATCTCTCTTATCTCTTGTTTTTCACACACAAACTATAAAACCAGCATTAAAATACCATGAACAGTAAACATGACCACTAAATACACGAAAATACGATAAAATTAAAACTTTCCATTTATAATATATTACACGTGTCACGACATTAAATAACATGTATTTGCGTATATTATAAATGTGTCATGATTACGATAATTAATTCACGATAATTAAAACACGAACACACACGAATATTTAACTTAGCTAGAAAAGGCTTTGGTTTTGTATTTTGGGTTATGTTAGCCGCGGCACCAAGCAAGAGAAAAGAGAAGATGGCCATGACCGAATACTAATCCATGTTTAATAAAAACTCCAGGGATTTACATAATATAGTTTTTATTAAAAACAAGAAAACCCTAGTCTCTCCTCTCTCTCTCTCTCTCTTGCCGCCGGATCTCAAGAACACCAAAGGGGGTTCGGGTCGATTTTGATCTTTGATTATTATGTATACGTGTTCGTGTTCACTAATCTCTTTCACTCACGCATTCGGTAACGTCATAAACCTTTTCCTTTTTATTCTTTTTATTAAATTCATGCATACATGATAACTAAATCCTAAAACAAGTATTTAAAACATGTTATTGAAATCAAGAATCAAGAATAAAGGGTTTAGGGTGTTTGGTTGTTCAGCCGACGCATCAACCGAGAGCCTAAGGCTCTCGACTTGGTTAATCACGCGACCACCGAGACCTTAAGGTCTCGGCGTGTCTTGGTTGTGGGTCGAGTGCAGGGAAAAGGGAACCCTGACCTCGCGTCGGGGTGTGTTTGTTTTGTTTAGTGTCAACCGAGACCAACATGGTCTCGGTGGGACTTGTGTGTGCGACGGTGGGAACCCCGGCTACAGCCGGGGGGTAGTCTTGGCTCGGCAGTGGGTAGCCGACAGCGAGTAGGGGAACCACCGGCTATAGCCGATGGGTATTTTGTTTAGACAGTGGCAACCGGCTAGCCGGTTAGCCACTGTCCGTGGGTTAGCCACCGACTATGTGGTGTCGGCTAGGCATTTTTCGGGCTCGGGCTAATTTTTAATTCACGGGTTGGGTTCGCGACGTTATTAAAATCAGTAAATTTATTTAATTAAATTATTTTCATGATCATTTAATTTAATTAAATACATGACTTAGGTTATAATATTAAATAAATATTTCATGACTAACCTAAGTATTTATTAGCCTAATTTAATTAAACATGTTATTTTAAATTCATATAACTTATAGTTTATTAAATCAATCAGCTTAATTATTTAATAAACTATAACATTTAATCCATGACTTGTATTTTTACTTATAAAATTTACTGGATATCTTTATAATCCAGCTTATTTCTAATTATGGAAACTTACTATTTTTTGAAACTTTCTATTTTTAGAAATTACTATTTTTGGAAACCTGCTATTTTTAGAAAGTTACTTAGTATTACAATACAAGTATTTTAATATCTTATTACATGAATAATAAACAACAGAATACAAGAATAACTACAGTTAATACTTAAAACAGTTAAAACATGGCAGAACATGAATAATAAGCTAAGAATACACAGAACCAGTAAAACACATGTAAAACCTGTATTTAAAATTTAGAATATTAAATACGCAATCCCGACTATTATAAACTATATACATAATTATTCAGAAAAATAATTATTACGAATGTATTATTATATAGAAAAGAGACGTTACAGAAAACTAAAAATGCAAGAATTAAATACAAATGTGCGTAGATAAATTCAAAATTTAAAAAAAAAAGAGACAATGGGCATTGAGCCCAGTTCACTTGTAAACAACAAAAAACAGGGTAACCCCTTCCTTTTTCCAAAATCAGTAAGCACAAAAAAAACCCTAATACATATGGGTGGCCGTCGGCTTTGATCCAACAACAAGGAGGGTTTTGATATATTATTTTTAGCATTTGATCATTGTGTTCCTTCACTCTAACATCACGGTAAAGGTAATACACCTCTCTTTTGTCTTTCAATAACCACATCTTACAAGTGTTAACCAAGAATAGTAGAAAAAAAAGGGGGAACCAAAGAACGAATCAAAAAGGGGTCGGGTTGTTTTACTGTATGAAAAACCAAGACCATTATGGTCTCGGTATGATTACTGCTTGGGCCAGACGTGACCACAAGGGCGGTTTGGTTTGGTGTGTGTGACGGCATCAGCAAATAAACCACAAAGATGTGGGGGTTTGGTGCCCAGCCGAGACCACTAAGGGTCTCGGTGGTCCTTTTGTTGCCCAGCCTCGAACCACAAGCTCAACAGGGGACGGTGGTGGTGTTCTTTTTCTGTTCGTCAGCCTCGAACAAACCCCAAACAGGGGCGAAAAATAAACAAAGGGTGTTTGGGATTAACATGTAGTAAAGGGGCGTTTGGCACTACGTTAGTAGTGGGAATATAATTAGAACAGTGGGAAGAATACATTAGCAGTGGGAATATAATTAGAACAGTGGGAAGAATACATTAGCAGTGGGAATATAATAACTAACAGTAGAAACTTAAACAGAAACAGTGGGAGACATTATACAAGCAGTAGCAACTGGCACTAGGCCAGTGGCTACTGCTGGGTGACGTCAACAGCAGGGGAAACCACGAAAAGTTCGTGGTGTACTCAGTTCAATTAACCGAGACATGGGTGTCTCGGGGAAGTTTTAGCACGGGTTTTCGGGATAAGTAGTATTTATAAACACGAGGATATTATATATACTAATAAAATCATTTTATAAGGAGTTCTATAAATAGATTAATTTAACTGTTAGATTGTATTAATTTAATTAGTAAAATTTATCGATATTGTTTTATTCTTTTTATTATTTTTAAAACGTGTGATTTAATTAATATTTTTCAAAGAAACGAATTTAGAAACTTGCTATCTATATCAGATTACGATTTATAGTAATAATAATTATATTGGATTACACAGTATAATGTAATCAGATATACAGAATATACGTTAATCAGAAATGTTAGCACAATCAGATGTATCAGTTTATATACAAACAGTAATACAAGAATAAATAAATTAAAATAAGAACAATTAAGATCAGTAATCAGACAACTTATTACGCGTCCGTTATTTATGTAGTATCCGTGAAGTCGGAGTAGATCTTTCAGCTTTCATTCTTATTTCATTACTGGATACGAGGTACGGATTTCCCGTCCGTTCAGTAAGGACTTCCTTACTATGCATGATTAGGATTCCCCGTTTACAGCCAAATGTTTTTCCCAGTATATGCTATAAATTATCAGAAATTCTTTTAATAACTATAAATTATATACAAGCATGACCAGTTAGTTGTACTAGTTACGGAGGTATTGTAACCATGACACTTGAGGCACTGGTGTCATGACTCACCTATAGGAGAGTGATATCCTGCAACGTCCCATTCAGCTCAGTTGGCCATTTTATCAGTATTATTAGTGGGGCGTACGGATGCATCCTAGGCTTATCAGTTTACAGTTATCATGTGAATGTGGTGTGTGCTCTACATCCTTCACATTAGAGCTGATCCATCCACCCATCACATTATTTAGAGGTCACCCCTCTACAGCATGACGAGGTCACCCCTCCAGTTATTCATGCAACAGTTGTTTCAGCACATGACCTATATAAGCTCTTGGCAATTAAAATACACTAAATGCATGTTTTTAGATTTACCATATAACAGTTCAGCTTTATTATTTTTAAATCAGACATTTCAGATTTACCAGATAACAGTTCAGCTTTATTATTTATACATTAGACTTTTTACATTATACACAGATTTCCACTACAACCTTACCTATCAGTCTTACAGCTTCAGTATTATATCATTTGTTTCATTTCAGTATTTCTTATCTTGCTTTGTATCCGTTCACTGAGCGTTATGCTCAGTCGTATTTCCTTTCATGTTCTAACGGCATGTACACCGGAACGCTCTTAGGATTCTGAGTAGGTGCATTGGATGGAAGCTATCCATACTTCTTAGTTTATGCACTTTTTGCATTATTCTACTTATTTGGACATTGTTTAGTCCTTTCTTTCAGTATTTTACTTTTCATGTTTTGAACTTATGTTGGATTACCGGTGTTTGATTCCGGTATTTCCGTGATGGTCAGTTAATGTTTTAGGACATTTACCTTATGCTTTGATGACACGACATAAATACACGTAACGGTCCACTTATCCAAGTGGGATGATACAATTATGGTATCAGAGCGCGCAAAGTTCAACTTGTAGGCTCTAAAACTTGACCTGTGACTAGTGGGTGGTCACTAGGAACTTCCCAGATTTTGCCGTTGTTATCTTTCATGTTTCTCATGCAATTATCAGTCACTTTTCTTCAGTTATCAGTCGGTTTTCTTAGAGTTTTTTACTAAGTAAAAAGTTGGTACAGGACTGGCCATATTTATTCGCATGTGCTTCTTAGCGAATTTTTGTTTTGGTGAACTGACCATAAGCGTTCACCCTTGCCCGTTCAGATTTTTGTGTAGAAGAACTGACCATAGGCGTTCATCCTTACTCATGTTAGATTCATTTTGTCAGTATAATATTACTTGGTGAACCAGCCCATATACGTTCACCAATGTTCAGATCAAATTTCATGCTTTACAATCGAAATGTTGTTTTGTGATTCGATCCATAGTTGTTCACCTTTGTCATATCATGACGTTTCATAAATGTTGACAAATATGAATTGGACTACAGCCAACCATATTTAGTCCCAGATTGTACATTTCTATACATGACAGTTCTCAGAGAATTTTGACAAATATAGATCGAAACATAATCGCCATACTTAGTCACATGCTTCCTACTATGAATACTGCGGATTAACCATAACTATCCACATCAGATGATGTTAAACCTCAGTTGATTATTCTTCTATGTTATTTATATCAGTCAATTTTATACTCTCACGTGAATGTCATTTTCATGCTGACTAAGTTCATGTCTCCTTATGAGGATTATGTTTTCAGCAAGGTGGTGATGTTTTCATGCTAAGATACATAAGGAGTTACAGTAAAAAAAATCTTGTTTTCATAATAATCATGTTTGATCTTCATCAGTCATGTCTTCATGCTGGCCATTTTTGAAATTCTGTTTAATCATATTCTTGAAACTTTATACAACTAGCTTTAAGTCCACGCGGGAATTACCAGGCTATCATGTTACTCATTTCAGTTCAGTTTACCACCGTTTAAATCAATTCATTTCTTTGATCATGTAAGATAAGCGACACCAGTATCGGTCATCCCATAAAATTTCCACCAGTGCCATGTATAATATTTCATGAGTACTCCACGTACAGTGTCTCAAATATGCTCCATTTGCAGTATTCATTTTGTACTTCATGTACAGTAGTCCAGGTGTACTCCAGGTACCCTACTCCATGGATACTACTAATCGATCCCCAATCATCTCAAGCGTTGCCACCTGTCGATATTCTACCAGATGCTGATGCTGCTCGTGAGTTGAAGATTTTACCAGATACTGATGCTGCTAACACTTTGAAGATCTCACAAATTCTGATGCTACTGATACTTTAGAGATTTCTCAAGATGTTAATGTTGTTTATACTATGAAGACTCTGTAGAAGAAGGACGAAAACTATAAATCTGAAATTCCTGACAAGAATAAACTTCAACCATCAGACACTACTATCCGATTCCATGCTTTAACTTTCTCAGCTTGATGTCACACTCTACTCAGCTAACCTTCGTTCAGAAGAGTGGGAACCGGGTACCAGCCGTCCACTCAGCTGAATAGTTACAGGAATCACGGTCTTAATAAATTCCGTCATGAAACTGACAGACAAAGCGGTAATGACAACCACCCTGCTTATATTAATTAGTCAGTAGGCATCGGAACTTCGGAACGGACGTGACCAGAGATACAGATGTCAGCAGTCTAACCGGTCTGCCAACCCTAGCAGTTACCAAAAACTTTTAACCTTATTCAGACTCATCTACTAAGACGCAAGTCAAGAACTCATAACTCCAGTGTGTTTTCTAAACTAGGCCCTCAGAAATTCAGGGCACCCTCCAAGGGTGTATACCGTCCTTGTATGTCACGCATAAATTAGACCATTAAAATTTAATAACCACCACCGGCGTATTGCCAGGTTAGACATGCAGTGTTCGTTATGTGAGGTTACAAACGAACACATTTAGCGAGATCTGCCACGTTTACTTCACGTATTCACATGTCAGCTTTATCTTACATCATATATTTACCTACTTCCCAGCCAGAATAGACTCCACGGTATCACCCTTACTTATTCGGGTTTTTCCTTTCAGATGACGACGAGATCCGTCTTACTAAATCCCAAATATATTCATTATATTTTCTGCCAGAAAAATTAGTACAAATTGTTTAAGCTTTACAAGCACGTGAATTATTATCTCATAGCTACGAAGAATTTTAGCTACCAGTTATATATATACACTTCTGAAGTTCCTTAAATTCATGATCAGCAGATTATTCTAGAGTTTTCCAGATGAAATTCCAGAAGGTTTTCAGAAATTCCTCCTTAATCACGAGACGGAGTTTAACACAGGTCTCGTCTCAAGGACAAAACCGATTTCAAAACTCTTTATTGCAGGGCTTTAGCTGGGTTAAAAGAGCTGCAGGATTAGCTGCAAGAGTCACTGGAACAAGGCTTTAATCGCCCTAGCACAACACCAGAAGGTGCACCATTTCTGTCTATCAGAAAGAAGGCCGGTAACATGAGATCATGTATTGATCACCGAAAATTTTTACAAGATCACCATTCTTAACCAATATTCATTCCACGTATAGAAGGTTTATATGATCTGTTACAAGGTCTTAAACATTGTTCAAAAACACTTCACGATCATGCTACTATTAGTGATAGGAGACAGAACAGTACAATTCCAAGACTGTCTTTGCACACGCTATGGTCTCTCTAAATTTTTGATCCCTACTTCTGAGTTCCCAAATGCTCCAACTATAGTATGAAATTGATGAATACATTTTTTTACTTCGCAGACAAAATCGTTAGTATGTTCTTTGATAACATCCCGATCTCCTAAATTCTGGAGAGGAACAGGGGAATCATCTTTTGACGATCCTGCAGATTTTCTGATAGGAGGAAATTATATATGCAGCTTTTCAGATGTGAGTTCCAGATGAACAAGGTAGCATTTCTGAGCCACCCTATTTTAGTAGAAGAAATTTCAGACAATCCTGTGAAGGTGAAGGCCATCACCTGATGGTCCCGAACGACGCCTGGGAACGAAGTACCAAATTTTCTAGAACTTAATTGACTGCTACCGCAGAAATTGCTGATAGTTCTCCCTAATTTTTTCGCATGACTATTCCACCAGATTTCCACCAAAATGTCCCATAATCAGGCAGAATTTTGATAGAAGCAGTATAACACAATTGATGCATCTATGTTCTTATCTAGATGCCTGACATACCGTAGGTTTAAGATAGGACACCGACATGCTAATGAGTTATTACAACCACTAGGAATTTCTGAACAGAAATGAAATAAGATTCCATGGAGGTTATTGCCAGTTACCACAGACTCTTTTTTTTTGGTAAAAGGGTAACAATGACCCTGGTAAATAGAACCAAAAAAAAAAGCGTTGAAGTACAATGAATTTGGCTGAAATACCACATTAACCGCAAGCTACAGGCAGCTTGTTAAACAAATGTTTATGACAGACCATAAACATTAACTAGTCTAGAATGATGAAAAATATAAGCTAGACAAAAACCAAGACGAAAACATAAAATTACGAAGAAAATAATAAACCATCAACATAGGATCAACCAGTTGGAGTGCTTGCCCCAATATGAGTGTTGAGAAGATTTACCGATTCATCATAGAGAATCTCGACTTCCTCCTCATTATCTTCTTCGCTAACTTGAACCCCTTCTTCCATTCCAAACTTGGACAAAGTTGAAAATTTATTAGAGGTAGAAACAATGCTCATTGGATCCTTACCTTTGTTCAGACCACTAGGGTTGCTAGACTGCTGTGACTGACTAAATTTAGTATTCAACTTTTTACCATTATCACCACTCTTACTTGAAGCATCTAAGTGATTTTTTGGACGAAAAGCAACAGACTTACCTGTTTGAAAACCCTTGCTCAATGGAACACCTCTTGGGATTTGATTCCCTAAGTTACCTTTGTTCTTCTTCCTCTTGCTTTGCACTTGTTGGAAACCATCACTATCAACATGAGTTGTCACATTTTCAACCATTTTAGGTTTAACATTTTTCGGACAAGTATCAAATGAATGACCAAAAATACTACAAGTAGGGCATCTAGGAGGTTTCCATTCGTACTCAACACGAATAGTTTCCTTAGTGAATCCAGGGCCTTCAAGATCGGGGACACCAATAGTAATGTTTTCCATGAACTCCTAATTAGCATTCATTTCAATTAGACACCGGGCGAAACTACTACGTCCCCAAGACTCTTTACACATAGTATTAGTATAAGTGTCCATCATGATAAGCTTACCAAGAAACGAAGCAATTAAACTAATACCTTCCTCTTCAAACACCTGTAGCGGTACATCATGAAACTTAACCCATACCGGAATGCGAGTTAGTTCCTCTTTTAGAAGGTTCGTATTCATAGTCCATTTCTTAAGAAAGATAGGCGAATTCCTTACCATCCACGGACCACCTTCAAGAACCGCATTAAGCCCCTCACAAGTCCCAAATTGAAAAAAGAAAAATCCTTTTTCATTCATCATAATACGCTTCAGACCATGTTTGGCCCAGTTATTCTTAGCAAAATACTCCACCACAGGAAACGCAATCCTTTTACCAAGAAAATAACCATATAAAGTATTGTGGTAGCGAGTATTTACTTTCTCAACAACCTTCCTAGGGATCGAGATATTAACCCCTTCACAAACACTGTCATTAACACAATGAAAATTAGACGAAGATGAGACTCCATCAGAGTTAATACCTTGATTAGTGGATGTAACCATTCCAGCTTCAAACTTGCAAAGTAAATCCAGAATTTCTTTAGCACGATCTTGAGAAAGCAATGCCCATAATGGATGTTTATTCATCTTTAGTTCATGCATAAAATCACCTGCATCACCAACCTTAAGAATCGTAACACCAAATAATTCCAAAACATCATGTAGATTACACGAATGCATTCCATTAATGGTGGCAGCTTTTTCAATCAAGTCAACGAACTCATCACTAGAAGAGGTTGCCTTAACCATATGGGGAAAAGCAATCATATCAGTTTCAAGTTTACACAATAATGCCACAATTTCCTTAGAACGCTCTTTAGAAATCAGTGCACACACAGGATCCTTTCTATCCTTAATTTCTTGCCCAACAGCACGAATATCTTGAATCTTGGTGATAACAACCCCAAGCAATCCAAGCACCTTTTTAATGTCAAGTGGCTGCATAGCATTAATCTTAGATGCAATAGACTCAGTTACCTCAACACTTGGTTTTGAAGACATGATGAATCTTAGACAAATTTGCACTAACAGCCGAATCGGTTCAACTAGTAGCCAAAACTGCCAGCCGAAACAATCGAATCAAACCAGCGAATAAGTACGGAACACTTTTGGAAGAAACGTTCCAAAAGAAACTATATTATACCACCCTAAAAACCTAACCAATGAAGAAGACGCCAAGGACAGCACGTGGATCCCAAACCCTTAAACAATGAAAAAACCAAAATAACCAATCGCTATGGACACCAACAACCAAGGTTAATATATAAATAAATCAACCGACCTTTGGATTTAAAAAAAAGTAGTGCTTATGATCCACCAATAAGAATGAATGCACAATTGATGGGACTATACCATAACGACAAAAGAGAAGTATTATTCTAATTAATAAGATTAAACAAAACAAGAGATGTTTTATTATAATCGAATCAAAAAGAAAAGCAGATTATTTTCGTTCTTTTACGTCACCATTTTTTTAGGGTTTAGTTATCTAAGTCGTTGTTAACCAGTTAACCCAGCCTACACGTCTTCTTTTATCCGAGGATTACGAAGTAACAAATCCGCAGGAGATTCAGCAATAGATCGTATGATTCCAAGGTATTCCATCAACAATCTTGTCAGATAGAAATTAACGTTCACGAATCACACTCACGTTCATGTTCACGACCACATGTACGTTCACATTCACGTTCACGTTTATTTTTACTTTCACGTTTACGTCTCAGTAGCAGTATGATGCTGTTTCAGTTCATGTTTCGTGTTATCTCATGATTAAAGCTCACGTTAGCATTCATAACATTGTTCACGTTCAAGCTCGTGTGCCATTTCATGATACACGTTTCACAGTTTATTACCGAAGTCGGTTAAAGAAAGCTTAAGAAACTAGACTCAAGTTAGTAGAGCTTCTCCATAACCAGGCAGACGTTTCACGTCTCAAGCCGTATCGGTTGACATTCTACCTCAGTCAACATATGTTCATGATATGTCCTAGCATCACGTTCACAGAATGTTTCATGTATTATCGTGCACGATATATTCCATGCCAGTATTCCTCATTTAATCGTGAACCACGTTCATAATTGCTCACGTAGCACGTTCACAATTGTTCACGTAGTCCGTCCCTATATCTTTCAGCATCTTGCTCAGATATATAGATGTTATCTTTCAAGATATTTATATGTACCGTTTCATGTATCCTACATACAATAGCTTATTCATTCTATCAGATTCAAAAAAGTCATCTTAAGTATGGAACCGGAAACTATTCAGCATCATTATGACAGGATCATCAGGACCAAGATTTTCAATGTGTCTAGACCTTTGAAGGAGTCGTTCGAGTGGGAAGCCACTGGGAACGGAGGAGTCCATCCGGACCTCTCATACCTTTTCCTTTGATAAATCAAGTTAAGTTCTTCCAGTCATGTCACGTTCCATGTTAACTCCAGTCATGTCACTTATACCTTTCAGAGATAGTATGTTCTAAATCAAGGACGAATGGTCCTTCAGCTTATGTGTCTTTTCAGCCTTCATACTCTGTCAGCATATATGTCCTTTCAGCTTTTTATAACTCCACCAGCTTATAACCTTAATTCAAGGACGAATTTCTCCTTTTTAGAGGGGAAGAATTGTGAAACCACGGCAAAATCGCATCTTTAATTTGAGGACGAATTATTTTTTTAGAGGGGAAGAATTGTAAAACCCGTATTTAAAATTTAGAATATTAAATACGCAGTCCCGACTATTATAAACTATATACATAATTATTCAGAAAATAATTATTACGAACGTATTATTATATAGAAAAGAGACATTACAGAAAACTAAAAACGAAAGAATTAAATACGAATGTGCGTAGATAAATTTAGAAGTTAAAAAAAATAAGAGGGAGACAATGGGCTTTGAGCCCATTTCACTTGTAAACAACAAAAAACGGGGGTAACCCCTTCCTTTTTTTCAAAATCAGTAAACAAAAAAAAAACCCTAATACATAGGGGTGGCCGTCGGCTTTGATCCAACAACAAGGAGGGTTTTGATATATTATTTTTAGCATTTGATCATTGTGTTCCTTCACTCTAACATAACGTTAAAGACAATACAGCTCTCTTTTGTCTTTCAATCAATGTTTTAAAAACCGGTTCGAACCGGCTGGTCGAACCGGTTGAACCGCAAACCGGAAGGTTGACCGGTCCGTTGTAATGCGGTTTTTTGCTGCTATTTAAACCGGATTGAACCGTCGGGTTTCGGTCGACCCGGGTCGAACCGCTGACCGGGAACCGTGCGGTTCAGTTAGATGAAGAGAAAAGAATAGGAACGATGCAGTTAGCTGATCCAAAAGGACTTGATGGCTGTGGTTTCTTGTAAAACGGAAATGAATTATGAGTATCTTGAACTTCTTTTTCAACCTTTCAAGTAGAAGGACAACATATGTCAAACAGAACATCATAAAGAAACACTTGAATACCTTTAAGGTTTTATCTTTTGGTGACACAAAACCCATGTTTTAGGATGGTGACTAAAAATGGTGATTGTGTGTTTATGTGAAAAGATTACAATTTTCAAATGGAAGTGTGAGAAAAATATGCATTAATAGTTTGCTTTAAAATGATGACAAAAGTTTTCGCTTTCACGTGATATGATGGGACAATTCCAATGCCAAATGCTTTTGTATTTTAATTTAATAAATACAGTTACATGCGTGTAATTTTTTTTGTTTGATATTATTATGTTTTTTTTTATCTTAGAAACAAAATATACAGTGTATGTGACATTTTTTTATTTTGACGTAGAAACCGGTTTGACCCGGCGGTTAAACCGGTTGAACCGGTAACCCGGTGAACCGGTCATAAAGCCGGGTCAACTAAAAAACCGGGTTTTAAAACATTGCTTTCAATAACCACATCTTACAAGTGTTAACCAAGAACAGTAGAAAAAAAGGGGGAATCATAGAACGAATCAAAAAGGGGTCGGGTTGTTTGACTGTACAGAAAACCTATGATTACTACTTGGGCCAGATGTGACCACAAGGGCGGTTTGGTTTGGTGTGTGTGACGGCAGCAGCAAATGAACCACAAAGATGTGGGGGTTTGGAGCCCAGCCGAGACCACTAAGGGTCTCGGTGGTCCTTTTGTTGCCCAGCCTCGAACCACAAGCTGAACAGGGGACGGTAGTGGTGTTCTTTTTCTGTTTGTCATCCTCGAACAAACCCCAAACAGGGGCGACGAATAAACAAGGGGTATTTGGGATTAACATGCAGTAAAGGCGCGTTTGGGACTGCATTAGCAGTGGGAATATAATTAGAACAGTGGGAAGAATACATTAGCAGTGGGAATATAATAACTGACAGTGGGAACTTAAACAGAAACAGTGGGAGACATTATACAAGCAGTAGCAACTGGCACTAGGCCAGTGGCTACTGCTGGGTGATGTCAACAGCAGGGGGAAACCACGACCAGGTCGTGGTGTACTCGGTTCAATTAACCGAGACATGGGTATCTCGGGGAAGTTTTAGCACGGATTTTCGGGATAATTAGTATTTATAAACACGAGGATATTATTTATACTAATAAAATCATTATATAAGGAGTTTTATAAATAGATTAATTAAACTGTTACATTGTATTAATTTAATTAGTAAACTTTATCGATATTGTTTTATTTTTTTATTTTTTTAAAAACGTGTGATTTAATTAATATTTTTCAAAGAAACGAATTTAGAAACTTGCTATCTATATCAGATTACGATTTATAGTAATAATAATTGTATCAGATTACACAGTATACTGTAATCAGATATACATAATATACGTTAATCAGAAATATTAGCACAATCAGATGTATCAGTTTATATACAAATAGTAATACAAGAATAAATAAATTAAAAATAAGAACAGTTAAGATCAGTAATCAGACAACTTATTACGCGTCCGTTTTTATGTATTATCCGTGAAGTCGGAGTAGATCTTTCAGCTTTCATTCTTATTTCATTACTGGACACGAGGTACGGTTTTCCCGTCCTTTCAGTAAGGACTTCTCTCTATGCATGATTAGGATTCCCCGTCTGCAGCCAAATGTTTTTCCCAGTATATGTTATAAATAATCAAAAGTTATTTTAATAACTAAGATATTGTCTGAGCCTTATATACAAGCGTAACCAGTTAGTTGTACTAGTTACGGAGGTACCGTAACCATGACACTTGAGGCACCGGTGTCATGACTCACCTGTAGGAGAGTGATATCCTGCAGCGTCCCATTCAGCTCAGTTGGCCATTTCATCACTATTATTAGTGGGGCGTATGGATGCATCCTAGGCTTATCAGTTTACAGTTATCAGGTGAATTTGGTGTGTGCTCTACATCCTTCACATTGGAGCTGATCCCTTCATCCAGCACATTATTTAGATCACCCCTCTACAGCATGACGAGGTCACCCCTCCAGTTATTCATGCAACAGTTGTTTTAGCACATGACCTATATAAGCTCTTGGCAATTAAAATACAGTAAATGCATGTTTTCAGATTTATCAGATAACAGTTCAGCTTTATTATTTTAAATCAGATTTTTCAGATTTACCAAATAACAGTTCAGCTTTATTATTTATAAATTAGACTTTCCAGATTATACATAGATTTTCGCTACAACCTTACTTATCAGTCTTACAGCTTCAGTATTTCATCATTTGCTTCATTTCAGTATTTCTTGTCATGCTTTGTATCCGTTCACTGAGCGTTATGCTCAGCCGTAGTTCCTTTCATGTTCTAACGGCAGGTACACTAGAACGCTCTTAGGATTCTGAGCAGGTGCATTGGATGGAAGCTATCCAGACTTCTGACTTTATGCACTTCTTGCATTATTCTGCTTATTTGGACATTGTTTAGTCATTTCTTTCAATATTTTACTTTTCATGTTTTGAGCTTATGTTGGATTACCGATGTTTGATTCCGGTATTTTCGTGATGGTCAGTTAATGTTTTAGGACATTTACCTTATGCTTTGATGACACGCCATAAATACACGTAACGGTCCACTTATCCAAGTGGGGTGATACAACACATGTATCTCAGACGACTCGTACACGTCCCTATTCTTATGTAGTATTATCCGTCAAGGCGGAGTAGGCTCTTTAGCTTTTCCGCTAGCTTCTACTGGACACAAGGTACGGATTTCTCGTCCTTCAGTAAGGAGAATCTCTTCCTTTATTAGCATTTCCCGTATGCAGCCAACTGCTTTCCCAGTAGTTATATATGTAAATGCTTATGTCTTATTAGTTACCTTAGTCATATACATGCATGCCAGTTTCACCTAGTTATGGAGGTACCATAACCATAACATTGGAGGCACCAGTGTTATGACTTCACCACGGCGGAGTGATAGCTCGTGGCGTCCATTCAGTTTATTTGGCCTTTAATATTATTATATTATCATGTGGGACGTATGGGTGCATCCTAGTTACAGTTTCAGCCAGGATTTCATGGTGAATGTGGTGTGTGTCTTGCATCCTTCACAAGGAGCCGATCCCTCCTACCCAGATCATATCAATTAGAGGCATCCCCTCTAATTGCATGACGAGGTCACCCTCCAAGTATTCAGGCACGTTTTTTACCTCATGACCTATATTGGCTTTTAGTATATTAAACTAATACAGATTTTCATAAGTAAACATAAGCTATGTTTTCAGAACTAAAACCAGTAAACATGTTATGCGTATAGGTTTCCCAGGACTTATTCATTTTCGCTGCCATCCATGTTTTATATGCTCTTTATATGCTTTCATTACTCTTTGTTTTCCATGCTTTATTGTATATTCGTGCACTGGGCGTTATGCTCAACCGTTTTCCATTTCCATGTTCCCAAACTGAAGGTACCTAAGGTCGCAAGTAGGATCTCAAGAGTATGTGCATTCGGATGTAAGTTATCCAGCCTTCTATATCTTATGCATTTATCATACTTTATCTTACTTTATTTCATGTTGGACATTGTTTAGTCATTTCCTTTACAGTACTTATATTTGCTTGTGTTTGAGTTACTTGGACTACGATGTTTGTTTCCGGTATTTCTTTTTATAGTCATGAATGTTTAGACATTTACCTTGCATGCTTTGATGACACGCCATATATTACTTTGATATTCTATTTTACCAAATGGGATGTTACACAAACTTCCAGCTGAAGTTTTCCTTAAATAAGGGACTAAATGGACCTATGGGTCCTAAGATGTTGGGCTACTTAACCTAATGGGCTAAGAAGATACCCAACAAGTGAGTGTGTTTTTTTGTGTGGTAAAGAGAGTTTTTTTTGTGGGTATAGATGACATTAAATGAATACCAAATAATGAAAGGTTAATATTACCTTTTCACTAGCAAGACTTAATGTTAAAAATTAACACCCATAAAAAATAGGGACGAAACGGAAGTTGTTACTAGTTTTAAAAATAGGGATCATCCGTGTATTTAATTTGAGTTAGGGACGAAACTTTATGTTTGGTATAAACCATAAGGACGAAACATATAATTTTTCTAAATTTTAAAAGTACATGTGACATTCTATTAGTTAAATAATTTTTATACTTTACATCTGCAACCTAAAATGAAAATATAGTTTCGAATAAGATGAGCTGAAAGCATCTAGTCTTCTTGTAATCGTGTTTTAACGCAAGTTTTCAAATATGCATAATGTAATGCGTATTTTTCAGCTATGACTTCTTTGGCAACAAAAAATCAATCTTCAACTTTTGTTAAAAAAACTCTTGTTTAAAAATCAATTTTCAATTCTTGTTTTAAAATCGATTTTCAACTCTTCTTTAACTTCAAATTCTAGTTTCACATCTACATTTAAGTCTTTAAAATCATAACATAGATAGTGTCTTCTTAAAAAAAATAGATATTGTTACTTCAAGTTTGTTCGTGCCCAAATAGTTTACCTGAATTACACAAACTATAGAAAACTAGACGTGTATTCTATAAAGCGACTAATAATTTAAGATATATTAATTGATCTGGTGATCGAATTGATAATTTGGTAGTTCGATCGGGTTGATTCGAAAGACGAACTCGTGATCCGGTGACTCGATCGGCTTAACCTAGAGAGCGAACTCGCAAAACGATGATTCGACTGAATTAACCCGGTGGTAGAATCCATAACACAATGATTCAATCGAATCGACACGGTGATCGAACCCGTCACCAATAGTCGAATCAATAATGTAATGGCTAGATTTCAATTATTGTACTTTCTTATACAAACTAAATTTTTTAATTAATTAGTTACCTACATATTTTTGTTGTGTTGTCTTAGATTGATAAGTTTATTATGTTATTTTTATTTAAATTTTTATTACAAAGCTAACAAAAAAACAAATAAATGTTTTTAATTAGTTATAAGACAAACTGTTGTTTATCGGTCTCAAAGATACAGCTTTCAAATTTATTTTAGGTCTTAAAATTATATTTTATAATCATCTTTATGTCTTAACCAAAAATAAATAAATAAAACTAATTGATTGGAAAGTATAATGGTATCTTAAACTATTTATTTTTATACGAAGATAAATAATATTGTAACAATTTTGATAGTAAAAGGAAAAAGCTTTATTAGTTTGGTTAGTTTGGTTTTCTATCAATTGTGCATGTCACGTATGAAGACAATTATTTAGAGATACATCTTAATATTTTGAAAAACTAAAAGTATTTTTAGTTAAAGAAAAATAGTTTATTAGCTTAAATTTTTTTTTTTAATGAAAATAGAGAGTTGAAATCCCCCTAGACACAATATATAGCATAGACCAAATGAAACAATCTGTACCATCTATTTATTTTGCATTCAATGGTCAAGATTACACCCACTTTTTACAAATTAAAAATATAAATAGAATTTTACAAAATAATAATTCATTTATTCTTTAAAAAACACACACTCTCCTGAGCTCTCTCTGAGCTCAACTACCGGCGACCACAACAACCTCCATAACCGTTTTTTCCGGCGACCTCAACCACCACAACAACCTCTACCCAAATTTTACGGCGACCTCAACCACCACAACTACCACAATTCCCTAATCACAGATCTCGTTTTCTGTGGAGA
This sequence comes from Glebionis coronaria, assembly GCA_025667525.1. Classification (NCBI taxonomy): domain Eukaryota; kingdom Viridiplantae; phylum Streptophyta; class Magnoliopsida; order Asterales; family Asteraceae; genus Glebionis; species Glebionis coronaria. The sequence goes on along the minus strand of CM046876.1, from coordinate 316,627,928 downwards.
TCTATAAACCCTAATTTTTTCAAGCAAAATTCCAAGATCCAAGATCACAAACCACCCCCTTGTGGTGTTTTAGGGTGGCGGCACAAAGAAGACAAGGGAGGAGGGTTTTAGGTTTTTCTAAAAATCTTCTGTAAAAATTAAATGAGTAGTGAAAATCCCTTTTTCCCTTTTAGTAAAATTTGACAAATGGGCTTGGCCCATTTGTCTTTGTAGCCGCGGGTAGGGGCCCCACTTGGGGTACCCGTACCTTATTCCGTGTCTCGTTGTTAAGTTAAACGTTTGTGATTATTTGTGTCCGCGTTTTAAGTGTTCTCGTTACGTAAATACCGTGATCTAATATATTTAATTACGCTCGTAATAAATATATATACGTAATTAATAATAGTTCGTGTTTTAATTACGTTCATGATTAATTATTGTCAAATAATTATTACGTGCTCGTGGATAGTAAATACTTATCGTGTTCTAACACGTACATAATACGTAAAATCCTAACACATAATCGTAATTATGCTATATTAGGAAAGTTTAAATCTAATACGTACGATCTTAAGGGTACTATTCATGGTAAAAGCATGCGGGTTTTACAATAACATTTATATTTTGTTTTAGTAAATTAATTTTATAGTGAATCATGTATGTTTCATGTTGAATCATATATGTTTCATCATGAAACATATATGATTCATGATGAAACATACATGATTCATCCAACTTGTTTTTGAAGTTTTTACCAATTACAGTGTTTTAAAGAATAACTATTTTAACAGAATCATAGAATCATATATGATTCATTATTAATCACTTGTTTGTATATTGAATGAAACATATATGTTTCATGATGAATCATATATGTTTCATCATGAAACATATATGTTTCATGATGAAACATACATGATTCATCCAACTTGTTTTTGAAGTTTTTACCAATTACAGTATTTTAAAGAGTGACTATTTTAACAGAATCATAGAATCATATATAATTCATTATGAATCACTTGTTTGTATATTGAATGAAACATATATGTTTCATGATGAAACATATATGTTTCATCATGAAACATATATGTTTCATGATGAAACATACATGATTCATCCAACTTGTTTTTGAAGTTTTTACCAATTACAGTGTTTTAAAGAGTGACTATTTTAACAGAATCATAAAATCATATATGATTCACTAAGAATCACTTGTTTGTATACTGAATGAAACATATATGTTTCATGATATGTTTGATCATGAAACATATATGTTTCATGATGAAACATACATGATTCATCCAAATTATTTTTGAAGTTTTTACCAATTACAATGTTTTAAAGAGTGACTATTTTAACAGAATCATAGAATCATATATGATTCATTATGAATCACTTGTTTGTATATTGAATGAAACATATATGTTTCATCATGAAACATATATGTTTCATCATGAATCACTTGTTTGTATATTGAATGAATCAGATATGATTCACTTGGAGTTTGAATGATATTGGCTTCAACATTTGATTCTTCATTTTCATTATGAGTTATAGGGTTTTCATCTTCTTCGTATTGAACTATACTTAATTCTGGATCAATTGTATCGTCATCAGCCATATTTGTGGTAGTTGTGATTAGGAAGAAGGTCTGTGATTAGGGAAGGTAGTTGTGGAGGCTGAGGTCGCCGGAAAAACTGGAATGAAGGTTGAGGTCGTAGCACTTTTTAAATCAATAACTTGTGGTTGAGTTATAGTGATCGGTTTTTTCCTAACGCTTGCTTTACGTTGTTTGCTAGGCACATAGTGAGAACTAACACGAAACATTCCTGGGGCAATCACAGCAGTTTTCGTTCCAGCAACCTTGGGAAAAGGTGTCATAGCAATACGAGTAGGTCTCGAGGTTGCTGGTTTCTGGATCATCGTATCCACAATCGAGCTAGGTTCAGAAGTCTTATCTTTTAACAAGGCCTTTAACTTACAGTTCTCACAGATTTTATCAATAAGTTTCTGATAGACAGACTTACTTTGTTCGACAACCCGCTTATATGAAACAAAAACAGATTCTAAATCTGCAATCTTAGCCTTAAACTTCTGAACATTACCATCACTAGCACTCTCTAACCCTGAAGAGGCCAAATTCGTTTCCGTAACCCCTCCTAACTGAGCCTGCAACCGTGTGATAGTTTGTTGCATTTCATTGTAAGCTTTTTCATACGAAATCTTGTCATATTTTCATTCATCACAATTTTTGACAAATTTATTCCAAAGATCGGTGAATTCTTTATCCTTTTTAATGACATAAGATTCTATTTTCTCTTTCTTAAGATCAAGCTCAGTTTGAAGGTTTTCATTATTCAGCACAGAGGTACCTAACTCAACTGGGCTACTATCAACACAATCACTTGCTTTAGAGAGGCGGTCAATATCATTTTCCAAAACTTTGATTTTATCAATAGATTCAGCAGCTTCCTTCGCCAAAGATTTAAAGTGTTCAACAAAGTTGGCAAATTCTTTTAGAAAAGCGTTTTCCAAATTTCCTAACCGTGCATCAACTTGATTAATAATCGGATTAATATCGTTTTGAAGAATTTTCTGAACCTCAATCTGAACAGGTGATGTAAAATTTCCTCCGGTGATTTTGGAATTAACAACACGTTTAAGAATGACAAAGTTATCTTTAAGCTCGTTTAGAAATCGACGTGTGATACTCGGTTTAGGATCAGTCAATTCCTCACTTGGGAGCAAAAGCATTTCAGTACTCGTTTTAGACCGAACAAAAACAGTTGGAGGATTAATTTTCGGGTAATAAACGGGTGTCACTTCTTTATCAAGATTTTTCATTCTTAAGCGAGTCTCTACTGCAAGATCAGTCGTTTCCTCAGAATCATGCACACTAGGAGGATCATGCTCATAAAACAAGAGCACACTACCATTATATAAAGTTTCATTAGTGCCTGAACTTGCTTAAGATATCCGGGATTTGGAGGAAGAGGACAACCTAAAGCCAATTTGTATCTAGTGTAATTTATCTCATTCACTTTTGGTGCGAGCATATTTGTCGTCTGCATAGTTTGGCCACGTTTTACTAAAAGGTTGTCTAATTCAATAATCCTATCCTACGCTTTGCAAAAATCCTCAAGAAGCCCATCTTCTCGAATTTTGAAATCATGTTTCAGCTTTTTCCGTTCTTCTTTTAAATCTAAAATAATAGATTTTTCAGTTGAAAGCTGTTTATTAAGAGAGGTGATTTCATCATTCAATTCGCTTATCTTTTTAGCACTACTTAAGTGTAATGCATTTAATTTCTTAGTTGTGAATTTTTCTGGATAAACCGATGTAGCATGAGCTTGTTCAAGTTCCTTGATTTTAGAATGATGAATCTCAAAACTTTTCTCCCGTTCCTTATATCCCGCAAGCTCAGTGGTCAATTTGGCATTAGTTTCTCTAAACTTATTATTAACCACCGTAGCATGATCTACATTCTTAGCAAGCTTATCAAATAGAGACTTATAATACGCATGTGTCTCATCAGGAAGGGTTGTAGGCTGGGCAACTTGATCCACACTAAGGTCACTTCTGCACACACAAAATTCTCATGGAAGATGACTTTAAACCCACTATTCAAAGCCAAAGAAGGGTGAATCCTAAGATCCATGACGTAATCAAAAAAGAGGTTATCAAACTTCTTGATGCGGGAATGATCTATCCTATCTCGGGTTCACCGTGGGTTAGTCCCGTCCATTGTGTGCCTAAGAAAGGCGGAATCACCGTTGTTCCCAACGAAAACAACGAGTTGATTCCTACTCGTCTCGTTACAGGGTGGAGAGTTTGTATAGTCTATCGCAAACTCAATGATGCTACGAGAAAGGATCATTTTCCCCTTCCTTTCATGGACCAAATGCTTGAACGTCTAGCGGGTAATGACTATTACTGCTTTTTAGACGGTTTCTCCGAGTATTTTCAAATTCCCATCGATCCCAAAGACCAAGAGAAAACCACATTCACTTGTCCTTATGGAACATTTGCTTACAAAAGAATGCCTTTCGGCTTATGCAATGCTCCTGGGACTTTCCAAAGGTGTATGATGGCTATCTTCCATGACATGGTTGAAGAAACTATAGAAGTCTTCATGGATGATTTCTCGGTTTATGGCGATTCTTTCTCTGCTTGCCTTGCCAATTTAGAACGTATGCTTAAGCGGTGTGAAGACACTCACCTTGTTCTAAATTGGGAAAAATGCCATTTCATGGTAAAAGAGGGCATCGTGCTAGGACACAAAATCTCCAAAGCCGGTCTTGAAGTGGACCGTGCTAAATTCGATGTTATTGCATAATTGCCTCCACCTTCAACCGTGAAGGTTGTGAGAAGTTTCCTTGGTCATGCGGGCTTCTATCGCTGTTTCATTCAAGATTTTTCTAAAATCGCTCGCCCGATGACCCACCTCTTGGAAAAAGATACTCCTTTCATCTTTTCCAAAGAGTGTCTTGAATCCTTCAATCTTCTTAAGGATAAGCTAACTAAGGCACCGGTCTTGGTTACCCCTAATTGGGAGCTACCTTTTGAGTTGATGTGTGATGCTAGCGACTTTGCTATTGGAGCGGTTTTTGGGCCAAAGAGTGAACAAACACTTCCAACCAATCCATTATGCTAGCAAAACAATGACGGGGGCTCAATTGCATTATACCACTACCGAAAAAGAGATTTTAGCTGTAGTGTATGCTTTTGAAAAGTTCTGCCCCTATCTTGTCCTTTCTACCACCATCGTGTATACCGATCACTCCGCGTTGAAGTACTTGATGACTAAGCAAGATTCTAAGCCAAGACTTCTTCATTGGGTTTTGCTCCTTCAAGAATTCAACATTGAAATTCGTGACAAAAAGGGAGCAGAAAACCTAGCCGCGGATCATCTCAGTAGACTTGAGGATCCTTATCAAGGGGATCATCCGAACAAAGAGATCGATGACTCTTTTCCCCTTGAGGCCTTAATGTCTATCAACTGTAATCTCGATGACACCCCGTGGTTTGCGGACATTGCAAACTACTTAGCGGGTGGGATTCTCAAGGAAGGGCTCACGTCCCAACAAAAGAAAAAGTTCTTTAAAGATATTGAACATTATTTCTGGGACGACCCTTACCTTTTCAAACAATGTGCTGATCTGATCATTCGTCGCTGTGTTGATGGGCCGGTAGCGGTACAAATCCTTGACGCTTGCCATAAAGGACCCACCGGTGGTCACTTTGGTCCTAATTACACTGCGAAGAAAGTATTCGACTCTGGATTCTATTGGCCCACCATTTATCGTGACGCTCACGATATGGTTAAACGTTGTGATGCTTGCCACAGACAAGGAAAGATCAAACATAAAGATGAGATGCCTCAAAATTTCATACAAGAATGTGAAATCTTTGATGTATGGGGCATCGACTTTATGGGGCCATTTCCATCATCTAAAGGGAACAAGTACATCCTCGTCGCCGTTGACTAAGTTTCCAAATGGGTTGAAGCTAAGGCTCTCCCTACGAATGATGCGAGGGTGGTTGTGAACTTTTTGAAGCAGCTCCCGATCGGTTGTGCACCGTATCGTCTTGTGTACGGGAAAGCATGCCACCTACCTATCGAGCTGGAACACAAGGCATACTGGGGCTTGAAGTGGGCTAACTTCGACATCAAAAAAGCTGGTGATCTTCGCAAGATTCAACTCAACGAGCTAAATGAACTGAGGAATGAAGCTTATGAGAACTCGCTGATCTACAAAGAGAAGACCAAGATCTTCCATGATGCTAGACTCAAGAACCGAGAGTTCCACATTGGTGATCAAGTCTTACTTTTTAACTCTCGGTTGAAGATCTTCTCGGGCAAGTTAAAGAGCCGCTGGTCTGGTCCATTCACCGTCGCCAAAGTCTTTCCTTATGGGACCATTGAGCTTTCTCAGCCAAATGGGCCCAATTTCAAGGTGAATGGCCAGCGTTTGAAGTTGTACTTTGGTGAGGACATCTCCCATGAGATGATTCCATCCCTCACCATGTTCCCCATGAACTAAATTTTGGTCGAGTCAGGCACGTGACTCGGTGAACAAAAACAAGCGCTTCTCGGGAGGCAACCCGTGATCTATCCTTTCCTGCTTTCATAATAAGTGTAGGGGGAGCCCCGTATGTGTTTGTGGTCTTGTTTCTTGTGCTGTGCAGGGATTAAAGCTTCAACGATCCACTCTTGATGACTTTTGACGAACCGTGATACCGTGTTCCCATCTTCCCGGTTCTATCCTAAATTCTTGTGACTCAATATTTCATATTTTATATGTTCACATTGAATTCACTTTAGTTGTCCTTTCCTTAGCAAGATTTAAACAAAGTGCACAATGACATAAGTGTAGGGGAGTTCACTCCCACATGCTAAAACATTGAGGACAATGTTTATATCAAGTGTAGGGGGGACTTCTATTGAAGTAAGTGGTCTTTTCCATGAATTTGCCCTCATTTTAACCGGAAAATTCGGTTTTTTGACATTTTTCAAAATTTTTAATCTATTTTGGCCTAGTTGTATAGTTGTATTTTCCTTTGTTATGGTTATTTTCTTTCCTTGCTAGAATAAAGTGGTTTTAAAATTTTTCAAAGTCGTGAACATTTTGACTCAACCCGAGTTTACTTATCTAAGTTTACTCTAGCTAGTATCCTTAACGTGTTTAAGTCAAATTTTGCTAGGCTTTTTATATAGGGAGCTTTAAAACGCGAAAGTCTTAACTCTCACGGGTTAAGAACAAGAACTTTTCGCAAGTTCCTATAATTGATCCTAGAGAGTCGTTTATCAAGGGAACTTTAAAATGCGATTTCTGAACTTGAAAAAGTCTAAGAATTTGCAAGATCCTATAGATTACTCGAAAACCCAAAACTTTGATTTAATAGGCTAAGCATCCACGAGTCTCATTCCTTGAGATTTTAAATTGTGGAGGACGAGAGATGATAGAGTCAATTATAAGTTTGGTATTCTTTCGTGAATTTATGTGAGTTAATTATGAGCCTATTCTCCCTTCGCTTATTAATAAATTTATCTGCAATAAATAAGGTTGTACGATTTAAAAGGTTACTTAGCTTCTAGCCCAAGATCGTTTAAAAGTTGCTCGGTACGGATTAGAGTTCATAGCCAAGGCATAACTTATTGAAGCGGGATGCGAAGATTGGCGAGTCCGAAAAGGCCCTAACAAGGCATGAGGGCTACATTTTGTTGCTAAAGATCCAAAAGTGATGTGAAGAATCATTTATCGAAAATCAATATGAAGGATCGAGACACACGACGAAAAGCAAATACTCCCCTAAAGATCATGGAGAAGTCTATCCAAAAAGGTCCTAACAAGGTATGAGGATAAATAGATCCAAGTCCTAAAAGGAGGCGGATCGTTGTATATCAAAGTCCAAAATATATATTGGAGAAAAATGAAGAAGTCGTGGTCCAAATATGAAGAATCTCTCAAAACTCCAAGTGAAGAAATTCCTATTATGAAGAGAAGACCATTATTTCAAGAACGTCTCTCAAAGATTCGAAGTATGAAGTCGCTGCCAAATATCGGTCCGAGAAAGGTCTCAAATCGTGAAGCGAGTTATGCCAAGATATGAACTTTATGAGGTCCCGAGAAGCAGTTTTAAAAGATTTTGTCCTTTAGCTAACTATTGATTAAATCGTTCACTTTATTTTCGGCCTAAATAACTATCGAAATAAGTCAAACAATGCATCCTTGTGATCATTCAAGACAAAAATAAAATATAAGAGATACACCTAGGAATAAGGGAGTCTAAGTAAATAATTGTCCCACATGAATTCGTGTTAGTTTGCTAACTTATAATAACAATGATCTCGTTTTTAAGCTTGGTATGGGGAACGTGAAACTTGAGGATGATAAACGTTCATGGCAGCCAAAACCCAATGTAAGTCTTTGATTTCTTTACTTGCTTCTATCTTTTTATGTTTAGTATTTAATAAAGGCCAATGTGGGTTATTTGTGATGGAAAATGTAAACCGTGCTTTAAAATTAATGCATTGCATGAGGGCATTGCAATGGTCAAGTGTAGGGGATTTAATAAGTGTGAAAACACTCATCCTTTTACCACTTATTTCCAATAATAACAAGACCAAAACGTGTAATTTATGTCGTAAAAGTCGGAATTATGCGTGGTTTGTGTTTTTATTGTGTTTTAGGACCAAAATATGAAAAAGGAAGAAAACACGGGCTTTCACGGGTTTTTATCAAAGAAAACGAGAAAAGACGAAATCAAAAGATCAAGAGTGCAAAAAGAACGGAAGTCCAAGACCTATTCTGAAGATTTATCGAAGAACAAGTCTTAAGACGGAAGTTTAATGAAGTCGAAGAACTCAAGTCTAATAGAAGAAGAAAATTACAAGACTAGTTCAATATACATCGACAAATCCCGAGACGACGTCGAGAAAAGACAAAGAATTAAATCGAGTCGAGAAGACGTGAAGAAAGAAAGAAAGAAGAAGCAACACATGCACTCCTTCCCATTTTTCCCTATAAATACCCTCCTAATACACATTAGGAGGGTGGTTAGTTTTTTAGAGTTAGTTTTCATTTTTAACTTTTCTTTCTAGTTTTAGAGAGAGAAAGTTCTCAACTTTCTCTCACTAAGTTTCATCTTTTCTTTCTTTTAATCTTTCAAGATTAAACCTTTTGTATTGTGATTTTTATTAATCAAGTTCAAGTTAAGCTTTTAATCTTTCATCTCTTTCTACCTTTCTTTGATTTTAGTTTACTTTTCGTGCGAATTACATTTGATCCGTGTTGTTCTTAATGTTTTCGTGCTAAAAAGTTGATCTTTTTATTCCTACTTAAGTTTTCATTCGAATAAGCTTTAAGATCTTTGTGCTTATTGGCTTATTTGTATGTTAGCTTATGTACTTTCTAAAATTTTCTTAAAAAGTTCATCTTTTTATAGTTTGATTTCAAAGATTGCTTATGTTAAGTTTAGAAAAGTTGTTATTTGTGCTTATTGAGTCCTTTACATTATAGATTCGTTCAAGTTTTGGTGATAGTTTATTCCTTATAGCTTATTGCCTAGCTTATTCTCGAATCCCATATAAACCGGAAAAGGTATAATCCCTTTTCCGATCGCTACATTCCGACTGCACACCCCCCTTTATTCCGATCGCTTGATCAGAAAAGGGTTTCTGGTTTTCCGATTTGCATCTCATTATTTCGATCCATTGATCGGATTAGGGTTTAGTTATTCCGACGGTGGGGTTTGTCAATATTCCGATTAGCCTGTGTTTAATACATTCCGATTGGTGCTTTTTCCCATTATTCCGACTGCCACTTTTTTTGTGTATTCCGATCAGCCACAATTGACATTCTGATCAGCCTTATTCCGACTACATATTCCGATCAGTGTTATCTTCACACATTCCGATCACTCACTTTTGGCACATTCTGATTGGATGAGTTTCATGTTTTTACAAACTTTTCAAGTTTTAGATTTATTAAGTGTTCAAGTATTTTTCTAATCTTGTCTTTAGGTTTTCAAGCATTTACTTTTCACTCGTTACTTTAGTTTAATCTTTTAAAAACTTTTTCCTTACTCAACGACATTTACATTTATTTGCTATTAATTTAAAATAGATAATCAAACCAACCATTTATTATTTCACCAAGAACAATTGAGTCGCACTTTGAACCAATAGTCAATTCGAAGAGATTCGGACGATAACGTTTTCTTACAAGGGAAAAACCTTGTATTACTATGGACTGTGATGAGATTTACAAGGCAAGGTTGGCAGTTTGTAAGTTTGAGGGTGATGCATTAGCTTGGTGGAAGGCCTATAAGAAAGCTAGAGGAGGTGAGACATGGCTCGTCATGTCAAGATGAACATGAGCGCCTGAAGAGGGAGTATCATTCCATCCGCCAGAGGGCGAATGAGACTAGTACTGAGTTCATGCAGCATTTTATACAGTTAGCTAGTTTCCTTGGGCAAGCTGTTTGTACTGCGGAGGAGCAACCTAAGAACTTTCGTTGGGGTCTTCGCAAGTCGACTATCGATCGTCTCATGTGCGCTACATTTACTGATATTTCCCAAGTTGTTGATGCTGCTCACAACTTGGAGATCCTACAAGGCAGAGATGAGTTTGAGGAGTTGGAGCGACTAGACAAGAGGTATACTTCATCCATCAGATGTTAACATATCATTACATGTCTTTACTTTCCTATTTATATAACATCCACTATTCAACTTTATCTTTTAGGCATAAGAGTGGAGACCGGTACCAACCGGCCACTCAACAGAGTAGTTACAGGAACCACGATCAGAATAATGACCGTCATGGATCCGACAAGTGAGGCGGTAGTGACAACTACCGTAACAACACCAACTACTCTGGCAACAACGACAGGTCCCCCTTTAAACTTTTCAGTGTTAAACTGCTGTATGACATGAGTCTAACATCACAGCATGATAACAGGAACTCCGGTAATGGACGTGACCAGAACTACAAGGGTCAGCAGTCCAACCAATCAGCCAATTCTGGTATTAGAACCTAAAATTTTCAACGATATTCATATTTATATCTCAAGACCCATGTCTCACGTATATCTTCTGAATCAGGTTCTCAACAATCCAGGGTAACCTCTGAGGGGCATACCATCCTATATGTACCACGTGTAGACGAAGACACCCAAGTGAGTGTCGTTGTTCTACTGGTGCTTTCTTCAAGTGTGGACAAACTGATCACCTTCAACGACACTGCAAGAAGGGCACTACTGCTGGTACATCTGGGTATGCTCCCCCGAAGCCAGTCACATCCAGACGTGTATGCAACTACACGAGACCAGGTGTAACACCTCATTTGTTAAGATGGAATGCTACAGTAAAATATGGCGTGTCATCAAAGCATGCAAGGTAAATGTCTAAACAGTCATAACCATAAATAGAAATACTAGAAACAAAAATCGGTAGTCTAAGTAACTCATACACAAGCAATATTAAGTACTATAAATGAAAGGACTAAACAATGCCCAAATGAAGTAAAGTATGAGAAAGTAGGAATAAATGCATAAGGTAAAAGAGGCTGGATAGCTTCCATCTGAATGCACATACTCTGGAGATCCTACTTGCGACCTTGGGTACCTGCCGTTTGGGAACATGGAAATCGAAAACGGCTGAGCATAACGCTCAGTGCATGGATATATAGCATAACGTATAGACATAAAGGAATGAAAGCATATAAAGCAATAATTGCAACAGAAATGAATAAGTCCTGGTAAAACCTAGTTGTATGTCATGTTTACTGGTTTTAGTTCTGAAAACATAGCTTATGTTACTTATGAAAATCTGTATTAGTTTAAATATACCAAAAGCCAATATAGGTCATGAGGTCAACAACGTGCATGCATACTTGGATGGGTGACCTCGTCATGCAAATTAGAGGGGATGCCTCTAATTAATTGGTAATGGGTATGAGGGATCAACTCCTTATGAAGGATGCAAGGCACACACGACATTCACCATGAAATCCTGACTGAAACTGAACCTAGGATGCACCCATACGCCCTACATGATAATAATAATATAATAATGGCCAAATAACTGAAAGGGACGCCACGAGCTATCACTCCGCCATGGTGAAGTCATAACACTAGTGCCTCTAGTGTTATGGTTATGGTACCTCCATAACTAGGTGAAATTGGTCATGCATGTATATGGCTAAGGTAACTAATAAAACATAAGCATTTAATCTGTAACTACTGGGGAAAACAGTTGGCTGCATACGGGAAATCCTAATAAAGGAAGAGGTTGTCCTTACTGAAGGACGGGAAATCCATACCTTATGTCTAGTAGAAGCTAACGAAAACGTTGAAGAAACTACTCCGCCTTGACGGGTAATACTACAAAAGAATGGGAACGTGTATGAGTTGTCTAAATTACATGTGTTTTATTGGTTTTGTGTGTTATTAGCCTATTATGCTTATTCTGTCATGTTTTACTATTTACTGTGTTAACTGTAGTAATTCTGATGTTCTGTTGTGTATTATTCATGCATTAGTGTATTATAATACTTGTATTATAATACTAAGTAACTTTCTAAAAATAGCAGGTTTCCATAAATAGCAAGTTTCAAAAAATAGAAAGTTTCAAAAAATAGAAAGTTTCCAAAAATAGTAAGTTTTCATAATTAGAAATAAGCTGGATTATTAATAATAAGTAAAGTTTAATTAGTATAATACAAGTAATGGTTATAGCTTATTAATTAAATAACTTGATTAATTTAATTAAACTATACATTATAAGAATTTAATTATAAATACATGTTTTAATTTAATTAAGCTAAGTAAAATACTTTAGGTTATACATGAAATATTAATTTTGAACATTTAACGAAAGTCATGAATTTAATTAAATTAAAAGTCTAGTAATTAATTTAATTAAACATATTTTCTGATTTTAATACTTTTCCTGAATCCCAAACCCATGTTTTAAAAATTAACCCGAGCCCGAAACCCGGGTCACAATAAGCCGAGCCAAACACCCTTGACATTGGCTAACCCGGCCTAGCCGGTTGCCACTGTCCGAGTGGTTTTAACCACTGCCCGAGCCACGACTAGCCGCTGCTGGACCCGGTTACCACCAGCGGTCTGCCGGTTCACACCGGTTGTGACCAGTTCCCCCTGCTTGTTGTTCGGTACCCACTGTTAGCATCGAAAAGCCCCACCGAGACCCTATAGGTCTCGGTTGGCACTCGATCCGAACCAAAACCCTACCCCCGACTCGCGGTCGGGTCTCCTTGGCCTGCGTTCGAACCACACGAACCCCACACCGAGACCATGAGGTCTTGGTTGGGCAAAACAACACCACCGAGAGCCTTGAGGCTCTCAGCTTGGATCTCGGCCAAACCAAAGCAACACCAAACACCCCTTAAACCATGATTTAATTAATCACACACGTTTTATTTACTTGTTTTTAAGATAAATTAAATAAGAACATGAATTCAATAAGAATTAAAAGAAAAAGAAAAGGTTTTTGATTTACCGAACACGTGGAAGAAAGAATTAAGATCACGGTCACGTACACACAATAATTAAGTAGCCAAAATCGTCCGGTTTGTCCTTGTGGTTTGAGGTGGCCTGCGACAAGAGAGGCAAGGAGGCAAGGGAGAACTTTTTCTGTAAACCTAAATTATGATTAAGTTTTCCCTGTGTTTTGTTTATTATTGGTTTTAACTTGGGCCATGGGCCAAAGCCTATCTTTTCCTTCTTGTCTCTTTTAGCCGCGGCACATGGGGCCCACATGGGGAAACCCGTAGTTTTCCCGAGTTAAATTATTTACGTGATCGTTCATGTTTAATTATCGTGATTTTTATATGTCGTGTACTTAACACACTTATAATATATATGTAATTACATGTTATTAAATATCGTGACACGTGAATTATATTATAAATGGATAGTTTTAATTTTATCGTATTTTTGGATGTTCACTGTTCATGTGTACTGTTCATGGTATTTTAATGCGGGTTTTACAACTCTTCCCCTCTAAAAGAACAATTCGTCCTCGAATTGGAGAAACATAAACTAAAAGAAAACATACCCGAACTAGAACTGGAAATGAGGGTAAGAAGTCCGTATAGACTCCTCCGTCTCCCAAGTGGCTTCCCGCTCAAGATGATCCTGTAGAAACTAGAAGGGGGGAGGGGGTTGAATAGTTTCTCTTCGATTGGCAACCAAATTAAAATTACTTTTAATTTGGTTTGTATTAAAATTATCTTTTGCTTGAAGCTAAGTTGCATAATGATTAGGTTCAATTCAAATGCACTAGCAAACATAATAGGTAAGTGTAATGATAATGAAATAAGTAAAGAGTATGGAAGGAGACAACCTAGTGGGAAGACACCAAGATTTATAGTGGTTCGACAACGAGGCTCAATCCTCATTTCTACTCCACTCCTCGAGTACACCTACTTGAGATTTCCACTATATCCACAAGCTCCCTTCTTGGCGGAGAAAACATTACATCGTCACTTACATTATTTTCCGACACTAAGCTAAATGTCGAGACCTAATATTTAGCTAGGACCAATCTACACAACGTTGCCAACTTCACAATTTAACGACACAAGGCTAGATGTCGAGTTCTAATCTTAAGGTAGAACCAATCTTCACGACGTTGCCTACTTCACCATTTTCCGACACAAGGCTAGATGTCGAGTTCTAATCCAAAGCTAGAACCAATCTTCGCGACTTTTCACTTTGAAGTTAAGTGAGAACTTCACACAACACAACTACTAATCACTTTCAAGTTTAGTGAGAACTCACAAGACACAACCACATCACTTTATAGTTTAGTGAGAACTACTAATCAAATCTATTACAACTCAACTAGACTTATCCAAGTACACACATGTAGCTTGGATTTACACAACACAAATCCAAGCAAACACATATGCAATGGATGTACACAACAAATCCAAGTATCCACAAATAACTTGGATGAACACAACTAGTCCAAGTATTTATAAATACAATGGATTGACCTAAAACAAAAAGGGTATCATGATGAATATGACTAGCTCATAGATTCATCTTTATCACAACACTAGTGAGTGAGTGATCTTCTCATTGGACAAGGTAAAGGAGGGGATCAAGAGGATAATCATATGTAAACATCCTTAAGTGATAATTTACTAATGATTATGCTATAGAAAATAGAAAGGGGGCTGAGAAAAACGTCCAAGATGCTTGTTGGAAAATGAGATTTGACCCACTATTTAAAGGAGACAAAGTATAACGGATATATAACGGCTATCTGGGCGCGGTACCTTATCTAGCCCGACGGTTCCATATCGCTAAGGGACCGCCTAGCTACTTAAGGTACCGCCCCTAGAGTACGCTCCGTTTTTTGTCTTTTAGTGGGGTGGGAATATCTGAGGTATTTGAAGCCTTCAAAGGATATTCTAATAGCATATGGAATATGCTATTTTCAAATTTTCATTTTCCATTTTAATAAAACATTTTCTAAAAAAGAAAGTTTATTAAAAAGTCTTTTGTCATATTAACAAAAGTGAGTTTTAAGGATAATCATTTTGATGATCACTAAGTATGATTAAGAAAGGTTAGTGATATGATTATTACCTTGATGATAGTGTTAGTTAAATAATTCGTTTTGCGTTTTACACTAAATGTGTTGTATAGTTTGTTGTGATCAAAACTAAGTAAGATTAGTTAACACTAATAATGTTTTTAGGCATCACTTGCATTAACAATCTCCCCCTTTTTGATTACGACAAACGATAAACTCATTTACGTAGAAGCACAAAATATCGAATTATTAACTAGTTTATCACTATCATTTCTCCCCCTTTGTCGTAGCAAAAAGGTTAGCATAAGTCTTTTGAAGAAAATCGGACTTTGCTAGTAGCTCCCCCTTGGTGGTTGCTCCCCCTTGCTTGGGGCACCAAGTATGTGAGCTAAGGTGACATGCTACACAAAGGTTAGTAGAAAGAAAAGAAACACCAATGTATATATGATCACTACCTACTAAGTAACTTGAGAGGGAGAGAGAGAAGAAATCTCAAATTAGAAGCAAGTATTTTGCTAAGTATGTCTAAAAAGGTAATTGACAAAATCAAGCTTCAATCCAATGAAGATGATAAACTTGTCAATGGGTTAAAGTTTAGAATTGATGGAATCACCCATAAGCAATTGTAAAAGTTAACCATGATCAACTCAAAAGAAAACTTAGGAAATAACACACAAACAACATAAAGGTTACATAAAAGAAAAGACATAACAAGGTAGATAGTCATACACACAATATGAGTATCTAAAGCAAAAAAAAAATGGAAAATAAACAACTAAGCATAAGCTATTCTAATAGTGATAATTTTCCAAGATTGCTTAAAAAAAGTAAAAGACTCTAAAACAACTAAAGTAATAAAAACTCCAAGAGTAGTTAGTCCTTTAGTTGGAAAAATAAGACGACGATGCATCATTCGAAGTTTTGTCCACCGGAACAAAAACTTGGATAGGAGATCGAGTGAGGAGGAATTCAAGGAAATTTAACTTCTCATATACATGAGCAAGTTCAATTTGTTGAAATCGACAGCAAGCACACGAGGATCCATGATGCAACACAAAATCGTTTGATGGGGGGTAGGGCATCAAACTTAGGGTTTGGTGGTGGTGGGGTAATGGGGTAGGAAATGTTTTAGGCCTGTGAATAGCATAATTAATCCGTTGAGCGATAAAATATGCCAAATTGTAATTGGTGTTGGTAAAGATGCAATATAACATATGCACTAAACACGCCGGAACATGATCCCGGTTTCCACCAAGACAAAACACATTTTCCCTAAGGATATTGGTCCATTGAACCATATTATCATTAAGGTCGCTTAAGAGAACCTCATGACGTTTCACCGAACGTACCTTAGTATGAAGGCTTCTCTTAAGGGGTCGATTACGCTTTTTGGAGACAATGTCGACAATGAAGTCAAGATCAATTTCCTCATGATCATTTGGAGGACAATTGTAGGATTCAAGGAGAGCACTAAGCTTCCATTTATCCGTGAAGCGACAAGTGCCTACAAATGGGACATCAAGAATTTGACCAAAAACTTCGAGAGAGTATTGAATGAGTTGATCTTTCAAGATGAACCTAACAAATATTCCATCGTTGTTTTCAATGACAGAGTATGTGCTAGAGAACTCCAATAGGAATCAAGGATAGATGTCTTCCTTAATGTTCAACAAACAATCAAATCCAATGTTTTCAAACATGGACTTGATGTAGACATAATCCTTGATATCCTTTTGGACAACTCTACCCTCATAAAAGCAACGAGATTGAAGAGAGGAAAAAGTATGGGCAAGGTGAGTTGAGTGACAAAAGTCGGATAGGTTTGACATATACTGTTTGGTGAGTTGACGATCCTTTTGGTATTGTGAAGGCATGATTAGTACCTAAATAAACATAAGACAATATTTTTCCAATCACTCATATGAAAAGTAAAATCAAAAATAAAAAAAATACGATAATGTGTTATATCAATTTCTTGACAAACAAAGGATTGAATCCATATCATTCTCATGTTCACAATGTAGCTATTCCATTATTTACCAAGAACATATGAACTATGTTGGATCAACAATGGACTTAGAACATTGGTTTTTCAAAACAAGGTTTTTAGGTAAGCATTAACAATGTCATTACCTATTTGTTCATGGGTTCATCTCAAATCCATCTTTTAACCAAAATCATTTACCCAAAATTCGGATTTGTTCTACAAGTGGGTTTTAGTGAAATCTTAATGAATATGAACCTAAGGAATCATAGTAAAATAACCATGTCAACCCACATTCCTATTAAGGTTTTAATTCAATTTCAATTTTAAAAATCCCCAATTATGAAAGGATGAACCCTAGAATCAAATAGATGAAATTAAATGAAAATACTTACAATTAATTGATGTTAGATGAAGGATGAGTGAAACCCACAACTTGGAATCAATTAACTTGAGTGATTGAAGGTTTTGGAAGCTTCAACAATAGTGGAAAAAGGGGTAAACCGTCGGCTGTATGTTTTTGGGAGAGAGAGATAGTGGTTTGAAAAAGAATAAAATAATCAAACTGGCGCTCTGAAAAACTTTACTGCCCGCGGTACCTTATCGATAAGGAACCGCGGGTTTGAGCCGCTGAGATAAAGAACCGCCTACAGAGGCAGGTTTTTATCAATGAAAAATGCCAAATTTTAAAAACCAAGTTTTTCTAAGATACTTAAAAGTATATCATGAACCTTTTAGAATAACATTGGATCATCAAAGCACTAGGCAATATGTTTTAATGAAGGATTACGAGTTGAGTTAAGATCGAAAAGAACCGAAACGGACAAACGACTACTCGTATCAAAACAGCAAAGTGGAGAAGTCAAGGGAAGTGAATCAAGACTAGGACCAATGCTCAAGGGGTTAATGACAATCTTCAAAAAGTGGTAACGAAGAGCTTGTGTCATATATAGTGGTTTAAGACGTGCCTTTCCGGCGAAACGTTAAACGGCTTTGGTAATGAATAAACACAAAGCAATTATTCAAGTATAGACTAAGATCACTTTCAATAATAGTCTTAGTCTAAACCAAAATATGAGCTAGGTATTAATTCACTTTCTCTCCCACAAAGGGCCTACTAACCGTATGGGTGCAAACCATGGAAATCATGCTTGATACTTTAAGCTACTACTAACTCACTCTACATCACCATAGTGAGTCAATTATCCAAGCAATGAAGGTTCGAGAGGATAAAAGAAAAGAATCACAAACCACAAACAAATGTCAAGGCAAGGATGCCAAGAACAAGCACATAGTCAAGTAATGATAAAAAGAATGATCAAAGGGCGTGTGGAAGAACGAAAGGTACCTTGGCCACAAAGAGCAATCCATCAAGGAATAAATGCTATGCCCAACAATGACTATAATGAGTACTAAGTCTTTCAAGGACTAGTATCATTCCCAATCATCTTCGTATCATCATTCAAAGATGTTAAAGATCAATGAAGATGAGTCTTCTACAAGGTAGAGTAACTCAATCCACAACCAACTAAGTGATTGATCTTCATGAGTACCTACACAAAGCAAGATGCAAACTAGTAGATACATTTCAAGAGTATATCTAAAATGCATAAAGGCTACTAATCTTAAGTGGGATGCAATATTATCAATTATAGGACCTATTTTTCAAAAACAAAATAGTTTTGACCAAAGAGAAACTTTAGTACAACTTGACCTTCTAATTTGAGGAGACAATAGATCGATCCAAGTTTTTTTTTTTTTTGGGTAAAGGGGAATCAAGACCCCGGTAAAATATATTCCCAAAAGCGTTGAAGTACAATGGAATGTAGCTGCAATGCTACATTAACCTCAAGCAAAAGCTTGAACAACCACTAAATCATATGACATGCCATATGATCCTACAAACAATTACAAAACAAATAACACCAATAGGAAAAAACCACCTAAAGGTGCATGAACAATAAAAATAAAATGACATCAAGGCTAACACTTAGAACGAACATCAGGCTGACGAGCACCATGCCGATCATCAATCGATATGACTTCTTCAACCTCACTATCACTAGCATTAACCACATCTTCCTTGATATTAGAACCATCTTCCCAATCGGTGCCATCATCTATCTTATCCCAAAGAGCACTAAAAGAGTTTTGAGAACTCTTCTCCGTATTATTAGGCTTAGCAACAAAACTCGAGGCTTTGTTATTCAAGAAACCCTTCTTAAGCAGGGGAGTTGCCTTCTTCTGACCGGTATCACTTGTCTTTGACGTTTCACCCCTCTCAACATTACGATACTTAATATTAAGGGCTGGTTTCGTAAGTTTAATGCCAGAAATTTGTTGTTGCTGCTTATTCTTCCCCTTGCTCTTCTTGTTCTTAACTACATGAAAACCATCATCCTCCACAACCTTATGATCTTCCCTGCTAACCACCTTCTCAACCACTACCTGTTTAGGCAACCTAGGACATTTAGCATCAATATGGTCAAAAATAAGACAAGTAGAACATCTAGGAGGTGTCCACTCATACTCGATGTCAATAGTCTTCAATTTGTGCCCTCTATCCTTCTCAATCGGAATAGCAATGACCAACGACTTCTTTAAAGCATCATCAGCCGAAATCTCAATAAGAGCACGGGCAAAAGTACTCCTACCCCACGGGTTGATACACATGCTGCTAGTATAAGAATCAAGCATAATAGGTCTTCCAATTTGAGTTGTGATCAAACTAAGACCAATCTCCGAATAAGCATCAATAGGCACATGATGAAGTTTCACCCACACCGGTGCCTTCTTAATCTCTGTTTTATGCAAATCCATAATAGACGACCAAACATTCAGAATTAACGGAACATGTCGAATCAACCACGGACCATTCTCCAACACCCTATCCATACCACTTTTAGAATCAAACTGAAAAAGAAAGAACTCATCCTGAAGTTTAACTCTTTTTAAACCATATTTGGCCCATACATTCTTCACATAATTTTCTACCAACGGAAACGCAAGACGCTTCCCAATGAAATACCCAAACAGTGTGTTATTAAGATGCGCCCGAATCCCTTCCACAGCATCATACGGAAGAGTTACAGCAGCCCCAACAACTTGTTCGTCATTATGCAATTCCTTAATATGAACCGGCTTACACACCGGCTTATTCTGCACTAGCGATGCATATGAGGTCGAAACACCAACTGATGAAGAACCAGCCCCAGGCGTATGTTGAACCCCGACCTCATTCTTCCTAGCCATAGAACTCCCAATCCTCGCATCATGGTTAACTTGCACACCAGTTATATCACCACCATTACTACTAGCCTTCTTGGACAAGTCACACATAACCGGCGTAACCTGCATATGAGCATTAACAGCAGCAGTAACGTGAATGCCAGCAGCGGCAGTAACATCATCCTCAGACGAAACCCTAGCAGCAGACGGCTGCCTATTAAGCTGCCCCTGACTAATGTCATTCATTATATCAACCGCGCCATTCTTTTCAGCCGTATGATTACCAACTCCCGAGAACCCAGCATGCTCACCACATGAGACCCCCGCGTTAGGAGCCCTAGCATGTGTTGAGTCCGCCATAATTGCTCTCAATCGCTGCACCCTATCAGAAAGAGCCGTCATATCAACCTGATTATCCAACTCAGACATCATAACCAATAAACCCAAAAAACCCTAATAACACCTGTTTAATAATCCCAAACGAACAGATCCTAAAAAATAGGATCCCAGCCAACCCGCCTTGACACCTTACATGAGCATAAACAACCCACGACTCAAACAGCAAATCTAAAAAAGGAATACAAACAAGAATGAACAAGACAGAAATAAAAAACCCTAAAACAACCAATAGAAACCCTAAAAACGACAACCAACCCTAAATCCTTCAACCAAACCGTAATCAATTAATGTTATGATACGATCAATTAACAACGAAAGAAGGTTAAAGAGATCGATCCAAGTTTCAAAGTACAATATACTTCAAAGATCTTGAGTGACCATCGGTCTGATACCAATTGTAGAAACTAGAAGGGGGGGGGGGGGGGTTGAATAGTTTCTCTTCGATTGGCAACCAAATTAAAATTACTTTCAATTTGGTTTGTATCAAAATTATCTTTTGCTTGAAGCTAAGTTGCATAATGATTAAGTTCAATTCAAATGCACTAGCAAACATAATAGGTAAGTGTAATGATAATGAAATAAGTAAAGAGTAAGGAAGGAGACAACCTAGTGGGAAGACACCAAGATTTATAGTGGTTCGACAACGAGTCTCTATCCTCATTTCTACTCCACTCCTCGAGTACACCCACTTGAGATTTCCACTATATCCACAAGCTCCCTTCTTGGCGGAGAAAACATTACATCATCGCTTACATTATTTTCCGAAACTAAGCTAAATGTCGAGACCTAATCTTTAGCTAGGACCAATCTACACAACGTTGCCTACTTCACAATTTAACGACACAAGGCTAGATGTCGAGTTCTAATCTTAAGGTTGAACCAATCTTCATGACGTTGCCTACTTCACCATTTTACGACACAAGGCTAGATGTCGAGTTCTAATCCAAAGCTAGAACCAATCTTCACGACTTTTCACTTTGAAGCTAAGTTAGAACTTCACACAACACAACTACTAATCACTTTCAAGTTTAGTGAGAACTCACAAGACACAACCACATCACTTTATAGTTTAGTGAAAACTACTAATCAAATCTATTACAACTCAACTAGTCTTATCCAAGTACACACATGTAGCTTGGATTTACACAACACAAATCCAAGCAAACACATATGCAATGGATGTACACAACAAATCTAAGTATCCACAAATAACTTGGATGAACACAACTAGTCCAAGTATTCATAAATACAATGGATTGACCTAAAACAAAAAGGGTATCATGATGAATATGACTAGCTCATAGATTCATCTTTATCACAACACTAGTGAGTGAGTGATCTTCTCATTGGACAAGGTAAAGGAGGGGATCAAGAGGACAATCATATGTAAACATTATTAACACTTTAAGTGATCATTTACTAATGATTATGTTATAGAAAATAGAAAGGGGGCTGAGAAAAACGTCCAAGAGGCTTGTTGGAAAATGAGATTTGACCCACTACTTAAAGGAGGCAAAGTATAACGGATCTATAACGGATATCTGGGTGTGGTACCTTATCTAGCCCGGCGGTTCCATATCGCTAAGGGATCGCCTAGCTACTTAAGGTACCACCCCTAGAGTACGCTCCGTTTTTGTATTTTAGTGGGGTGGGAATATCAGAGGTATTTGAAGCCTTAAAGGATATTCTAATAGCATATGGAATATGCTATTTTCAAATTTTCATTTTCAATTTTAATAAAACATTTTCTAAAAAAGAAAGTTTATTAAAAAGTCTTTTGTCATATTAACAAAAGTGAGTTTTAAATCACTAAGTATGATTAAGAAAGGTTAGTGATATGATTATTACCTTGATGATAGTGTTAGTTATATAATTCGTTTTGTGTTTTACACTAAATGTGTTGTATAGTTTGTTATGATCAAAACTAATTAGTTAACACTAATAATGTTTTTAGGCATCACTTGCATTAACAGATCCCTCTAGAGGATTTTGACGAAAGGGATCGTCTTCCTCCGCATGACACGATCTTGTCATTCAAGAACTCTCTCGGGTTCTTCGACATATGAAAGATCCTCTCGAATCTGATCAAGCGGATATTGGACAACATGAACTGGATGATAGTTGTATCCTCTGAGTAAGGACACATGGAACACGTTGTGAACGTGTGATAGCTGAGGCGGTAACACTAAACGATATGACACTTCACCAACGCGTTCTATGATGTCGAACGGTCCGATGAAGCGAGGACTGAGCTTCCCTCTGATTCCAAAACGTTTAACTTCTCGTGCAGGTGATACCTTGAGGGAAACGTGATCACCTATGTTGAAAGATACATCTCTACGACGTTTATCAGCATAGCTCTTCTAACGAGCACGAGCAACCTGAAGCTTTGCCTTGGCGACGGTGACCTTCTCACTAGTCACCTCAATCATCTCTGGACCCTCAAGCAGTCGTTCGCCCACCTGATCCCAGCAAATTCAGGCGCGACACTTCCTACCATATAACATCTCAAAAGGATCACACTTGATGCTAGCGTGCCAGCTATTGTTGTATGCAAATTCCACTAGAAATATATAATCATCCCAGCTTCCTTACCACTCTAGAGCACACGCCCGCATCATGTCCTCTAATGTCTGAATGGTACGTTCTGACTGTCTGTCGGTCTGAGGATGAAATGCAGTGCTGAGCTTAAGTCTGGTGCCCCAAGCTTTCTTCAGACTCTGCCAGAAACGCGATGTTAAACGGGGATCTCTGTCAGAGATGATTTCTGATGGAGTACCATACAGTCTCATGATCTCCTTCTGAAAAGTTTCTGCTAATTTGCTGACCGGATGCTCCTTATGGATTGGCAGAAAATGAGAAGATTTGGTCAACCTATCAACAATAACCCAGATAGCGTCGTTCTTCTTCTGAGTCACAGGAAGACCAGTAACAAAATCCAAGGTGATTTTGTCCCATTTCCATACTAGAATATATAGTGGTTGTAGTAAACCACTAGCCCTCTGGTGTTCGATCTTAACCTGTTGGCAGATCATACATTTAGAAACGAAGGTGGCAACATCCTGCTTCATACCACTCCACCAAAAGTGTTGCTTGATGTCGTGGTACATCTTGGTAGAACTAGGATCTATGGTAAATGGAGAGCTGTGAGCTTCAGTCTGCACAGCTTCCCCGAGTGTAGAGTCATCAGGAACCACTAGTCTAGTGCCCTGCCATAAGATACCGTCGCTGTCAACACGAAACTCCGTCTGCTGATCAAGGGTCTAAATGATAGCTCAAATCTCACCATCATCCTTCTGAGCTTCCTTGATCCTAGAATATAAGTCTGGTTCCACTCTAAGATTAGCCCAGTAACCCTGCTGTCCTCATACACAAAACTCAATATCAGTCATCTCTAGGTCACGGATGATATCCTTTGTAATCCAGATGCCAACAATCATACCCGACCTTCTGCTTAGAGCATCTGCCACCACATTCTCCTTACCAGGATGGTACTGAATGTTGATGTCGTAGTCCTTCAATAGCTCTAACCATCTCCTCTGCTTCATGTTCAATTCCTTCTGGGTGAAGATGTACTTGAGACTCTTGTGATCGGTGAATATGTCATATGATTCACCATACAAATAATGTCTCCAGATCTTCAATGCGAAAACAACTGCTGCAAGCTCTAAATCGTGAGTGGGATAGTTTTCTTCATAAGGTTTCAGCTGTCGTGATGCGTATGCAATAACCTTCCCATGTTGCATGAGAACGTAACCTAAACCCTTTTCTGAAGCATCACAATATATCTGAAATCCACCTGAGCCAAATGGGAGAGTAAGAATAGGTGCAGTCACTAAATTCTTCTTAAGATCTTCAAATCTCTTCTCTCATTCTTCCGTCCAGATGAATTTCTCTCCTTTCCTCATCAGCTTAGTCAAAGGTAGGCTAACCATGAAAAGTTCTCTACAAACCTGCGGTAGTAGCCAGCTAAACTTAGAAAACTTCTAACCTTTATAGCAGATGTAGGTCTCGGCCATTTGGTGATAGCTTTAATCTTTGAAGGATCCATGGTGATCCCCTCTGCAGATACAATATAACCCAGAAATGCCACGTTTCTTAACCATTACTCACATTTGGAGAACTTGGCATACAGCTGCTTCTGACGAAGAATCTGCAAGACTATATGAAGGTGTTCCTCATGTTCCTCATTTTCCTCTTTGGATTTGGAGAAAATCAGGATGTCATCAATGGACACGATAACGAACTTGTCCAGAAACTCATGAAATACACGGTTCATCAAATCCATGAATACAGCTGGAGCATTAGTGAGTCTGAATGGCATGACTACGAACTCGTAGTGCCCATAACGTGTACGGAAAGTTGTCTTAGAGATATCCTGCTCTTTAACCCGTAACTGATGGTAGCCGGACCTCAGATCGATCTTGGAGAAATACTTGGCGCCCTGAAGTTGATCGAAAAGGTCATCAATTCGCGGCAAAGGATAACGATTCCTGATCGTGATCTTGTTCAGCTCACGATAGTCTATACACAACCGCATGCTGCCGTCTTTCTTCATCACGAACAGTACCGGTGCACCCTATGAGGATGCACTAGGACGGATGAAACCTCGCTCCAGAAGTTCCTGCAGTTGATCTTTTGGTTCTTTAAGCTCTATAGGATCCATGCGATAAGGAGATTTGGAAATTGGCTCGGCACCTGGAATGAGCTCAATTCCAAACTCGACTTCACGGACAGGTGGTATGCCCGGAAGTTCATCAGGAAAAACGAGAGGAAATTCTGACACAATAGGCTGATCTTGGATCGATGGAGACTCGACAGTAATGTCATGAATATTGGCTATTAAGCCCTGACAGTCGTGTGATAATAAAGCGCGCGCCTCCATGGATGAGATAAATTTCACTGACCTCCCTGGCAGAAAACCACGATGTATGTACTCTGGAGATTTAACATCACCGAAGATAACCCGATAAGTGTGGCAGTCAATCGTAGCCTGGTTTTTGGATAACCAGTCCATGCCCAAAATCAAGTCAAAATCGCACATGTCCAAAGGGAGTGCGTCAACTCTACGGATCTTATCGTCAAATTCTAGGGGAAGATCTCTGTACACCTGAGTGATTCGTACAGAGTCCCTAAGTGGCGTGGAAATGCATAAGGCATTATCTAATAGCATAGGGGAAATCCTAACACGTACAACAAAAGTAGTGGATATGACTGAATGAGTCGCTCTAGTATCAAATAGAACACATGCTGCCAAACCATTCATAAAGAGATTTACGGTGATGGTACCTCTTCACTGCTCTGTCATCACCAAACTCCTCTCGTTCCTGAAGCATCTCAAGCTTACAGGCTGCATCGGCCACCTGTGCTACTGTAGTAAACGTAGCACAAACTAAACTGTTGGCAACCGAAGTGCGAAGTGTAAGAACCCGTACTTTCCCTGTATTATTTTATTCTTTTATTCGTGTTTCTTGAATTTTCCAACGTATTACGTTTTCTTGTATTCTTATATATAAATCCTGAGATCATGATAATTTTAATAAATTATACTTTTCAAGTATTTTCTGATCTTTGGTAATACTTTACTTGGAATTATAAAAATCTTATTTTATTTTAATACTTAGTTAAATCAAATTTTTTGATTTAAAATCACCCGCGTGCGTTTTATAATGAGTTTATTCAAAACAATAAACAACATGAATTCCTAGTGATCGCGATACCGACGGATGCCCAAAAATTTACATTTTATTATCGATTGTTTCGATAAGTAATATTTTCGATGATGTCGTTTTAATTACGTATTAAGTCGTGTCGGGAAATCATATAATCATATTTATGATGCATTGTAACTTTTGAAAAGTATTTTTACGAAACCCGACCCCGTAAATATTTTCAAGATTTACTAATGTCGTTTTCTACCCTTTAAACTATCTAATTTCTTTTTAGTCCACAAGTTTCAAACTTGGCAATACTAGCCTTGCACCTAACTACCATATATATATATATATATATATATATATATATATATATATATATATATATATATATATATATATATATATATATATATATATATATATATATATATATATATATATATATATATATATAATTTTCCATCCAAAAACACATACAAACATAACTTGACAAAAAAATACACTCCTCCCCTCTCCTTCATTTTTGCCGCCACCTCTACCACAAAACACCCCTTGTTCATCCATTTTTAGATTGAATCTATAAAAACTAACTCAAGTCCCATCTCTAAAATGTTCTTGTGGTTCTTTTGATACCAAAATCAAACACATGCATCAACTTTCAAAAAAATTTGTGATTTTATGGTTGGATTATGTTTTAAGCATCATGCATGTAATGATCTTGGCATGATCTTTATGTTTTTATCATAAAAGGTTTATTTTTTATCTTTGATTTTTGTGAAAATTTAAATACAAGTGTTTTAGGAGTGTTTGGTTAATGGGTATGATAGTAGGGTGATTCTATAGGTATATGAATGATTAGTTTTGGTTGGAAAATTGATTTGTTATGATTTTCTAAAAGTGTATTTTGGACAGCAGGTCTAGAACAGATTTTTCATGGGTTTAAGATTTGTGATATGCTGATATTATTTTATCTTGTTGTAGAGTTTTCTGATAGGCTGGTATAAGATAGAGCTTCTAATTCATTACGGATCAAAAGTTATGCTAGTTTTAGTATTCGTGTACCGGGAGACGCAAATCGGCACAATCCGAAATTGTGGCTGATTTTGGGTCGACTCTCGGGGACTTTAAGCTTGGTTAGTTAAATTATACTATTGGTTTTCAAAGTTTATAAACCTTATATGAGGAATCTAGTAGTGAGTTCAAAAGGTGGAATGTCAAAATAATACTTTTAAAGTGGTCTAAATGGTTTTATGAAACAACTACACAATTTGTCCCAAATTTGGAGTCGAGTAAAGTGTCGAGCTGATGGGTTTTAAAGTATGAACTTTGGCTCAAATTTTGGCAGGGTCTTATATAGGTTATAAGTGACCTTGACACCAAATTTTATCTAAATCGGACAAGTCTAGATAGGGTAGATCGGTGTGTACATTCGGAGTGTACTTGCTGATTTGTATTTTGGACACATAGTTCAATGCTCGTGTGGCGTGAGTTTGAGTGTTCACTATTGGACATGGTGACTTACTCAAGTGTTTAGTCATTATATAAATGACTTAACTACTGGTCCGAGTAAGGTAAAAGGATAGTTTGACTTGCTTTGACTTGGAGTCTTATGACGGGTCAAACTCAAGTGTACAAGTGTTAAAACGGGTAGTGTTGGATAAATGGGTTAATATGGATTCATTGGGTTCATGTCAATGGTTTTGAAATATGAATACTTTGAAAATATATAAAGTCTTATTATACTTGGCATACAACGATATTTGAGTTCGAGTCTTAACCCGTCATTGGGTTCATGTCAATGGTTTTGAAATATGAATACTTTGAAAATATATAAAGTCTTATTTTTTTTTTTTTTGGGTAAAGGGGACTATCCCCGGTAAAATATATTACACCAAAAAACGTTGAAGTACAATCGGATGTAGGTGAAGTCCTAACATCTCGGCCCGTTACATGGGCTATAACCAGCACATATACAATGTGCACAACCATAAACCTTACATAAGAGTGACATGCCACTCTTATGACTACCAAATAAATTGAAAACCAATATATATTAAACATTACAAGGTCGAATTTCCAACTTATAGAAACCAAGAGCAATCTTTCCGTCTCAACATAAGCGTTTACTGAATTGACGTACTAAACCACTTCCATGCATAGTGAACGACATGGAAAACCATGCATGCACGAATTTCAAACAACCCTCTCCCCATACCCTTAACCAAAGTTTCTGCATAATCCACCAGTTCAGAAACAGCAACGTTAATGTCGTACCAAACAAGATCCTCCAACAAGGATAACAATCATCCTCACATCGTTCTTAAGCAGAACGGATCATGACCTGGATCCTGAGTGTAAACATAAAAACCATCCTATGAACACCACGCAACAGATCCTAGCTTTGCAAATCTTGAAAACCTAACACCATGGATACGTTTTCAATACCTATACGATTCTCAAGCCCTAGGATAGCATAACATAGGCCAGCGACATCAGGAACCATATCTTCAATAAATATAAACCCTAAAAAATTAGGGTTTCTTGATCTCGCCCACCTCAACGATCGCAGCAAATCGCCCAACCAAAAACCATAATCAAACCATACTAGGAAAAGATAGATCATATACAGTATTCGTGACTGATATCACAAACCCTAGATGGCCGTCACCAACCATCAGTTCCATAACAAAAGGATCTGATGATATGATCCAAAGGATCAACCTCAACACGAAATCATTTTGAATAATCAATGAACGAGGACCCTAAAACTTAGGGTTTAGATTTCTGTTGTTATATAGAGGCGATATAAAAGATTAGATGAAGATAATGTATTCCAGCGCCCCCACCTTTGAAAATATATCCCTAAAGACCCGATTGCATATCCTTCATCAAGATATTAATGAACAGGAATTGATCATAGGGAAACAAATCCTTGAATCATGAAACATAAGATTAAGAAAATAGAGGCGGATCCATGGGAACAATATTGCCAGAATACTAGGGTGGAGGCGCCGGAAATCGCCCCTAGGGGAGAGAAAAATAGGGTTTGGTTGGAAGATAAAGTCTTATTATACTTGGCATACAATGATATTTGAGTTCGAGTCTTAACGCGCGCCTTATTTTGATAGGTTACGGTTTTCGTGTTTCCCGGGCATCCATATCGTCGGTGATCATCTCACTACCATTGTTTCTACTTAGTTGCTAAGTACCGTGATTGACTTACATCGTGGCTAAGGTGAGTTCATAGCCCCTTTTTACATATACATCGTTTCTAAACTCGGGGTGAGATTTTACACGGTGGAACACAATCATTTAAAAACTGTATGCTATCCAAAACTTGTATGCTATCCAGAACTTGTATGCTATCCAGAATGTGTATGCTTTCCAGACTTTCGATATTATTATTGCTTTTCAGCCTAGCCATAAGTTCCCTCTCTTGATCATGAACCATTAATTTTGAGTACTAAGCGCGAATGTTGTGGGTGGATCCATCTGAACTGACAATCCCCGTCCCATGTTGCGGTTGTTAAACCATGACGCACTAATATTTGTTTATACCTGAGTATTTAGGCTTAATACTCCCTAGAGTAACTTACGTAAGTTAAGCTTCGGTTCATGAACTGAACATCAATAATAATAATAGTTTTGGACTATGGTTGACGTATATAACCATTCTCCCTACTACGTGTTTACAAATGAATGCTTGTGTTCCACACCTTTACTGCTAAACCTATGAATATCACTCAACTTTACGTTGACGATTTTGCATGTTTAATCTCAGGTATTATTACTTAGCTTTGCTTGGATGGGATCCCTTAGGATATTATCGCAACTTGGAGATTTCTGTGTAGTTTTCAACTTTGGTTTTATCTAAAAACTGTTAGAAGATTTTTCTGGATTTTGGTAATTAAGTGTTATAAATTATGATGAAATAATAAATCTTTCCGCATATAAAACTCTGGGACCTATGTTTAAAACTCTGATTATTTTTTGATGTAACGTACATGTTTTTATTACGTAAGCTTTATGTCAACTGTAATTCATTGTTTCTTGTACCATGACGTGTTACCCATCATTACCTAGTTGTTCTATGTCAGATTCTGGGGTTCTCACAGATTGGTATCAGAGCGATAGTTATAGGGAATTGAGACGTTTTCAAAAACATAGTCTATAACCGAAAGTTCTGTTATTCCCACTTCAATCCATAACATAATATTTAGAGAGAGAAAGAGAAGAAAAGTAGAGAGAGAAACTAGAGAGATTATGGAAGGTTCAACATAAACTAGAGAGAGAAAGTGAATGTAACCAACACCTCTTCCACACATGGAAGAGGGTATATATACCCTTGGCTTGTTGGGCCGTGGGTTTAAGTGACTTGGGCCGGGCTTGGCTTGTCTTGGGCTTACGCCCCTAACTTATACAATATTAGCTTATAGTCCAAGCCCGGTTAACCCGACTAACCTATTACAATACAAGACCATTAACGACTAAGATGACCTAATACATTCATGTTCGACTATATAAAATATAGGGCTAACAATCTCCCCCAATGTATCGGTCATCTTTAAATGCATAAGATGATTGAGTGAATACATTCTTGTGGAGGTGATCTTCCTTCTTTTTGTCTTGTATCTTGGTCTTGATCTTGTTTGTAACGGCTTTGTTCCTTCATGCTTTTGTGATCTTTATCTTGAGCCTTTGTCATTTGACTTTGAGTGATTGAGATCTCCATCTTGTGCTCCTTGTAACTAAGATGATCTATTACATTCTTACATTCTTAGGTATCTTGATTATCGCCATCTTGTGTTCTTGTGACTTCTAAATCGATATGTTCATACTTTGTTGATTTTGAACGGCTAACAATCTCCCATTCAAATGAAGTTGTAGTTAGTCCTTCAAATATCCATCAGAGTTGCGGAAGACTTTAACTTTTAGTAGGAACATGTGAAGACGACTTCGGTTAGTACACAACTACGCCACCATATTGATATGCAACAACATATATAGATACGGACGAAATGGCTTTGAACATTTCACCCTAATTCGGTAGCGTTTTACCTCCGGTCGGTGAAGACCATTAGACGGTATTAGATACCGTACATGTGATCGGGTAGATTCAATTAAGAACCTCCTTGACAGGGTTTCCCGGCGGTAGTAGCCAGTTCTCTTTACTCGACCGTCTCAAAGCAGACTGCGAACGTAAAGAGTGAATCATAAGGATAAATTATCCGTCTGATTAGAGTCGTCAATTTCCTGGAACAAGTTTGATTCTAAAAGAATCGCACCATTGTTGCTTTCCAGTTTGTCACAAGCTCGATTCATAAAGAATCTTGCGAGTCACCGACCGCAGTGCTGTTTGATGTTGACACTGGAAGGATTTCCATTCGTCACTGTGAACACTAAAGAGTGTCACTCTAAATGTTCTGGCAAGATCACACGAATTTTGCGAAGAAACCTGGAATCAAGTTTGAATTAATTAAGAATCCAAACTTAGTTGCATTCCAGTTCTCACAAGTTTGATTCGTGTAGAATCGCACAAGTTACCTACCATGAGCTTGTTTGATGCTGGCTCAAGCAGGATTTCCATCTTCATTGTGAATCGTATCACTTAGATGTTCTGGAAATATCACAATGATAATGCGTAGGACTCGATTGTGTCCTAATGAGATGATAGATTGATCTCTTTTGGCTCTAGACTCGATAAGTGCATTTTGGTAATCGAAGGCTGGAGCAGACTGTCACCTTTTCAATATTAACTAACTCGGAGTGAGAAAGTCAATAGATACGTGTTGTTCTCCGTGAACATGAGACAAGCTTATTTTGAGAGAAACTCGAATGGCTGGGGAAGGGTTGTGCATTGCATCACTTGGTCCAGGACACCTGTCTTCAAAATATGTGTTTACCCGGTTTCTGCCTAAGTTGCATAGAATATTCAACTCCTTCAATGCTTACCAGCACGTCATCACTAGCACCTTGTTGTGATTATTCCAGTGCTAACTTAAGTAATTGGTCCGCATTCAGCTTCATTTTACTCCATCTTTCCTAAAGACAACTATTTATAGCTATGGAATGTCCTTGGGTAGATCCCTCCGGTTCTGGTTGGATCATAGGACTTAGTTTCCTATCCTAAACCACCTTTTGACTCCATCTTTCGTCGTGGATAGTAGGTTGTTTTGGGTATAGATTGTAACCATAAACCATTGAAAACCATTCAAAGTGCTTGATAAAAATAAAAACTTTTAACACTTTGATAGTTTTACATTTCCGAAATACCCCCTTATACACATGCATCGATATCGAAATAGTTTAGCATGTGAAGGTTGAGTCTTTAAGATCACATGTTGTGATATATTACATTTCAATCACATTTTCTCCCTATCTCTAATATGAAAACATAATATTAGAGATACCAATTGATTAAAATATGACAATTTATAAAACCGATTGGGAGAGAAACATGTGTGCACGCATGAATCATGGGACATTAAGTCGGGTTGCTCCCCCTCAACAATATATGTGGGTCTTGAAACAAAAATTTGACAATATTTTGGAAAAACGACACGACAAAATATGTTGAGGTACGGAGTTGAGATGCCTTTTCCGATATAATATATTACGTTGACAATTTATATCATTTTCGGAATGTGTTAGATACATAAAATATGACAACTTTGAGCTGTACCCAACAACATTAAAGGCTTGATTTTAAAACGCTCCCCCTCAAAAATTGATCAAAATAACATATGACATTTTTGAGATATAAAAACCATATTATGAGGAAGGCGTGATCAGAATCTGAAAAAGTTGTTAGATGAAAACCGGTTTCCCTCAGATACCAGAGTCCCATGTGAATGGTATTCTTAAGGTACCGAAAGATCCGTTTAACCTCTTTGAGGTGCTTTTGAGTAGGTCTGGCTTGATATCGTGCACAATAGCATGTGGCATGATGAATATCAGGCCTGCTAGTTGTAAGGTACATAAGTGACCCGATCATAGTGCGATATCGCATTTGATCTACGGGATATGAGTACAAGTCAGCATCTAGGGATTTGGTGGACAATGGTGTACCAACGCGAGCACATGATTCCATACCATGCTTTTTAAGTATCTATTGAGCATACTTAGCTTGGTTAATAAAGATATCACGTGGGGATTGATGAATCAGGAGGCCTAAAAAGAATTTTAGCTCCCCCATCATTGACATTTCAAATTTGTTGTGCATTAATTTTTCAAAACGTTTTGAAAGTTTTGGGTTCGTATAACCAAAAATGATGTCATCAACATAAACTTGCACAAGAAATATGTCATCCCCATATTTATTAATAAAGAGAGTAGGATCAATGGAACCTTTAGAGAATCCTTTGGATACCAAGAAGTTTGATAATTCATCGTACCACGCCCTTGGAGCTTGTTTGAGTCCATATACTGCCTTCTTGAGACGGTAGACTTTGTCAGGATGATGAGGATCAATGAACCTTTCCGGCTGATTCACATATACTTCTTCCTTCAAATGACCGTTGAGAAAAGCAGTTTTAACGTCCATCTGATAAACCGTGAAGCCTTTATGTGCAACATAAGCAAGGAATATCCTGACAGCTTCCAAACGAGCAACTGGAGCAAATGATTCATCGGAATCTATCCCTTCTTGTTGACGATATCCCTTAACCACAATACGAGATTTGTTTTTGATGATGGTTTGTTCTTCATCCAGTTTGTTTTTCTAGATCCATTTGAAATCTAAGAGTGAAATTCCATGGGGTCTGTCAATAAGTTCCTAAACATTTAGTCGTTCAAACCGATGAATTTCGTCTTGCATTAATTCAATCCACACATGATCAGTCATGGCTTGCTTGATGTTTGTAGGTACAGTTGAACTCACAGTGAGTGCATACATACACACATCGCCATCGGTGTCGAGTTGTTTGCGTGTTCGAACCGGTTGTGAAGGATTTCCAATGACTTGCTCCAATGGATGATCACGTGTCCAATGGTGAGTGGATGTCGTTGGTAGAATGTATGAATGTTGGACGGATCAACATGTTGAGTAGAAGACTCTCCGACTTCGTGTACCGGTGTACCGAACGGATTAATAAATTCTTCTTCATCAGATTGTGCATCGACTGCTTGATTGTTGTTTCCTCCTTCAGCATTGACGGTTGGTGATGTTGGTTGTATGATGGTTTCTTGAGTTTATTGAGTATCCAATGGAATAGTCTCTTTAGCAACGGTTGTTGAAGTAGATGCAGTTGTGTCTTGTTGACTTTGTGCGGGTGCATCAGCAGTATTGACAGTGGAAGGCTTTGACACAACTTGATTGTTTCCATAGTAATATTCATCAAACATTGGATCATATAAATCAACCGACTCATTCATTTGAGTCGTATCCGTTGAGTCTGCTGTAGGAGTACTTTCTTGACATTCTTGCACGGGACGTACACTGTTTTGTGTAGGTGCCATTGCTGGACAATGAGGTGCGAGACTTGAGCTGTTTTGTTCAAGTACCATTTGTGCCAATTCGTCAAATTTCACATGAATTGTTTCGATAATAATCTTTGTTCTCTTGTTGTAAACTCGATATCCTTTCGACAATGTAGCATACCCCACAAAAATACATGCATCACCTTTTTCTTTCATCTTGTTGAGATTTTCACCGTCTTTAAGAATGTAGCATAAAGATCCAAATACGTGAAAGAATTTAACAGTAGGTTTCCTGCCATTGATGATGTTGTAAGGTGTCTTTTCATGTCTAGGGATGACGAGAGAACGATTCTGAGTATAACAAGCAGTTGCAATTGCTTCAGCCCAGAAGAATAGCGGTAATTTTGAAGCAGAATGCATTGTTCGAGAAGCCTCGACCAAAGTACGGTTCCGTCTTTTGACAACACCGTTTTGTTTAGGAGTTCGAGCAATAGACGTTTGATGTTCGATCCTTCTTCTTGAAAGTAAGATTGAAAAGTCTTGTTCAAAAATTCAGTACCCCTATCCGTTCTTATGGTTAAGACTTGAGCTTGAAGATTGCGTTGTATCATCTTGAGAATGTTTTTGAGAACCTCTGGTGTTTCATCTTTGGACCTTAAGAAGAAAGTCCATGTGTATCTAGATTAATCATCAACAATCACGAGAATATACTTTTTCCCGTTAATACTCTCTACACGCATGGGACCACATAAATCCATGTGTAGAAGTTCTAATCGTCCTTTTAAGCTTGGGGTAGTCTTTGTTTTGAAAGACTTTCGTTTTGATTTCCGCAACTCACAAGAAGAACAAAGATGGTATTTGACGAATTTTAACTTAGGAAGACAGGTCACAATATCATTCTTCGAAAGCAAGTTGATGGTGTCAAAGTTGAGATGTGACAATCGTTGATGCCATAACCATGCTTGAGATGATGAAGCTTTAGCCATTAAGCAAATTGGATTTGTTGAAGATGTGTCTTGAAGAGTTACTGTGTAGAGATCCGAACCACGATAACCTGTTAGAAGGTCATTCCCATCGTAGTCTCTAACATAGCAAGTAGATTTCCGAAATGCCACTTTCAAATCCGCATCACAAAATTGACCAACCGAGAATAAATTGTGATTCAGTCCCTCGACGTTATAAACCCGTTTGATAGTGAGATTTCCTTGAACCAAATCGCCATATCCAAGTATCGGTGCAAACTGATCATTTCCAAATCGCACCGTACCCAGAAACTTCTCCACGAAGTTAATTAGAAGCTTGAGATTGCACGTCATGTGCTTTGTGCACCCAGAGTCCATTATGAAGAGAATGATCTCGACGAGCTGCATAAGCATTAGAAGTCAATGTAGAGTTTGGCAAATGGGAGCCCTTGATATAAGTGGGTTCCAAAATATTAGTAGGCCTAGATTCTAAAGGCAAGCTAACATTCATAGACCCAATTAGAATAGTAGTTGTCTTAGGTACCCATTTGTATCCGGGTGGTGTAAGTCTTGAGTACCCCCGTTTACATGTCCTACTCATGTTCTCATAAAGCTTATTTAACATGTTTTGTTTACGTAGAGTAGTGGATTCTAACGCACTTAGTTTCTTAAGTGGTTGAGCAGTGGATTGGTTCAAAGTTCTTGTGGGTTTTCTAGTACTAGTGGTCACAAGAATAGGCTTTCTAGTTCGAGCATTCACTCCATTATGATTAAAAGCACAAGCATCATGGTTGAAAGTACGAACACATTTCCACATTTAACACAAACAAATTCAACATTCAAAGTCTTAACATTCAAGTTGTCATTACATGCAGTTACAGACATTTTATTCTTAGAAAAGTTAAAATTCCTATGGTGGTCTTCTACTTCCATCTTCTTCCCTCGACTATTGTTAGACATGACTCTATCTTTAATTCTAGTTCTCTTAAGCTGTGGTCCGCTAATGCTAGTAGTGGGAGTTACTCCTGTAGAAGAAGACACACGTTGATTATTTTTCCTAGTATTCTGAGTTAACCGCGATGTTCCAGTTTGAGTGGACCTAGTGTTCATCTTATACATTCTAGGTGTTATCACATTTGTGCTCTTATCAGTTCCTAGCTTAGTCAAAGTTTGTGGGGGTTTGCCAAAAACAGATGAGTTAGGGCATTTAACCGCATTCGACTGACGAACGATGGATGGTTTACCCACTTCAGACTTTCGTTTCATTTTCTCAATGAGTTTTTGTAGTTCACTGATGGCTATGTCCGTTTCTTGTAGCAGAGCTTTCAAATCATTTATTTCGAAACCTTTTTCATTTAATTGACGAACCGAAGAAGCTACCATTTCTTGACACTTTTTATGATTATGAGATTTTTCACCTTTTTGTAAAGCAAGTTCAAGAGAAATGGAGTGTTTCTCAAGTTGGGAAAAACTTTTCGAAAGTTTGTTTTTTTTTGGTAATGGGTTACCCCGGTAAATATATTAACCAAAAAATCGTTTAAGTACAAAGGAATATGGCTGAGATACCACATTAACCTCAAGCTACATGCAGCTTGTTAACAAAGACTATGAAACATCAAAAGCCCTAACCGAATCTAGAAAACAAAGGTAAACTAGATAAAAACCAAGATGTGAACATGAAACCGCGCTCACTCTTCAGCATCCAACACCACCATGATAGGAGCAGGATGAATCCAAATGAGTCTGCCTCCTTAAAAAACCTTACCAAAGAAAACCTAGTGGGAAAAACCTTGGACAAGGAAAAAAGAGTACAACACTCACCCGGCACACCTATCATGGAACAATTCTTGAGCTCGGTACCCTCCATTTGTCAAGCAGCAAACTTGACCTGGTAGATAATTTCTTGAAAAAAAAAGAAATCAACTTCAAACGAATAGTATCACATAGAATCTGAAAAAACTGATCAACAGACATCCGCTTCTTCTTCAATAGTCGTGAATTACGTTCCATCCAAATAAAATAAGCAGTAGCAGCCAACACAAGACGAGCAAGAATGCTAACACATGATTTCCCATTCGAAATTGGAATAACATGAGCTAATATATCATCAATACGAGGGGGGACAGTATCCATACCACACAAGGTCCGAACCTTAGACCAAACCTGCATAGAATAAGAACATTCAAAGAAAATATGGTCATGGGAGTCCTGCACCAAACCACATAAAGGACACCGAAGAAGGCTTAAATCCACCAACGGGCCAACATCCTATTGCTTAATCCTATCATGCGTCTTCAATTTCCTTCTAACCACCAGCCACAAATTAATAGAGTGACGAGGAATACAATGCGAAAACCAGACAGCTTTATACCAATTAACTTCCATAGCTCGATCACGTATGGAATCCCACGCTAACGCCACAGAAAACGGCCGAGAAACACCACTAATATCCCTCCACAGCAACTCATCTTCTTTGTCATCATTAATAATAGGCACATGTATAGAAACAATATTCGGAAATCTAGTATTCCAATCGTGCGGCCACTGCCAAGCACCATCAACGATAAGATCCCTCACCTTATTAGATAAAGAGAACCCCGATCTATTGATATTACGGACCGTGAGGGTGTCCCATAGAGGACAGAAATCTACCCAATTATCAAACCACATAGAAGCAACTCTACCATTATTAATATTATACCATAAAAACTTACGAACACGTGGTCTGATTTGGAGAAGTTTTCTCCAGCCCCAACTCATGTCACCAATACAAGGAACATCCCAAAAGCTTCTATCCTTTAACTTGTAAGAATAGATCCATTTGACCCATAAAGAATCTTTACGAGTCAAAATACACCAAATATGAGAAACCATTAAAGCAGCATTAAAGTCAGAAAGCTTACGAATACCAAGGCCACCTTCATAAAATGGATTACAGACAGAGTCCCAAGCAACTTTAGCCTTACCCTTCTTCATTTCACCTTGACACCATAAGAAGCCCCTCAAAATCTGCTCCAAATCATGAATAATCCGCACAGGTAAAATAAAAACTGACGCCCAGTAAATATGCATAGAAGATAGGACTGAACGAACTAACTGGAGTCTTCCTGCTAAAGAAAGAAATTTATTGCGCCAATCATTAACTCTACTCTCAAGCTTTTCTACAAGGACCTTACAGTCCCTATACAGAAGCCTGGAAGAGATTAGAGGAACACCAAGGTATCGGACAGGTAACTCGCCTTCAGCAAAAGGCATTATATGTAAAATAGTACTTTTAACAGCAGTGGAAACATTGCAGAAGAAAACAGTGCTCTTAGGGATACTTGGAACCAAACCAGAAGCAATTTTAAATTCCTCCAAACCATCCATAATAACTTGCACAGAACCCAAATGACCCCTGGCAAACAAGAAAAGATCATCTGCAAAGCAAAGGTTAATAATTCGTTGCTGCTCACACCGGTGATGGAAATAAAAGTCATCAGCATCAAGAACCCTTCGCTGCAGCATAAGAGAAAGAACTTCCATAACCAAAGTGAAAAGATACGGAGATAACGGATCACCTTGTCTGAGACCTCTCTTTCCTTGAAACCAACCATAGCAATACTGGGTCATACTATTGATATTATGTTTGTGTTTTGGTTTTCGTAACCATATTCATATAACGGTTTTTATTTTCATACAACGTCATAAGACGTATTGTGTGATGTTTTTACGACATTGGCTCGTATAATAATTTTTAAGGCAAATGCCTATATTATGATTTTCGATAAGGATTTATATAAAATGATTTTGGCTATTTTACGGCCTATTAAAATGATTTGTACGAATTGATTTTTGGTACTAATTTTATGCCAAAGTTATATTGATGGAATTTACTAAACTCTATGAATTCACTCGGCGTTATCGCTAACCTTTTCTTTTAACATGTTTTATCTCAGGTACTTGAAGGTAATTCTCAGGAAGACAACAAGAATTCATGGCCCGCACTTAAACAATATTTTCCATTCAAACACTTTGTAAAACTTTGTATGAAAAATAATGACTTGGGACCTATGTAACTTTGATATTTATGAATGGAAATGCTTTACTAATAAACGACGCGATTTTTATGCGTTGTCTATGATGTGAGTAATGTGCTATCCCGTAACACCAACTAGTCTTCCGCTGAACTGAGTTGTATGAATTTGGGGGTGTTACAGTTTGGTACCAGAGCTCTCGTTATAGAGAACGAAAGATTTTTAAAACCAAGGTTTTGAATAAAACTTTTCAAAATCTTTTAACTATAAACATTTTTCTAAAAATGTCTAAAAATCTTTTGACTATAACGGTGCCGAAGAATTCCCGAGTTACCAACAAGGCCAAGACTGAGAAGTGTTATTTTAATATATATATATATATATATATATAACTTGGATTATATATATATATATATATGATGTAATTTTATTACATGATTGTTTGATGATTAATTTGATTTTTATACGAGGTATTTATACGACGTAGATTGTCACAAGTAACCCTAACTCCCCTTGTAAATTAATCGAAGCTATTCTCGTAGGAATTCTAGCTATCCTGGATCTAAACCAAGTTGTGGATATTTATGATCCCGATAAATGGTTGATATTCGTAGAAATGTAGATATTAGTTGATTGCGATATTGAAAAAGAATTGGCGAGATTAAAACTGATATTGATGATATGACGATCTTTTCTTATAGAGTGGAGTTTGACAAAACGTTACCACCTGGAAAGATGTCATCTGATTCGTTGTCATCCAATTCTTAAATTGAAATCGAAAGGGTGAATGTTGCACTTGAGGCTGTCATTGGAACCATTACCCAAAAGCCTCATGCCACTAATACCTTTCCGAGAAGTCTAGTTGAATGATCAAGTCATTTCATACTAGTGACTCATTTGATAATTATTGATAAAGGAGTTATAGGATTGGAAATTAAGTGTTGATCCATATCGAGCTTTTATTGCCCTATTGAGGTTTATAAATAAGATTGAAAGTATTGGAATATGAGGTAGGATATTGAATTGAGTATAAAAAGTGGTTGAAACTTGAATAAAGTAAAATTTTAACCTGTATGGAATATGAGATGGATAAGAGGAAATTATTAAGTCATGTGATTGAATTATAAGGTTTTAATTGATTGTTGATTCGTGTTAAGGGTTGTTCCTAGGCCATTGTCCACTAATGAGGATGCCCAGTGTCCAAGAAATAAATTGAAGAAATCTTCTTCTGAATTGGGACCAATGGATCTTCTGGGACATGTGGAACACCTAATGACTCTTGTAGATTAGTATTCATTGTGGTATCTTTTAAAAATCCCTAACTTAACTGAGACATCAGTTGGTAGGATGAGTTCTGAGAATTGTATGACATAGTGACGCGTAATGTGTTACGGTACAATTTGACTTGTTTGTGATTAATGAAAAGACTGCCTTTGATTGCTAAATTCTACACGTATCGATGTTATCTATCCTTTATTGCTTCATCCTAATGCTCGCATTAGTGATGCAACCATTGAAAAAGTACTCATCTTGAATTGAGTTACGTTGTAGATTATTCTCCTTGTATTCCTGAGTGCCATCGAGATCATGAACCTCATGATTATTTGGCTAAGCTCATTTCCTGATATATATTGAAGTTAGTTCTTGGTGAACATCTTTCCATCACTCTTTTGCAGATCACACATTATTTTTATAAAGTTAAAATGGTATCCTTTGAGAAAATTTAATTTTCATCACAATAAGGATTATTCAAAGTGAGATTTATAAGTGATTGATATCAAAAAGAAGTTGTTTATAAAAACATCTTGGAAAACTTAACTGTTTTCATAACAAAGAAAATCTTTGTAAACTTATTTTTGATTCTTATTTAAGAATTAAGCATGAAAATGTTTTTATTATATACATGATGATAAAATTTTGACGAACTGAGTATTGCATCGTTAATCTTGAAATTGTATATAGTTGCGCGCCTACATACAATTTGGAATGGACCATGCAAGGCTGACTAGTAGTCACCATAAAACTGATTAATAAACACTAAATTTTCTTTGAAGATTGTGAAAGATTGAAATTTTATGAGATCTGCAAGAAGTGAAAAATAAGTACATAATGTTAGGGACACCTACATATGTGCCTGTAGCATCCATTCTTCTGAGTTGAATTTACTCATCTGTGGAAATTGTCTTATTTGACAATTGACAATTCTTTCTTGTCCAATTCTCCCGTAGTGAGATCCTTAGGAAAAGTATTTGATTACCGAGTGTTGATACCCGACTGGATGTATTGACGTTCTTATCATTTCTTATGATTTGATTTCATTTGAATGACCTGGGTGACGATCCGAGGAGCTTTCGAATGCGTACTCAAATTATGAAAACATGGGGTATGAATTCGTTAAATGTTTTCGTCTGTACCTGATTTGAAATTATCTCGTGTAGATTATGCGTTGACCTTACTCTTTTAATAGTAGTTGTGTCTCCTTATATCCTTGAATTTGTGAAGGATTATGAATTATTATTAGTCTTTTGAGAAGTTCACATCTTATCGACGGCAATGTAACTGGAAAGTTGATAGTGCCAGTAGAATGGATTGATTGATTATGACATGACGACATTGTCTGAATTGATGGGAACTCGAGTAGAATTCCCTAAATGATAAGATGTTGATTGTCAAAAATGATCTAAATAATTCTTGGTGGATGACGATATCCTGTATTTAGACTTAAAATTATACCGTTAATGGTTGTGAACTAGTTATAGATATTATAATCTAGAAAGAACTTAATGTGAATTTATTAAAAGATGTTTATGTTATCTAAAACTTTAGGAGGTATTTATTGATGAATTTCCTAGACTTTCGCCATTAAGGCAAGTTGAAATTGGTATTGCTTACATTTCCGGTGCTGCACTTGTGGCTTGTGCACTGTACGTCAGCACCATCGGAATTTAAGGAATTACCGTACAACTGAGAAAGTTGCCGGAGAAAGATTTTATTATACCAAGCCTGTCATCCTGAAGAGCTATGGTGTTATCTTTCCTTATATTTATAGATTACTGTGACTGAGTAAATTGACAATCGAAAACGATATCCATAACTCGAAATGGAAGATTTGTTCGATCATTTACAAGGTTTTTGATCCTCGGCATGGTTATCATCGACATCGCATCCGCGAAAAGGATTATCTATTCCAATCACTACATCCGGTACTTGTAATGAACATTATGAGTTCCACGTGATGTCGTTTGGATTGACAATGGACATGTAGTATTCATAAATTTGGTGAATCACGTGTGTAGAATGAAATTTGATAAATTCATGCTCGTGATCGTTAAGGACCATTTATTTGCTTATA
The DNA here is from genome assembly GCA_025667525.1 of Glebionis coronaria. NCBI lineage: Eukaryota > Viridiplantae > Streptophyta > Magnoliopsida > Asterales > Asteraceae > Glebionis > Glebionis coronaria. The sequence continues at coordinate 316,584,857 of CM046876.1, read as the reverse complement.
AGAATAAGAATGAGTTAATAATTATTTATAGATTGCCCTGAATTGGCCGAACAATGAAAACATGTACCTTAAATATTTAACATAAGACTTGAGACTTAATCATTTACATGATTTGACCATGTGATTAATAAGATAATGGAATATATTGACTCTTTAAAAGATAAGAGCCCTTTTAAGACTTTGGATTTTACCAAAAAGAAATGGAAATATGTTTTGACAAATGTTTTAACAAAGGATTTGAAGGGATTATTCCCTTATACACAAACCATTTAACTAAACTTCTGTTTAAGGGTAAATGTTTGTGTATACTTCTAGACAACTTAAGGAGAATTGAGGAAACTATATAACTTATGACTCGAAATTTAAAACGATAATTTTTGCATTTCAACTAAGAAAATTTTGACCGAAATATAAACAAAGATTTCTCGAACATTTTCGGATCTTATTAAATATTTTAATTATTTTCGATAAATCAACAAAAATCTTGATAATTAAACTCAAATTTATTTTGAACATTTTATATAATTGATAGAACTAAGAAATTTAAAACTTTTATGCTTTATAAAAATTAACTAATAATTATTTAATTTACATATAATAATTATCGACGCTTGAGACGCCGGATTGAGAAAGACTGATAAAAATAATAGTTGAGACGAAACTGCAACATAGAAAATATGAAGAAAGAATTTTGAATAAATACGGTTATGATATTTATTTTATCATGAGAAGTGAATATAGATACTGACATATTATATAAAAATGGGTTCGCGTCTAATGTGAACCATTAGAATTGAGAAGCCAATAGCGTTGAACGTTTTAAAGACCACATGTGATTGCCTAAATATGGAGATTGTGAGATATAGTTATGTTGGAATTTGTAAGTATAAGTATACTATTCCTGTCATTTATGACTAAAAGTATCTTTATCTGAAGAAGATGTACTGATGGAAATTATGAAGGCAGACATCGCCTCATACATTAGTAAACATCTAGCTATTTCAAAGGTCATCATCTGAATTTGATTCGATTTGGGTCATCGTCGACAGACTGACCAAATCTGCTAATATCATTCTCGTTAATGATAAATGCAAAAGAGTTATGTAAACATAGTGTGCCTGTATCAAACATCTTTATCAAGATCCTCGCTTCGCATCGAATTTCTAGAGATTTGCTCAGAAATCATTGAGAACGAACCTTGATGAGAGTACTATGTACCACCCCAATCGAAGGGACGAGGTAAAGTAACGATACAAAGTAATATAAGTACTGTTTTATGTTTGAATGATTGACCTTTGGTAATAGACCGTATAATCGTTTTCCTTTGGAGAGATTATCATTGATAATTATCGTATTAGGATTGAGATCGAATCTTGTTAGGATCTAAATCTTAGAGCATCTGTAAGCAGGAATTGATATGAAGACACCCGACATACACCCATTGTGAGTTGGACATGTCTTTTAGGTTTAAGGTTTCCTATGATGGCGAACCTATCCTTGCAAAATACCCGACCCGCGAGATCTGAAATGATTGTTGAAATTAGGATCTGATTATTGGCAGCCGGTAGTGGGCAAGAGGATATGTGAATATGAAAAGTAGATCTTCAAGTGCCAATTGGGTAGCGAAGTTATGCCATAATTTTTAACCTTAGAAAAATGAATTCATGATCTGACAAATCATGGGATATAAGTCCCCAATTGTATGGGACCATTGAGATGATGAAAAGTTGGGATTGAAAGGCATATAAGCTGGATCTACCCTAGGACTTCAAAGACTGCGTGAATTATGTTTCGTATATCGAACTTGATGGAATATCTATCAAGCGAGAATCTGATTATTCCTAGTAGAGCTTAGATCGGCGAAAAGTTGCATTCATCAAAAACTCGTGAACATCATGGATAGAGAAAGTAAGTCAACATTAAGCCTGATCTTATTCCCGTAGTTATGTTTGATGAAACTCGCGTACTGTAATGAATTGCACTTATGAGAAAAGACCGAATGTGGATGAAATACCCACATGGCTTTAACTCTATAAGAAGCGAGTAGTAAGGTAAGATGATCTTTGAGGACAAAGATCCTGTTTAGGGGTAAATGCTGTGACAATCCGTCAATTTACGATTGATATTTTATTCTCAAATATTATTCTCAAATACTATTTTTAATGTTACAATATGAACTCACTTATTTTTGGGAAGAAATTTGGAATTACGTCTTGGAGTAGCATCGACTACGTCTAAACCGGAGGATTCAACGTTACGTGCTTACGTTTACATACACCGTCTTTGGAGACAGTCCGACATTTCAGAAAATAAATTTATCCGAGAATATTATTTTGGAGTTTTAAATTTGAGTTGGTTCATAAACTCACAAATTTACGAGAAGAGATTAGGACTTACGATTTTATTTTAACGTCCTTTACGACTAAAACGGAAACCTTAGGATTACGTATTTACGTTTTCGAACTCCGTTTTTGATGAGACAATTTTTATTGGATTCGTTTTGTGACGGTGATTCATAATTTATAAAAACGTTTTTCGTAAAACGACCCGAGGGCACGCAAATCGAGAAAACTAGAATCGAGGGATACCCGTAAATTAGTGTGATGAGACAAGATAAATCTTGCCCCACCCCACTCAATATGGACGGCAAGAACTAAGATACTAACACCTTAGGTGTCAATAACTTAACAAGACAAGTAACACTTGTCTTAAGCTTAAAGTGTAAGCTTCCACTTACACAAAACCACTAAACCTCAAACCACACATTCATTTGCAACTCATGCAAACCACCTCAAACTCTCTCATCTCTTCCATCCATGCCGTCCCATTTTCTCAACAAAACACCCCAATTGATCCAAATTTAACCACAAAACATATGTTATGATTAACATATGTTAATCTCCATTCAAAAAGATGAAGATTGGTGGTGCTTATAACATCCAAGGAGGAGTTTTCATGGAGTAGGAGGGCTGATTCTTCACAAGGTTTTCATGGAGCATGGTGGTCTTGAAGATGGTCATGGTTGTCTACAAGTTTCTCCATCAAAAACCATGTCAAAATCATAACCTACATCAAGTTGGTGGTATAAAGATTGTCCTCCTCAACTTCTTGTTATTTTGATTATGTAAACATGTATTTTATTTCCTATTGTATATATTTATGATGATTATATGATGATAAAAATGTTATGTGGGGATTTGTTGTTGATAATCATGGATAAAAAGGTGAAAAACCATAAGAAACAAGGTTAAAATCTTGGGTAAATTGGATGGCTGTATAAAACAGTAAAGAAGTAAGTCATGAACTGATAAAATGATGAAGTAGGATTGATTTACAGTAAGCTATGGGTCTTGTACACATGTGAGAGTTGTCCATGCAATGGAATCAAAATAATGAGTGAGATATGATCAAAACAAGTTTAGGGTATAAATCTGAAGTTACTGTTTTGGACGATTTTTAGAAAATACTTAAAGGATGATTCAACAGTAGCTATAGAAGAGTTAAATGTAGCACATATCATGTAGTTTATGTGATAAAAATTTTAGCTTCTATCTCCATGTATAACTCAAGATATGGCAGTTTTGGTGAAGATGAAGTTAAAAATCAGATTTTTGGAAATTAAAGAATAATACTATTATATAAGCACTCATATTTTAATATATAAAATGTAAAATAAAAACCCACTAACTTATAAAACTTATTTATATAAATATATATATAAGGTTAATCAAATGGATAAATTATATAAATGGTGGTGAAATAATGTTTATAAGTAATAAAAACTATAAATATGATTTTTACGACTTTTTCGGCTATTGCCGTAAAATTAACCTTTTTGTTAAATAAAACTTAGATGGTTGGACCCGTCTAATGAAAACTTTATAAAACTTATATACTGATATATAGACATGTATAACAAGTAAAAACCGATAAAACCCGAACTATAGGGCATACGGACATTAACGAGCTAAGTAAACATATTGGACTAATACTTGGACTAAATAAGATAAACACCCATAAAAAGAACTTATTGGGCTTAACCCATTTGGGCCCAACTTGAAAGTGTATGTACTGATAATATAAGTACAAAATGGACTAAAATAAGTTAAATAACTTATAATAAGCTTATTGGACTTAAGACACGTAAATGGGTAAAACTAGTAAACTAGTATAAAAGCTATCGACATATAACTCTAAAATGAGTAAACGAGAATATGTAAACCCACTTGATCATCATATATATATAATCATCATATGTATACATAATTGGTATTTTTATAAAGTCATTGGACAAACGTCTAAGACCGATTATTATTTATATAGGTTTCCGTGATTGAAGCACGTACCGTACGTCCGAATTGCCGATAACCCGCCTTCCCACATCAACGTGAGTTCATAGCCTCGCACTCTTTTAAAACGTTTTATAAATGCTTTATAAACCCGCGAGGGAGATAACATGTTAGTTTTTATAAACTTAGGACACCATTTGTCCCGATTGTTTGTTTATTGATTTTGGACCCGAATGATTGAATGACCCGATTGTATGACCCGATAAATGATTAAAGGACCCGATAGATGAAATAAAAATGGATTATTAAAGTTAGGTTATGTCACTAAAAGTCCCATTAGCATGAATTGTGAACTACCGGGAGTTGGTAGACGCTTATGCATTTAATAGTACTATTTGGGGACGATCACCCCAGTTCGCGCCTTGACGGTTGATCCCCGTCGTGCCACATTGATTGGTAAGCGAATTAATGTATGAGAAGATTTCCATAGCGTGACCTTTGTGACGACACGCTACTTTAGATGGGCAAAATTGGTATCGAGTTAGCTACCCGTTGTTGGTTTAGTAAGGTAACAATGTCATGCGGCTTATAATAATCCGAATTAACGAAATACTGCTAGACGCTCCGAATTACGAAGTATTGCCTGACTAGCAATACTGGGTCATACTATTGATATTATGTTTGTGTTTTGGTTTTCGTAACCATATTCATATAACGGTTTTTATTTTCATACAACGTCATAAGACGTATTGTGTGATGTTTTTACGACATTGGCTCGTATAATAATTTTTAAGGCAAATGCCTATATTATGATTTTCGATAAGGATTTATATAAAATGATTTTGGCTATTTTACGGCCTATTAAAATGATTTGTACGAATTGATTTTTGGTACTAATTTTATGCCAAAGTTATATTGATGGAATTTACTAAACTCTATGAATTCACTCGGCGTTATCGCTAACCTTTTCTTTTAACATGTTTTATCTCAGGTACTTGAAGGTAATTCTCGGGAAGACAACAAGAATTCATGGCCCGCACTTAAACAATATTTTCCATTCAAACACTTTGTAAAACTTTGTATGAAAAATAATGACTTGGGACCTATGTAACTTTGATATTTATGAATGGAAATGCTTTACTAATAAACGACGCGATTTTTATGCGTTGTCTATGATGTGAGTAATGTGCTATCCCGTAACACCAACTAGTCTTCCGCTGAACTGAGTTGTATGAATTTGGGGGTGTTACAAAGCCTATCCATGATCCTCCTCAAACTAAACTTGTTAAACATATTATCACTTGAATTTACTTAAACTTAACACTAAACATAAAGCTTTAAGTCTTTTCAACATTACACAAATGAACCTTTTTTTTACAAAATACAAGAATATTACTATAATGCAAGAAAACCCACAAACACTTCCTTGTTGATGTACAAATCCGGTCCCCTATCACTTTTGCTACAAACCCCACGTTTAATTTTTCCTTCAAATTTAAACATATATGTACTTCACCCACCCATTCAATGTGTGTACTTATTGTCTCCTTCCCTCACCTTATACCCACCATTTATCATCAACTTCCCATAGTTATATTATGAATTTAAGTTTGTACAAACACCCCTTATTAAATGGTAAAGTGTTGAGGACCACACGTCCTTCTTTTCCTGCTGCCAAACAACACCCAAGACACCCTTTTGTTCTTCCCCATTTGTTCACAATAACCGATGGTACTTACTTGTTTAACCATTTAGTTGGGAGCTAACCAAATCCATGAAACCCTAACTAAGTTACTCACCCCTAAGCACTTGGTTTTCCCTATAAATAGGAACCACTAAACACAATCTACAACTCACTCTTAGCAAACAAAAACACCCCACTATGAAATTTTATCCGCTGCCAAGCCAAGGGTCTCAGTCTGGTTCTAGTTGAGTTAAGTTCGATTTGAAAAGAAGTTAGAAGATAAGCATTTGGAAGTAAGGTGCGCGTAGACCGGGAGCTCGTGGTTCAACCCGTCCTCTTTTGTTTTGCACTAGGACCCTTCGTAAGCCAATCTAGTCCTTGTTAAACTTTATATTGGTTGGTAACATATACTTGCTAAAAATCTTTACAAACAAGAATGACCAAGTCATGGTTTGGGGGTGGTGCTCGATGACCTAAAAACAAGTAAACTAGAACCAACACGAACATGGAATATAGGATTGAGTGGGTACATTTTGGATATTTCCGTGTGAGATTATTAAGTAAAATGAAGAACCTGTATTACAAGTTAAAACGTTATAAAACTTTGTTATATACTAGCGCCAAACTAGGGTTTAAAGTTATGATCGTATGTAAGCTTATGCATTGAGAGAACCTATTCCTCCCAAACAAATAAGTTAATGAAGAACTAAAAATATGTTTACAATATTTACATGGTGAAAGCAGTGCCATCCTAGTCAAATGAGGAGGTATGAAAATGCTTGCGTATGTGTGATACAAGCTTCAGGAAGCATACAAAAATGGGTGTGTTCATAAGTGAATAAGTAGTCTTTGTGTGCATGGGAAGAAATGCGTTTGAACAAAAAGATAAGAAGAACAACTCCCATCCTACCCCCTGCTACATGTATTGTGCGTGTGAGAAGCGTGTGTGTCACAGAGAAGAGAACCAAAAACTATAATAAACACTTCAAATGATACAAAAAAAAGATATATAGGTGCGTGTATGGTGTGTTTGCTGGGTTAGTCTTAAAAGGAAAAACAAAATATAACTTTATGTATAGACAAGTATGATTTTAAAAGTGTTATTGTATGTGCTAACAACAAGAAATAATAAGAGCATTTTACTGCCTCTTACAAGATAATGGGCTGAGTTTATGCATGAAGTTGTGTGTGTGTGTGTTATGTTAAGGTACAGGAAACAAGCATTGCAAAAATGATTTCTTCTATTTCACAAGTACTAACTACCATTGACGTGGTTAAGATACTATGTGTGGGTAGTGCGTGTATAAAGTAAAAGCAGAAACCCAAGAAGCCATTCTTCTTTTTATGAGGTGTGTATGGGAAAGCAAGTGTGTCAGGAAAGAAAAGACAACTCTCCCTTATTTAATAAAAATATGTACTGTATGTGTAAGATGTAAGGTAGGGGGACTATAAGACAAGGATAAGGAAATGAATAAACAAGGAAAAATATAAACTAAGAAGAGCTATGCATATGTGATGCGTGAATATAAACAGGAAGCTAGAATAGCAAAACATAAAACAATGAAGGAAGATATAGAACATGTGTGGCGCGTGTGGGAGGCACAAGCTCATTCAAAGTAAATGTACAACAGATGGGATAGAATGATATATTGTTTTAAAGCCTTATGTTTCGCCCCAAGGTCTCTACTTCATGCCATCATTTAAAATGTCAAACGATCCCCATTTGCGAAACTGAAAATATGGCGAAAACCTCAACGCGGCCTAGTTTTCAAAATAGCTTTCCATTTGTCATAAAGTTAAGTAACGAACCCGCAATTAATTTTCAAAAATGCTTGATTAACACATATAAATAAATGAAGCATTACTTATTTATTTTGCTTGTGAGTGCACTACTTTACAAAATTATTTGCTATACTCAGAGACTTCATAAAAATACGATATTTATCAAATATCGAAGAGCTCGCGGTCTAGTTTTATAATGAGAACCCGTTTATTTTTCGGACTATTATTTAACAAGATATCGAGACCCAAAGTTGACCCCGTGACTTGGTTGAACATGAAAAATGTATGAAAACATTTTTATAAATCAAGAGCAAGTATAAATTATCAACCAAGTGCATTGTACGTTATTATTTATTGTATTTAGCCTAAGTACGGATATTTTACTTAGGTTACGAGTAGATCGTTTGCACATTGTTTTGCGTGCCTTGATATTCCGTGCTATCCTTGTTGATCATATTTAGCTACTTCATCGAGGTGAGTTTCATAGCCCCACTTTTAATTGCTTTAACTATTTTGGGGTGAGAACATTGCTTGTTTTTAACGGATGAACATAAGTGCTTTAAACTCATACGTTTGCCTACATGATGTCTAAGTAGCGATATCCCTAGATGCTTTAGCCCACTATCGTGAACCGTTAATTACTTTGTGTAAGCGCGAATGTTATGGATAGATCTATCGGGACTAACCTCCCTATCTAATTTGGTTGTGTGGCCAAAGTTAGATACACTTACATTTGAGGATTTACAAATGCTTCAGGATAGGCATTTGCTTGGGCTCTTATTATTTCTTGTTGGTTGAGGTTAACGCTTCGGTGTCACGAGCTTAGGCGTAGGTGAATAAAACGTATACTTTTGATTATAATCTTGTATTTGTTATAAGATTATATGCCGGTTGCCTCGAAAAATCTTATGGTTCATCACACTATTTAAACTTAAACCTATGAACTCACCAACCTTTGTGTTGACGCTTTAGCAATGTTTTTCTCAGGTATCAAGACGGAGGAGTGACGTGGTTGTGCATGGGAGATTTTTAATAAAAATGGTCGTGACTAGTGTATGGATATTTGGATCAATGTGAAAGTCTTTTGAAACAATATTTTATTATGAGCTGGTGTAATTCGCTTCCGAAACAAGTTTTATGCTTTTAATTAAATTAAAACGACTTTTAAATAGTCGTTCTTTGTATCTATGTCTTTTGATAGTCATGACCGTCGCACCTCATTGTGTTGTATTACTCTGATAAATTGGGGGTGTGAGATTAAAGGTTCAGCAGATGAGTCGATATGTTACGGTTATACGTTAGAGGTTCAACAGATGAGTCGAATGCTAGGGTTATACGTTAGAGGTTCAACAGATGAGTCGATATGTTACGGTTATACGTTAAAGGTTCAACAGAGGAGTCGATATGCTAGGGTTATAAGTTAAAGGTTCAACAGACGAGTCTATATTCTAGGTGTTATACGTTAAAGGTTCAACAGACGAGTCGATATGTTAGGGTTATACGTATAAGGCTCAACAGACGAGTCGATATGCTAGGGTTATACATTAAAGGTTCCACAGGTGAGGCGATATGTTACGGTTATACGTTATAGGTTCAGTTCTGCAGAGGAGTCGATATGTTACGGTTATACATTAGAGGTTCAATAGATAAGTCGAAATGTTACGGTTATACATTAAAGATTCAATAGATGTGTCGACATGTTACGGTTATACGATAAAGGTTCAACTGACGAGTCGATATGCTAGGTTTATTCGTTAAAGGTTCAATAGATGAGTCGATATGTTACGGTTATATGTTAATGGTTCAACAGAAGAGTCGATATGCTAGGGTTATACGTTAGAGTTTCAATAGATAAGTCGATATGTTAAGGTTATACGTTAAAGGTTCAACAGAAGAGTCGATATGCTAGGTTTATACGTTAAAGGTTCAATAGAAGAGTCGATATGCTAGGGTTATACGATAAAGGTTCAACAGAAGAGTCGATATGCTAGGGTTATAAGTTAAAGGTTTAACAGATGAGTCGATCTGTTATGGTTATACGTTAAAGGTTCAACAGATGAGTTGATTTGTTACGCTTATACGTTAAAGGTTCAACAGACGATTCGATATGCTAGGTTATACGTTAACGGTTCCACAGATGAGTCGATATGTTACGGTTATACGTTAGAGGTTCAACAGATGAGTCGATATGCTAGGGTTATAAGTTAATGGTTCAATAGATGATTTGATATATTACGGTTATACGTTAAAGGTTCAACAGATGAGTCGATATGCTAGGGTTATACGTTAATGGTTCAACAGACGAGTCGATATGCTAGGGTTATATGTTAAAGGTTCAACAGATGAGTCGATATGTTACGGTTATACGTTAGAGGTTCAACAGATGAGTCGATATGCTAGGGTTATACGTTAAATGTTAAATAGATGATTCGATATGTTATGGTTATACGTTAAAGGTTCAAAAAATGAGCCGATATGCTAGGGTTATACGTTAAAGGTTCAACAGACGAGTCGATATGCTACGGTTATGCGTTAAAGGTTCAACAGACGAGTCGATATGCTAGGGTTATACGTTAAAGGTTCAACAGAAGAGTCGATATACTAGGGTTATACGTTAAAGGTTCAAAAGATGAGTCGATATGTTACGGTTATACGTTAAAGGTTAGACAAATGAGCCGATATGCTAGGGTTATACGTTAAAGGTTCAACAAACGAGTCGATATTCTAGGTTATATGTTAATGTTTCAACAGACGAGTCGATATGCGAGGGTTATACGTTAAAGGTTCAACAGACGAGTCGATATACTATGGTTATACATTAAAGGTTCAATAGATGAGTCGATATGTTACTTTTATATATTAGAGGTTCAACAGAGGACTCGATATGTTATGGTTATACGTTAAAGGTTCAACAGATAAGTCGATATGTTACGGTTATACGTTAAAGGTTCAACAGATGATTCGATATGTTTCTGTTATACGTTAAAGTTTCAACAAACGAGTCGATATGCTAGGGTTATACGTTAAAGGTTCAAAAAATGAGTCGATATGTTACAGTTATACGTTAAAGGTTCAACAGAAGAGTCGATATGCTATGGTATTGTCGGAAATACGTTTTTCGTATTTAGATAGTCTCGGTCACTCCAAAAATATAGTTAAGGGCTCGTAGTATAAGTTTAATTATAGTTTATGTAAGCCCGACCCATGAGCATGTTCATGGGCCGGAGGCCCATGTCCACTAAGGGACTTGGGTATATAAACTCCTTTCCACCATGGAAAGGGGTGTTGGTTGTTTTCATTTCACAAATAACACATATAACATTTTCTCTCATCTCTCTCTTTACTTTATCTCTCTAGAAACAACAACCCTCTTGATATATCATTGATTACCATACTTCTACAATTGGTATCAAGAGCCATGGGATGAAATAATGGTAGGTTTTATGTTGTTCGTGCTTATTTAATGTGTTTATGTGTTTTTGATTGATTTTATCCAAGTTTCATAATTTTTTCGTGTTTTTGTTGTTCCACTTGATCCATATATCTTCTACATAGTTGTAGTAGCGACTTGGGTACTTTGGTTTGGTTAGAAACACGAAATACAAGGTAAAAAATCTCAACTTTTTGGTGTTCTCAAGTCTCGGACTATTTCTACATTACGATCAAGGATTCTGATCGTAAAAACCTAAGGGTTTCTACATTGCGATCACATATTGTGATCTGTATTGTGTCACTATATTGCGATCACTGTATTGCGATCACTATATTACGATCACTACATTGCGATCACTGTATTGCGATCACTACATTGCGGTCAATATATTGCGATCACAACATTGCGATCACTATATTGCAATCACTACATTGCGATCACTATATTGCGATCACTACATTGCGATCACTTATTCGATCACATTCCGATCACATTCCGATCACTTATTCCGATCACAATCCGATCACATTCTGACGGGATTAAGTTTTTGGCATTGAGATGGACTAAATTTGAGCATTACGACAACTTTGAGATTTGAAATTTGAGATAGAATTAATTTCGGTATTGAGATAGAATTCCCACAACTTAGAAGATTTTTCGACATTGCAACTTTCACAAAAACACACAACCTAAAGATAACAACATCTTTGTTTAAACAACATTAAAATACATAACCTTATTTCATTGTTCGATCATTTTGGTAATCTTTATTCAAGGGATCAAAAATGAATTCACATTCATAAATGCCAACAATTACACTTCTTACTGACCTTTCTATCATCTCGGGTACCGTTACCCGTCCACCGTTGCTTATCAAAGAGCTTTTTGAAGCATGGCAAGGTCGCATGATGTCTTATATTATGGGTAGACCCAGTGGGAGACTCATGGTTCAATCCATTGAGCAAGGTCCACTCGATTGGGTGAAATTACTGTAGACAATGTGACTAGGCCAAGGCTATTTCATGAACTAATGGCTGCCAATCAAATCATTGCCGATGCGGATGACAAGGCCGTTCAGACCATCAAGGAAGCTCTTCCACCCGATATTTATCGTATGGTAAGCAATTACAAGGTAGCAAAGGAACTTTGGGATCGCTTAACGGTTTTGTTACAAGGGACTTTACTTTCCAAGCAGGAACGAGAGTGTCAACTCTATGACTTGTTCAATAGGTTCTCATACATTCCAAGGGAAACACTTCATGACTACTACCGGCGCTTCACTGCATTGATGAATGATTTGAATGTGTATAATCTCACGATTGCTCTGTTTCAAATCAACACCAAGTTCTTGAACATGTTACCCCCAGAGTGGAGCCAATACGTCACTGATGTTAAATTGATTCGGGATTTGCACAAAATCAAATTTAGATCAGCTTTATGCTTTCTTGCAGCAACACGAGAAGCTTGTGCTACAGAAACGCATGTCTCAAGGATCTTATTACGAACCATTGGCATTACTGGCAAATCATCCAACATTGTCATATAACAACACTCCTTATGATATGACACAACAATCTTATCACAAGCCCATGTTTCAGACTGCAAGCTTTCCACGGTATTCGATCTTACCACAACCACCTACATCATATCAGCAATACTATCAGCAACCAACACTATCATCACAACCATACTCTCCTTATCAACCACCAACAAATCCTGCCATCACTTACCAGCAACATGAAGTTCCTCAACCCCATTACTCACAACATGTCAGTACTTCTTCAAGTGTGTATGTAGCTCAACCAGCACTAGTTTTCTACTGTGACGATGAGGTTCCAGTTCCTGAGATCAGACAAGGGGATAATCCTACTGATATACTTGCACAAATGTCTGCTTACATCACTCAGACATTGAACAAAAGAGGTTACCGAGGACCATCTCCAACAAATAATCAGTTGAAGAATTCTTCTAACTCTCGTCAACAAGCCACAATCTAAAATGGCAGAGTTACTATGCAACCACTTTAGGGGAGACCAAGTTCATCCAATACTGGTGCACGCCCATTTAACACTGCTCCAAGGGGAAATAACACTGGCAAAGTGAAAATGATCATCAGCTATAGTTGCAAAGGGGAAGGACACAAGGCTCGGGAGTGTAAGCAATGAAAGAGGAAGAGGGATGGTACATGGTTTCAGGAAAAGATTTACTTGGTTAATGCTCAAGCATAAGGTCGAGAGCTCGATGAAGAGGAGTTAGCATTTCTAGCAGATCCAGGAGTTGCGGATACAGAAGGACTCACAGAAGCTTTTACCAAAAATGCAGCATATCAATGTGATCATCTTGATGCATACGATTCAGACTGTGATGACCTCAATACCACCAAGGTAGCTCTCATGGCAAATCTTTCACTTTATGGGGCTGATACAATCTTTGAGGTACCAAATACTGCCAATGATACTTGTATTATACCTTATCAAGTTGAGCAAGTGTCTAAGTATCCGGAACAGCCTCTGCTGGTTAGTAATTCAAACGAGGAGACAAACAATGATAGAAATATCAATGCAAGTCCCCAGACTTTGAGTGAAACACAAGCGGGAGCTATTACGTCTACAAATTCGTCTGCTCAACAAGATTTGGTTATGGTGTCGGCATCTATGCTTGGCCAAATGAATAATGCGGTCCTTGAAACCTTCGGTGTTAATCAGACATTATCTTCCGAGCTTGCTTTGTATAAGGAAAAGGTTAAAAACTTAGAATTAACTCCGTTGACAAATACCTTAACCAATCCAGAATTTCATAGGTTTAGGAAAGTCCAAATGGATAACTTGCTAGAAATTGAAAGTTTAAGAGCAAATCTTTCAAAAGAACTTAAAGAAAAAGATTCAGTCGTTAATAATTTTCAAAAACTGCAAATGGATTTCGAAATTCTCGAGTCTAAAAGGGTTGAAACGGAAATTAAGGCGTCTGAGAAAATTAAAGACTGAAGTTTTGCTTTTAAAACAATACTCCGCTTCACATCTAGTACACTTGTTGCATTCATCTTTTAAGGAATTTACACTATCACGTCTAACAGACTTACCACCTAACCCGGGTTATGCAAAGCAAGTTTTTAACCAGAACCCACGACTTTATGATGCAACCAAGTTAGGATTGGTCTTAAATCCGATTGTGTTTCCGGAATCATCCGAGAATATGTCACTGTTTAAAGATAATCGGTCAAAAGTGATTTTTACATATCCTAAGTATGATTATGAACAGCTTAATGAAGAGAATGCAAAAACGGATTTTAGAACTCGCTTTAATATACAAAGGGAATTTATCCATACACCAAATTACATGTCTACAAGAGAAAACCTTAGTATATTTCCTACACTTATCAATCCGAATTAACCTAAGGAAATTCCAAAGGGTCTTCCACCGGTAAGTATTGTATTGCTAAGATTGAAAGAGATTAGATGATACCTTACCGGATTTGACAAGGTCATCAAGGAATGTACGACTTCAACGGCTCGAAACACTGGAGAATGGGCTTTCGAACACATGAAAATGGTGTTTGAGAAAGAGATCGTTCCGTTTGTAAACAATATTAAAGAGGGTTTTCTAGATCTCCTGGACAATCTTAATTTCGAAATGGCTGAAGTTCAAAAAGTTTTCCATGTTGAAAAATAAGAGATTTTGTCCAAATATGAACGATTCTTGGAACAAGCGGCGTCTATCGATGTGATGCAAGTTGTAACTATTGAATGTGCTTTTGAGATTACATCTGCTGTGAATGAATTTTATGATGTGCATGATCTCTCTGTGAATATTGTTGACTCTGTGAATAATGTAGATAATCATTCTTGTCACGAATCTAACGCTGAATTTTTAAAGCTTCAAGATTCTTATAACTCACTTTCAAAACGTTTTGATGAGCTTAAACTACATTGTATATCTCTTGAAATTGAAAACCAATCTAAAAATGAAAATCTTTCAAAAACAAATGATTGTGAAAACACCGTTGAGACGAGTGACAAGATGATTCAGGTGGTTCAGGCATTAGTGGAAGAAATCATGAGACTTAAGAGAGAGTCATTAAAAGAGAAAGTGGAACAAGACGCCGCATAGATTAAAAACCATGCCCTAGAAAATAGAAATACTTCTATGCTAGGGGAGTTTGATAAAGTAAAGCAGAGTTTTTCACATATTTATGGTTCATTAGAAGAACGCTTTGCTTTTAACGCGGTAGAGCAAAAGTCACTTGTTGACCAACTGAACCAAAAGTGTGAGGAAATTTCTGACTTTAATATTCAACTCATAGACAAAAACATGGTTTTGGCTGAGTTAAAGGAGACACTTCAACTCAAAGAACAAGAAGTTTGTGATAACCCAACTATAACTTTTACACCGTTCTCTAGTACTCCTAAAACCAAAAAGGTGGTGATCACTTAGAACCCGTACCATAAAAACAATCCTCTATCATATATGGTCTATATGAAACATGCAATTAAGAACGCGAATCTTGCTAGGGATGTTGTAGATGATCTCTATTAACTAGATCCCTCAAATAGTCACTATTACTCTTCTCATGCTTACATGAGAAGGTACAACAATGCTTAGAGCATTTGAATTACATAGGACAACCGGGTTCTGCACCACTTAAACAACAAACCCCCACCATTGCCATAAATCCATTCAATAAGACCCCAGGAGCTAAGCCTATCTTAAACACACCCAACAAGGCTAAATCAAAATCTTTTACTAATGTTACCTTGGCTTCTACAAGAGTAATTGTGTCTACTAAGGCTAAAGGATCTCAAGACAATAAAGATAGGATCAAGCCTTCCACTAGTAGGACTGCGAAGAAGAAAGTAGAAGTTCACCCTAGGAATGTTATTTCAGATTTAAATAAAAATAATCATGTAGCTAAGACAAAAGGTTCTACCTCTATGCAGAAGCCTAAGCAAAATATGAATTCTAATTTGAGATATTGGAATTGTAATGAATGCATGTTTTCTCAGCGTCATGATTTATGCCTTGTTGATCATGTGAATGAAATGTATGCCATTAGGAACAATCTTGAATGGATTCCAACGGGGAAGAAATTCACCCAAGTTGGTTTGCAATTAAAACCCACTGGTAGGACCTTTACTGCAAATGGAACTAAGTACCCTTTAACTAGGATCACATCCACTAAAGCTAGGTCTCATCGTCCTTTAAATAGGAAATCCAACACTAAGAAATGGAAAAAGCGCCCTTTAACTAGGTCTGCATCCACTATTGTGCCTACCAGGGAAGAAGTACCTCAAGTTATTAAACAACTAGAATCTAAGCCAACATCTAGGAAGAAAATTTGGAAGCTTAAGAATTCTTCTAATATCAAATCTAAGATAAATATATATGTACCTGCTAACACAGAGGAACAATTAGATTCCGATACATTGTCTTGGTCTGGTGATATTTTCATGTGGTCTAGATCATCCTCTGGTAATTGGACTCTGGATGCTCAAAGCATAGGACCGGAGACCGGTCGATGCTCAGAAATCGTCCGCAAGTTTCTAGGCACGGTTAAATTTGACAACGACCATATTGCGAAGATCATGGGTTATGGTGAATATCAAATTAGGAATGTTACGATTTCAAGGGTGTATTACGTCGAGGGACTTGGTCACAACTTATTCTTAGTGGGACAATTTTGTGATTCAAACCTTGAGGTTGCTTTTTGACAACATACTTGCTTTATTCGTGATCTTGCAGGAAATGATTTGTTAAAAGGTTCTTGAGGGGATAATCTCTATACACTGTCCATTCAAAACATGATGGCCGCATCTCCTGTATGCCTTCTCTCCAAAGCATCTAAGACCAAGTCATGGTTGTGGCATCGTCGGTTATCTCATCTTAACTTTGATGCTATTAATCATTTGGCTAAAAACGAGCTTGTTCGTGGTCTTCCAAAACTCAAGTTCGACAAGGATCCATTTATGTTCCACGTGTTCTTTGGGGAAAAGCACCAAGAAATCATACAAACCTAAAGCTGAAGACACCAACCAAGAACCACTATATCTTTTGCACATGGACCTTTGCGGGCCAATGCGTACGGCTAGTGTGAGTGGTCGAAAATACATCCTCGTCATGGTGGATGATTTTTCAAGATTTAATTGGGTTAAGTTCCTAGCAACCAAGGATGAAGCACCAACATATATGATTACTTTTCTTAAGATGATCCAGGTGCGTCTTAATGCTACTGTTCGCCGCATTCGAACTGATAATGGAACTGAGTTCGTTAATCAGACTCTATGAGAATATTATGAAGAGGTCGGTATTTCACATGAAACTTCAGTTGCTCGCACTCCACAACAAATCAGTGTCGTGGAAAGACGTAACCGTACACTTATAGAAGCTGCTAGAACCATGTTGATTTATGTGAATAATCCTATATTCTTATGGGCTGAAGCGGTGGCAACCGCATGTTATACCCAAAATCGCTCCATCATTCGTAAGCGCCATGGAAAAACTCCATATGAGCTTCTTCATTGACACAAACCCGATATTTCCTTTCTTCATGTGTTTGGTGCACTGTGTTATCCAAATACTAATAGTGAGAATTTGGGCAAATTTCAACCAAAGGCTGATATTGGAATTTTCATTGGTTACTCACCCGCAAAGAAAACTTACCCAGATTTATACCGTCGTCTTGGCAAGATAGTAGAAACTTTGGATGCCGATTTTGATGAGCTGACAACGATGGCTTCTAAGCAACGCAGCTCTGAACCCCACTTCATGAGATGGGAACCGGTACTATCAGTTCCGGATTAACTCCCAACAATCCTTCTTCTCCATCATTTACACCACCTACAAGGCCCAAGTGGGATGAGTTATTTCAACCTATGTTTGACAAATTATTTGATCCTCCAAGTGATGATTCTCCAGCACCTGCAAAAGTAGCTCTGATTCCCGAAGTTGTTGCTCAAGATAATGGAAATCTATCGAATGCATCTAGTGTCACTATTGAACCAGATGCACCATCCCCCAACAATTCTCAAACTACACCCGAATTATCACCCCCACTCGTTCCTAATGATGTCGAAGAGGATTACTATGATCACGATTTTGAAATTGCTCACCTACAAGAGCTTCCATTCTTTGGTTCACAAATACCCGAAAAACCTAACGGTGTGTCAACCTTAGAGGATGCTCCTGCAATCGTTTACTCCAAACCACCACGGATTGAAAATCACAATACCAAATGGACAAAGGATCACCCAATCGGCAATATTATTGGTGACATCGATCGACCAGTCTTGACACGTCATCAACTACAAGAGCACGCATTATATTCCTTCTTTGATGTGTTTCTTTGCGAGAAGGAACCTACATCTTGGTAACAAGCCATGACACATTCATCTTGGATTGAAGCCATGCAAGAGGAACTTAATGAATTTCAACGCCTTGAAGTATGGGAATTAGTTCCTCTACCCGACAGCGTTGACATCCTTACGTTGTTGTGGGTATATAAGGTTAAACTCGATGAGTTAGGTGGAGTGTTAAAGAACAAAGCTAGATTGGTTGCTCGAGGTTACAAACAAGCTTTCGGTATTGACTTTGAAGAATCCTTTTCTTTTGTTACACGATTGGAGGCGATTAGACTATTCCTTGCTTATGTTGCTTACATGAATATGATCCTCTATCAAATGGATGTTTAGACGACATTTATTAATGGTGAATTCAGGTAAGATGTCTACGTAAGCCAGCCGAATGTATTCGTCAACTCGGAGTATCCTAATCACGTGTACAAGCTCAAGAAGGCTCTTTATGGGTTGAAACAAGCTCCACGCATGTGGTAAAATCTCCTATCGTCTTATCTCATCTCGAAAGGCTTCTCCAAAGGCAAAGTGGACCCCACATTGTTCATTCTCAAGGAGGACAACGACATGATACTGGTACAAATTTATGTTGACGATATAATATTTGCTGCCACTACTCAAAGACTGTCTGACCATTTTTAGAAAATCATGTCCACACGCTTTAAGATGTCGATGATGGGAAAATTTTCATTTTTCTTAGGGTTGCAAATTTCTCAGAATCCTATAGGCATCTTCATTAATCAATCCAAATATGCTCTTGAATCTTTGAAAAAGTATCACTTTGAAAACTATGACCCCGTGGATACTCCAATGGTGGAGAGATCCAAGTTGGATGAGGATAGGGATGGGATTGCTGTCGATCCTAAAATTTATCATGGAATGATCGGCACCCTTCTCTATCTAACTACTAGTAGGCCTAATTTGCAATTTTCTATATGCATGTGTGCCCGGTATTAGGCTCGGCCTACCAAAAAGAACTTACATGTTGTGAAAAGGATCTTTCGATATCTTAAAGGAACACTTCATTGTGGTTTGTAGTATCAGAAGGATTCCTTTATTGCACTAATATCATATGCAGATGCGGATTATGTTGGGTGTCAAGATACTAGACGAAGCACTTCTGGCAGTGTGCAACTTCTTGGAGATAGACTGATTAGTTGGGAATCCAAAAGGCAAAAAAGCGATGCGATATAAAGTACAGAGGCTGAATACATTGCTATCTCGGGTTGTTGTGCTCAAGTTCTATGGATGAGATCACAATTAACTGACTATGGTCTTGGATTCAACAAAATTCCGATGTACTATGACAACAAAAGTGCCATAGCCCTTTGCTGCAACTACGTTCAACACTCCTGGGCGAAGCACATTGACATACACTACCACTTTATCAAAGAGCAAGGGGAAAATGGAGTGATCGAGCTGTATTTTGTCAACACTGGGTATCAGCTGGTGTGGGTTTGCTATATATGTATCTGGTGGTCTAGTAGGGTGATATATGGTGGTGGTAGCCATGGATGAATAGAGAGGTTGTGTGTGAAAGAAAGAGAAAAATTTATAAAAGTGAAAAAGGAAAACACAAACAACAACCCCTCCTTGGAAGCCTTGGAGGGGTATATGTAGTCAGACACCCTATACTATACATAGTTTCATAACTAGTCTATGCGTGTGTGAGTATGATAACTAATGGGAATTCTTAAATGTCGTCACATAAAGTGAATTTCAAACAATCTTCCCCCATCGGAAGACGTGTAGAATTCCTTATAATATTTTTCCTAACAAGTACATAATGATTAAGAACAAAAGCTTTCATGAAGCGTCCAATGCTGATGAAGTCTTCTGAGGCCTTTGACTTCAAGTCTTCACTTCAGAGTGACTCATCTTCGTAGTAACTTGTAGTAGAAATACTGTAACGACACGAGCTAAGTAATCCATATACTTCTGGTTAAGGAGAAGCTTCTGAATTAACTCCCCCTAATTCATGCCACATAATGTTGATGTAGAAGCTTGTAATAGCTTCACCCCAAACCGACAATCCTCATAAGCAATTTCAAAGCTTTCAATAAAGCTTAGAATGATTAAGTGCAGAACGGAATTTAACAAGCAAACCCCATCATATGAAATGATAATGTTTCTATGAGTGATTGAAAGTTTGTGGAACACCAAGTAGATCAACAAATTCTCTTCTCACACTTGAATAATTCTTATGAATTTTTCTTCCCCCTGAGAGTTCAAGTTATGCATACTAGAAATAATCAAGACATTTCTTCCCCCACGTAGTTGAAGAAAGGAAACCAATCCCATGTATGAAGCTCAAATAATGAAGTAGAGACTTTATCCCATTCATGAAGTTGACATCGTAACACCATAGTCAATTAAGTCCCGAAAATGCACATATCTTCTTCTGGAGATTCACCAGAGTCAATTAAGTCCCGGAAGTGCATATCTCTCCATATAGGATAATGATGATGAATAATTGCAACATCAAAACAATTAAACATCGAACAATAGTGTACCGTTTAGAGAGTGATAACGCCACGAGTTAAGCACTGGTTTTCTCTGTGATTATGACAATTGTCTTCCCAGAATGTCTTCAAATTAAAAGAAGGCATGAATTTCATACGTGTACTCGTTGTGCCTTCAATGTGTCTTCTTCTTCCCCTTGATGGTTTCGAAACCTCGGAACCAGGAATAAATCGTACGCACATGTACCTGAAATCTCGTGAGAATAATAAATAAGCTGAACTATATATTTGGCGAGAATCAGTTGTTGATCGAAATTTTGTACTCATAAACTCGCCATGGCTATCTTTACCAACCCCCTTGTAGGCAATTTAAAGTGACCACTAATGGAATGAACTAGATATACCAAACGTGAAACTGAATAAGAATTCCTTGATCTTGTGACTTAAGCTTGCACTATTGTTGATTGAAGAACGGTGGAGAAATCTCTAAGTACCCAATACATTACTAAAGAAGTATATAAGCACAACACCTCTTGAAATTATCAACTTCGACTATGCGCGTGACACTGAGTACAACAATGTATCTCCTTTAAGTGATAGTTATCCAGGCCATCAACCATCCAACCCGAACCCGAAAACTAGATAAACAAGTCTTCATTCTAAGACTAAGCACAAGCAAGTTATCATTGAAAGATAAAATAAGTTCACGCCTTCGAAAAATCCGTCTTCAACTTCAAATAATTATTACCCGATCAAACCTCCGTATCCACAAAAAATATAGCCATTTTTTCTTGGTCTCGTCAAATAATTTTTGTCACTTTGTCTTGTCACTCGAGCATTGTCAAACCCCGGTTAATAGTGAATTTGTAAACATCCAAATTTTGCACTATTTTCAAACCCATACACATATATTATGTGATTATGCGTCCATTATTTGACATCTATTTTGAGCAAAAATAGACCACGAGCCATCATTAACTAAGGCCTAAAGAATAGTTTTTAGAAAACTTAATCCCAAAGCCCAAGATAAAAGAAACGCACCCAGGCCTATCACTACATAATACCCGGTCTAGCCAAACAATTAAGGATATAAAAGGGTCACACCCTAAAGATTAGGTCATACTACCAACCCTAATCCTTTTCTTAAAACACGTCGCCTCAATTTTCATATCACTGCAGTCCAAAAACTAAATCTCAACGCTTCATAGTTTACACCGCCTCCTTTAATCTATCTCATCTCACCAGATCCATCTATTAAACAATACTCCATCTCCAATCATAGAAAAATCCATCTTTCCTTAATTGCAATATGAAACGCAACCCATAAATATATTGCAATCAACCCCATACCAAAACTCCCATATTTCATAAATCATATGCAACAATCATGTTGTATATAAAAAAATTCGAATCACATAAAGACGAGAAAGTCATGGCTTCAAGATCATTTTATACAACCAAGGTCTCAGGTAGGTTCGATGAATGGTTGTTTGCATGTGATTTTCAATAAACGAAACTAACACATGATTATAACATAATTGTTATAAATCAGTCTTTAAGTTTCGAACATAAAAGTGGGATAAATCCCCACAGATCTATGATGATGATTTAATATTGTTTCGTGGGTATAGACATAATGATGGTCTTGATTGAAACCATGAAAAAACAATAATCTAAGATCAAAAAAAATATTTTCTGTTTTGTTTCGAGTCTAGATGCGATGGGGGTTTAGGAGACGATGGGATAGGTTTAGATGTGAATATGATGTGGAGATATAAGGCTGGTGTGTTGAGTATTGCTATAGGTCTTGGTCAGTAATGATACAACATGGTCTCGTTTTAATTCAACTGGTCACAAAGTTTCTTTTTTCAAAGTGCATCGCAATGTTTAAATAAATAAGTCCATCACAGTATTTTACTTAACAACCCCATTATCTCGATGGTTCCATCGCAACCTGATGGAAGCCATCGCAACATGATGTGCCCCATCACGATGGTACCCCATCGGAATGATCCATCGCAACTGACCATCGCAGTGAGCCATCGGAATGGCTCCATCGCAAGTCATCTATCGTAATCAGTGTGATCGTAATATTAAGCTGAAACCTGAGACCCATCGCAATAACCAAACTGAAATCTTATCCGAATGCACTTTTTCCTGAATTTCAGGATCTTGCTTTTCTGGGTATCATCTTAATCATCATGTGCATAAAAAATACCAGAACAAAAAATCCAGAAAATGCTGTTAAAACCAGATAAGTAAACATAATAGCAGATTCAAGAAAAAGACATGGTAGGTATGACTTTTGACCAGGAAAGAATAACTTTGACCAGATGTGACTGTTTTGATGATACCAGTTATAATAATATCATAAAAAAGATAAGTGAGACAGTGATATGGATATGAGACAAGATTTGAGACCAAAGAGACCAGTGACAATAAAAGACATCGTGACAAAAAAATGTAACAGTGATATGGGTATCAGCTGGTGTGGGTTTGCTATATATGTATTTGGTGGTCTAGTAGGGTGATATATGATGGTGGTTGCCATGGATGAATAGAGAGATTGTGTGTGAAAGAAAGAGAAAAGTTTATAAAAGTGAAAAAGGAAAACACAAACAACAACCCCTCCTGGAAGCCATGGAGGGGTATATATAGTCACACACCCTAAACTATACATAGTTTCCTAAACTAGTCTATGCGTGTATGACTATGATAACTAATGGGAATTCTTAAATGTCGTCACATAAAGTAAATTTCCAACAGCTGGCGGATATATTTACAAAGGCCTTAGATCAAGGACGTATCGAGTTTTTGATCAAAAAGTTGGGCATAAAATGATTTTCACCGGCGACTCTTAAGGAGTTGGCAGAAGAATCTGCAGAATAGTGGTGGTAAACTATTCTAGAGTATCCTTTTATCGTGATCGTGTATATTATCGTATATATATAAATCACCAAAAGAAAAATACAAAAATATAAAACTTACAAAAACCATAAAAAATATAAAATCAAGAAAATCCAAAAATATTTTTCATTTTAAATCAGGCATGTCTTTTAGTATGGTAATATTTATGGCCTGAGAAATGTCGATTAAAATTGACACGGCACCATAAATAGAGTCCGTATAAAAGTTGTACATATTTTAAAACATGCCAATATGGCTTGTAGTTATTTCTGACTGCAACCCGCTTTTCGTATTAAAGTCACGTATTTCTTTTGAAAACGTTGGCTCACAACGGGAATTAATTTTCTCGGGCAAGGTTTACTTTAAAACCTTGTAAGGGATCAAGTTTACTTTATAACTTGGTCTAACACAAATTTGTGTACGCTTCAGTGCACTTATTTTTTTAAAATAAGAGAAATCTTATTGCCACCAGAATCGTTTCATAAAATCACTAAACGGAAAAGGTCTTCATGGATATTTGTCTCTTTAAAACAATGACTACAACTCTTTCAATAGAAAACAGGCCAGTGTTTAAGGGGGAGCAAATATCAATTCATTTTGGAATTGAATTGGTCTTCAAAAAATATTTTCAGAAAAATGGAACACGATGTATGTTTTTCTTCATGTGCTATGTGTGCCTTATGAGGAACTTGAATTGGCCTTAGGTTATATCTCATTACATGCTTTTTGTCATCACGATAGATAAGTTAGTGGTGGGTACGTGTTAACAAATTAAGAGTATTCGGGGAAAGAGGTGTAGTTAACTTGTTTTATTCAAGTTTTATATATACTTCTCAAACAGGGGGGGACCAAAATGCAATTTTTGCAAAATGGTTTGTGATTGACCAAAGTCAATTACCCCCCCCTGATACTTCTTTCTCATCGCAACACACACATTCCACCAAAACTTTTCTGCCATTAACAAAGCTCTACCAACCTTCATTTATTGTGCTAAATCTTCTATATCATCTAGGTACTCGTCAATTATACATGCTTGTTATGATAATTAATTGCTTTTCATTACAAACTAACTTCTATATCTCTTATTAATCAGATTAGGGTTTTGACGTTTTATGTGATAAATGTTGTGGTTGATAGATGGATTTTGTTCGTATAGCATGTATAAACATTGGTCTTGAACAGTTTTGCTTCAAACATCGCCTATGTCCCGTAATCGAATGATCAAAAGTTGCATCGTAATCTACGTCCCAAATTGCGATGACTTTCCCTCTCATATATTGCGATGACCATATTGCGATGACGTTTTACGATGAAATTGCGATGAGTATTGGCGATGACTTCATTGCGATGAGTTATTGCGATGACTTCATTCGATGAGTTATTGCGATGACTTCATTGCGATGACTTCATTGTGATGAGTTATTGCGATGACTCCATTGCGATGAGTTATTGTGATGACTCCATTGCGATGAGTTATTTTGATGACTTCATGGCGATGACTTCATTGCGATTAGTTATTGCGATGACTCCATTGCGATTGGTTATTGCGATGACTTCATTACAATGACATTTCGATGACTTCATTACGATGACATTCTGATGACCTCATTACGATGACATTCCGATGACCACATTGCGATGACATTCTGATGACATCACTTAGTATTCCGATGGACTTTAAGATTGCGATGGTTTCTTAATATTGCGATAGGTGGAACTTATAGACACATTACTAAATTAAGTGTTGTGAAACATAAAAAATGCTAAGTGTAGTTTCTTCTCAATGTGTTACAATAACAAATACAACACTAATGCATTCGACTTAGATAACAATCAGGGTTTTTAGGCATTAAGAAAATTAGGGCCATTAAAACGAAACTAAGCTTCATTGGATAAAATTAATTTTTCTCATAAGAATACTTGAACGGTTTCTTATTACAAAAATTCATCTTATTTTATAAGTTGATATTTCTGTAAACAAAAGAGATAAAATTACTTATTCCATGTCTTATGTTTTGCATTCAGGCCATGGAAGACACTGGATCATCTTTGTCTGACCTTGAGTTCAAACCCACTGAGATTTTGGTTATCTCAATACCTATTGAGATTGAGTTTTTGCCTACACCTATTGAGGTTGAGGTTTTGCCTACACCTACTGAGGTTTTGGTTACACCAACACCTACTGAGGTAAAAGTTATACCCAGGCCTACTGAGGTGGTGGTTGAATTTCATTTTCATTTTCCCACTAGTTCTCCCACTAAAGTAGTGGTAATGACTACAAGGAAACCCAAATCCTTAAGGAACTAAAGCTAGGTCGTTATGTCATTCGAATAAAATTTCTGTGGTATATTGTCATATATTTAGGTGATAATCTGAATGTCTGATTGTATTTCCTATGAACTATGTCTGTAATATTGTGTCACATTTAATAATATGTGGTGACATTTGTTGTGATATTTACATAGATTATGAGATATATGTATGTATATATCAATTATGTCTGTGCTATCTAAGCAGGAATATGTCGATCACCGAAGAACAACAACTACAACTTGATCTTACACTTGTTCCACTCAGTGCCCGGCTGCCACCTGCAGAGAAAAATTCACGTATGAAAGACGACTTTGATCCATCTCTTGCAGCCTACAAAGTCGTAATGGATATCCTAGACATGTCATCGATAAAGGATGCCTTACGCGCTACCGCATCAGTTCATGAAGTTTATATGCACGAGTTTTGGGCAACAACGACAATCTTACAGGACATACAACTCTCAAAGAAGAATATCACCTTTATGCTCAACAACAAGAAAACGATGCTTGATTTGAGTCACTTTCAGCAGTTTTTCAAGTTTCCTAGGTTAGCAAAAGGAGAAAAATATGTGCCGAACCCAGAGATAGATGAAATGCTTAGAGTAATTAGAGCTCGAAACTATGAGGGTGAAATCCTTAATTTATCTCAGTTTAACACTTCACACATCGGCCAACCGTGGAAAGAAATTATCACTATCATCGCCAAGTGCCTCACTTCAAAGACTCGTAGATCAGATGTAATGAGACCCCCTCAGGCTCATTTATTTTGGTGACTTTACACTAGAGGTAAATTGGATTACACACTATTACTTTGGGAAGAATTTTTATATTAATTCACAGGCACCAAAGTAAGTCTACTTCTGGTTCTGATGATGTTATGAAGTATCTTAATTTTGAAGGGGAAGGCGTCGAAGTCGCGAATACTAATCCCTCGACGAATGAGAATATGGTGGACGTTCCTATAACCTCAGTTACAACAACTACCATTCCACCATTTATCCCCCCCAATAATCACCAATGTCATCACACTAACTCCCACACCTGAACCCGTTGAAAAATCAGTACCAACCACCGCCCAAATGCTTGTTCCTACACCGCCATCGATCATCCTACAACAAGTACCAACCACTACCCAAGTGACTATACCAACACTGCCACCAATCCTCTAACAACTCGTATCATACACAACCCCTCTAACACTTGGGGTCACACCTCATCCATCAACCACAGTACAACAAGTATCGTCCACCTCCAATCCATTTCTTTCGGTCAATGATTCACTAATTCAGCACCTCCAAAAACAATTGGAGGATCAGGGAAAACAAATTGAATTGCTGAATGGAAGGATACCTAATCCTATACAATCCCTCAGAGAATAGCAAAGTGACGAGTCTAAACTCAAGGAAATATCCGACACCGTCTCAAAACATAAAAGTCAGCATAAAAAATTTCTTAAAAAAAGGACGCATGTGACAAAGAAAATGTTGCTTTTATCAATTCCATTGATGAACAAATGACCAACATCATTCAATGTGAAGTGAAGTCATATGTCGATCAAGAGCTACCAACTCTATTCACCAAAGGTTTATCTGATCTTCAATTAATGTAATTATTGGAAACCCGATTTATCAATATGGGCTCTTAGACAACAAAGAAAAAACATAAAGTTCTGCATTATCTCAAAAGGGCCATCATTAAAGATACACTTGAAGATGATGAAGAGTCTGAGAATGAAGAAGAAGACGATGTCGAGAACACAGACAATGAGGGTAACGGTAATGAGGATAAAGATGTAGATCATGGTAAAAATGATGATGATGAGGATAAAAATGAGGATGATGGGGATGAGGATGATGATGATGATAATAGTGATGGGAATAGTATTAGAAACGGTGATAAGGGCGAGAATACGGGTAAAACTGTCGAAGAGTCAAAGCATGGTGAATATGATAAGGAATCTGAGAAGGGTGATGAGGAAGAAGAAGAAAGTGTTACTGGAACCAAAGAAAAGGATGTGGATACAGAACCAACGGAGAGTGAACAAGAAGAAGACGAAAGAGATGATGAAACCACTGCCAACAGCAAGGAGGATTCATCATGCATATCACTAACCAGTGATGATGGCAATAGAGAAAATCGTCAAAAGAACTTCCATGGTACATTCATCTCTAGAAAATCTCAAACTAAAGACATAGGTAGGTCCACTGCACTAGTTACTACTACTGTTTCTCTTATAGCACATGTCGAACCTATGCATGAAGACAAACCTCCAGTGTCTATGCACGAAGAAGAACCCCCAGTGTCTATGCATGAAGACGAATCCCCAGTTTCTATGCATGAAGACGAACCCACAGTCTCTATGCATGAAGATGATTCTACTATACCTCACTCTCCACCTCCTACAACGGATCAACATTACTCTGACATGGAAGTCGAAGACCTAAATATACCAGAACTGACTTTTGTTGAATCTCTTGTCATAGACGAACTGTATAGGAGCAACAATGGATTACCAATGCAGCACCACAACATCCTTTCTCAACGGCAACAGATATTGAGCTTACTCAATTCCTCAACAATCTAATCGATTTTTTGGCTTTCCTTATGTATAGTCACGGGAAACCTACTATGACTCCAGATCTTCTCAAAATGTCAGGTGCAAATGTGGATTTCTTTGACACCATGAAGATCAACAACAATGAGGCTGCATATCACATCAATGAACTTGGGAAAGCCATGAAAGCGACGACTTCCGGGATTCAGACTCCAGTGTTACAGCCTCTCCCACATACAGTCATTGTCGGTTCTACAACTATTCCAATGAAATATTTTGTCTTTCATGATCTCGAGTATCTAGAAAGCAGCACAAACAAATATGCTACATCAGTCACCATGGTCAAGGCAATAAACCTGGAGAATGTACCTTGGATTTAAGACGAAGTACCTGATGCTTTTGTGGCAAAGAAAGTTGCTTAAATTCTACGATCCCTTCGTAGAGCTTGGAATTTATCATTGGAATCCAAAGAAGATATTAGCTTGCAACCACTTCAACCGTAAGAAATTCGATTCTCTGATTATCTCTGATCATCGTATTAAAAGCAAACAAGGAGCCACCACTATGACAGTATTCGGTTATGATTACTTGAATTTAATACTGATCAAACGCTCTGACGAGAAAAATACAGACTCGATGAAAGTGACCTCCAGTACCTCACTCTTGAAGACATTAAAGATCTTCTACTGATATTGGCTCAAGAAAAGGTCGCTCATTTACTTCTTGAAATCGTCATTGCATTGAGTTCAAACATCCGCCAATTTACTCGAAAGGTCGTCATCAAAAGTCGAGTTGAAGACTTCCAACTTGGTGTGGAGAGTTACCAACAGAAGCTAAACTTGCAACGTCCCCACACAACTCCACTCAGTCAATATCACAGAAACAAATTGCCATACATGGGGACTAAGAAACCGGAAGCAGGTATATTCTATCAGAACGAAACAGGAGTCATGCAATTCATGAGATTTTTTGAACTGCACAGATTCAGTGATGGCACACTCAAACACGTTCGTGATGATCTGCTTGTTCTCAATGCCGGACAACGACTTCCAGTACTAACGTACACATGGACAACTCAATGCAAGAAAAGTGCTATGTACATGATTAAGAAGATCGAGGAAACGTTAGGGAAGCGCCGGTTGATAAGAAGTTTGGAACGATTCGTAGGTGGAAGACCATATGGAGCTCACCACAGCCAAACGGAACAATATATTTAATATAGATCGTCTTCTCTCAGGTCAACTCCATATGTATTTTATTGTGAATATGTTAATATATGTATAATAGGATTTTGTGGCATAGTGTAGTGCAAGAGTATGAAATTTTTCAAGAATTTCTCACGAGATTCTAAATCTTTCAAACATATAATACTTAAGCACTACAACTAACCCTCATTGATTTGAGGGGGGCATTAATATGTTCTATGGCCAACATATGATTACATTTTTAACCCAAAGACCGGTTAATCCATTAATATCCAAAAGATTAATGGTTAACATTTTGGATAAGGGGGGAAAATGGGATTAAGGAGACTTGTAAAACATATGTGGGTAAAATGAAAAAGGGCTGAATAGAAAATCCAACTTGATATGTGTTGCGCATATGTTAAGGGGGAGGATTTTGTTGTCAAAAACGCTGAAGGTAAAAAAACTCTTGATATTTATATCACAAGTACCTTAGTGATTTTAAGGAACTTTTCATGAAGACGAATACATACCAAAAACACACTTAACTCACGATGAATGTGGTGACAAAAGGATGGTAGAATTAGGTACTAGTCCAATTAGTCTTCCAGAACTGGAGGAATCTTCCCAAGGGCAATTTCATAGTTAGAATATAGAAGTCCTTAGGAAAGATGGGGAATGGATTGTGAATGAAGCTGAATGCCGACCAAGTACTGATGCTAGCACTGGAACAATCACAACAAGGTGCTAGTGATGATGTATTGGTAAGCATTAAAGGGGTTGAAGAATGAAAAAGAAATGTAAAGATGAAGGGTGTAAAGAAAGAAGCCCTCCTTACAACTTAGGCAAAAAACCGGGTTAACTCATCTTGAAGACGAAAGTATCATGGACCCAGTGATGCGATGCGCAACTCCTCCCAGCCAACTCAAATATCTCTCAAAAGATATTTGTTTTAATGTCACAGAGCTCAACATGTTATCTATTGGTTTATTGACTCAGAATAAATTTATATTGAAAAGGTGGCAATCCTCTCCAGCTTCTGATCACCAAAACAAAATGCACTATTGAGTCTAGAGCCACGAGATCATCAAAAGTCTCATTAGGACATATTTTAAAACAAGAAAGAATTTTATGAGTCCTACGCAGTATTCTTGCAATATTGCCAGTACATCTGAGGGATACGAAAGTATTAAAATGAAGATGGAAATAAATCTTGAGCCAACATCAAACAATCTCATGGTAGGTGACACGTGCGGTTCTTTAAGAACTAATCTTTTGATAACTGGAAAGAAACGATGGTTTGACTCTTAATTGAGATTAAACTTGTTCCATGGCCTCTACGCAAAATCTATGTGATCTTGCCAGAAGACTCAGAGTGACACTCTTTAGTGTTCATAGTGAAGAGTGAAAATCCTTTCAGTGTCAACCTCAAACAGCATTGCGGTAGGTGACAAGCAAGATTCTATCAGAATCAAGCTCGTGACAACTGGAAAGCAACGATGGTGAATATCTTAATTAAAATTCACTTGTTCCAGGATCATGAATTGACGACTTCAATCATAAGGATATTTCTTATCCAAATAATTCACTCTTTATGTTTGCAGTCAGCTTTGGACGGTCGAATAAAGGGAACGGATTTACCCATGAAATCTTGTCAAGGAGATCTTTAATTAGAGCTACCTGTCACAAGTACGATATTTAGTATCGTCTAACGGTCTTACTGACCGGAGGTAAAATACTACCGAATCAGAATAAAATGTCAAAGCCATTTTATTCGTGTATTATAATGTTGCTGCATTTGAAGACGGTGGCGTTGCGGTGTACCAGCTGAAGTCGTCCTCACATACTTATTTCTTCTGCATCAAACTTTTCAGCAAATTCAAGAAAGTCTGACCTAAAAGTCTTCCGCTGTAACAACTCTGAAACTTTCAAGAATTTAACAAAGGATAGGTATGTGGGACATGAAGTCACGATGAGGCGAACATCACAAGAAGACAGAGACTGCACATGAAAGGTCAAAAGGAACATGTTCTAAGCCAAAGCCTGATGGTAATTAGCACATATTCACAAGAATGAAGTAAAGAAAAACAAGTAAAAAGAAAGTGGACTACGAGCACGAGAACGAAGATCTAACATGACCTCCCTTTGGGGGAGATTGCGGGAAATACGTTTTTCGTATTTAGAAAATCTCGGTCACTCCAACAATATAGTTAAGGCTCGTAGTATTAGTTTAATTATAGTTTATGTAAGCCCGACCCATGAGCATGTTCATGGGCTGGAGGCCCAAGTCCACTAAGGGACTTGGGTATATAAACCCCTTTCCACCCTGGAAAGGGGTGTTGTTTGTTTTCATTTCACAAATAACACATAAAAGATTTTCTCTCATATCTCTCTTAACTTTCTCTCTCTAGAAACAACAACCCTCTTGATATATCATAGATTACCATACTTCTACATGTTATTTGTTAAAGGTTCAACAGATGAGTTGATATGTTACGTTTATACGTTAAAGGTTGAACAGAAGACTCGATATGCTATAGTTATACGTTAATGGTTCAACAAATGAGTCGATATGTTATGGTTATATGTTAAAGGTTCAACAGACGAGTCGATATACTAGGGTTATACGTTAATGGTTCAACAGACGAGTCGATATGCTAGGGTTATACGTTAAAGGTTCAACAGAAGAGTCGATATGCTAGGGTTATACGTTAGAGGTTCAACAGATGAGTCGATACATTAGCGTTATACGTTAAAGGTTCAACAAATGAGTCGATATGTTAGGGTTATACATTAAAGGTTCAATAGATGAGTCGATATGCTGGCCGTGACTAATGTTAACTAATTTTGATTAATGTTGCCGGAAAATGTTGGCGGGAAACGTTACGGGAAAGCGTTGGCGGGAAAGCATTGGCGGGAAAGCATTGGCGGGAAAAGCTAGGGTTGACTAAGTCGTCCCTAAATATGTCGGCCCTAAATTTTTATCTTTATTTATGGCTAGCTCTTATCTTCACAAACTCTTATCCTCTCCTACCAAACTCACCACCACCACCTCCCGATTTTGCAGCAGATGGATCCGCGTGAAGCTTATAAGTGTCGATGTGGAAATGGATATATAGTGTTGAGAAAGTCATATCGACGTCATAGCTTTGGTAAACTTTACTATACATGTCCTCTTTCAAAGGTAAACAATCTAAAGTTTTATTTATGTAATACGTGTGATTATTAAAATGACATGTCATGTCATTTCTTTACTTTGTAAAGAAGAAGATTATAGATGTAAATATTTTATATTGAAGGATGATGTACATCTCCAACTCCGTATAAGATCTTCCCCTGGACGTTCAACACCCCAAGGCTCACATCCAAGGTCTTCTACAAGACCTTCTCAATCTGCACCCACTGATTGCTCAAATTGCAAAATCAAAGATCTAAAAATAAAGATACTAGAGGCAAGACTAGAAATGGAAAGGCATCCTAAAGACCACGTATGTCAATCGGCTGCAATACTTCATGAGCTTTTAAATGAAATGGAAAATCTTAGCGTTGAGTAGTAATCTGTTTGTTATTTTAATGTGTTAATTTTTATTTTATTATTATGTGTTAATCTATATGTTTATTTTGAACTATTTTCTGATGTGTTTTTTTTGTGTTTATGAATCTATTATCGTTATAATATCCATGTTTAATTAAGCGCGTGTTTAAGTGTCTATGTTGAATATATCTAAAGTCTTTTTTAAATATGTATAATGTTTTTTTAAATAAATACTCCATCCGTCCCAAATTATTGTCCATCTTTCCTTATCCAATTGTCCCAAAATTATTGTCCATTTCTAAAAAATATATAGGGAATTTAGTTCGAGTTTACCATGTTACCCTCACTTGTGGTTATTATTACAAATATTAAAGAAGTTTTAAATTACTTAGTTAAGGGTAACATTGTCATTCTGCAAAAAGTATGAGAGAACAAACTGTAATAAATATTTTTCTTAAACTGTAGGATTCTTGTCTAGTGACAATAATTTTGGCACAAAGGGAGTATAAAAGTTTTTTTTAATATACATATAAAGTTTTTTTTAATATGTATAAATTATTTTTAAATAAATATAAAGGTTTTTAGAATATATTTAAAGTGTTTTTTAAATATGTCTAAAGTTTTTTTGAATAAATATAAAAGTTATTTTAATATATATAAAGTTTTTTTTAAATATGTATAAAGTTTTTTTAAATAAATATAAAAGTTTTTTTAAAATATATCTAAAGTTTTTTTTAAATATGTATATAGTTTTTTTTTAATAAATATAAAAGTTTTTTTTTAAATATATATAAAGTTTTTTTTTTAATATGTATAAAGTTTTTTAAAATAAATATGAAAGTTTTTCTTTAAATATATATAAAGTTTTTTAAAATATGTATAATGTTTTTTTTAATTGGTAAAAAATATGGAAAATTAGGAGAAACTTTAGGGACGACTTGTTTATGTAAATTACGGTCAAAAAAGTCGTCCCTAAATATTTTTGCATATAATTTTTTAGCGCGTTTTTTAATTTTTTGGCAAAAATTTTGGAAAATTGGAGGGAAAGTTAGGGACGACTTCCCTCTTTAGTTTAGGATCGAAAAAATCGTCCTTAAATATTTTCCATATATTTTCCCCTTTTAGTCTAAAACTTTTTACAGAAAATTAATTATAACAATTTTAAATAATAAAATATGATAAAAAAGTGGGAAAATATTTTAGTAGTTTAGGGACGACTAAGTCGTCCATAAGTGGTTGTCCCCACTGGTCTATTTTGACTTCGTACTTTCCTGGAAAAGTGGTGGCCCCCACTTACTTTAGGGACGACCTTTTCGACCCTAAAATAAACCCGTCCTTAAACCGAACTATTCTTGCAGTGAAGCTTCTTCTCGTTGTCAACTTAAGTCCTTCGAAGGTTACAGTTGAGCATGTTGCATGCTCAAGAATCTTGGATGTAAATTCGTCTAAGGTGGGAATATATATTAGTTGTACGTGTGGCACTGCTACTGATAAAATAATTGAGTGAGCCAAGGTTTGCCATTTAAACTTCCTAGTTGGCGAAGAGATACATGTTGTATGAGTAATATAGAGGAAGTTGTTACCACACATATTAGTAATTAAGTTGTATCGGGCCACCTTTAAAAGATAAAAAAAGCCGAGTCAGTATTTTTTTGATGAAAACCGGCTCGCGTGGCATAGCTGAAACAAGGTTTGGAAGCTTGCTTAAGGCGATAAAGCGACTTTTATAGAATCTAAACATAAGTAAAATCAATAAATCCAGAGACAACGTGTGGATATCATGTTATATATATATATATATATATATATATATATATATATATATATATATATATATATATATATATATATATATATATATATATATATATATATAAGATATTATAAAATATTATAAGCTTATATATATATATATATATATATATATATATATATATATATATATATATATATATATATATATAAGCTTATAATATTTTATAATATCTTAACATACTTTAAGAATTATAAGCTTATTATATCTCATTACTCCATTTTTTAGCTTATATAACGTAATTTTATTTTAGCTTATAAAACATAAGCCTTAATTTGGTGTCTTATTTTGAGATTTATAGGTTTATTTATGTTTGTTATGATATAATAAATTTATATAAGCCCATAAGTGATCAATAAGTCTAAAAAATTAGGGTTTATGAAATATAAGCCAAAATATGGCTTATTTTCAGCTTATATTACGTATGTTTCAATTTTGTGGCTTGTTTTAAGACTTAATGGCTTATATAAGTTTTTCATGATATAATAAACTTATATATAAGCCACAAAATAAGGTTTATGTTATATAAGCCGAAATGGACTTACATTATATAAGACAAACCAAACACCCACTTCCATACGCCCATAACTCACCAAATAAGCCATAAACAAATACCCCCTTTCCAATTCTTGGTTCCAATGTATTATAAAATAGCAATACGTAATTCATATGAACTATCAACTTGGTAAGAAAAGTATTTCAACGTGTAAACTAAAAATGGTTGTAAATTACTAACATAATTACATGTCACAAAGTGTAAAGGGTGTTCTATTCATTCTTAAAACTTGAAAAACATCAAATAGCAAAATGTTACTTAAACTTAGCGAGAACCCCTCGAAGTAATATAAAGCATGAAGAATCAGATTGTATTATATCTAAAATAGGTGCTAAAGTAGTGGAAATTTATGCCCTACAAAATATCTCCTCCAAGTGACACGCTAGTGAAAAAGCTTAACCATAAAATTTATCGAGATAAATTCATAAAGGTCAAAAGCTGAGATTTACCAAAAATGTACACTTGCTATATATTCATATTTATGTTGACAGTTAATGAGGTAAATGTGATTACAAAACAAATAGTATTACAATATTGGAAAAATAAAGGTTTAATCATAGAAATTGGCATTCGTTAAAATAAAAACTACTCATTGCATATTAAAATAAATGATTTCGTTTAAAAGTGTAGAGAGTTCTTGCGCCATCTGCCTTAAACCTATTGTGTCCAAAACATAAAAAGTTCATATTACCTACCACTTATCAAAATATAGAGAAGAACGCTTCATCAGGAAGAAATCTACAAATAGAAAAGTACGTTGCAGCGGGAAGGACGCTACAGATAAACTCTCTCCAAGTAAGCATTTGAAAATCATTGAAACACCTTCCAAGTTTTGTATTCATCTATGGAAAGCATTTAAAAGTTATCTTCAAGATCCTACAACAAATGTATTTAATTTGATATTTGATAAGTGAATGTTGTAGTTACTTATTTGTTGAGAAATTTAAAACACATTTATGATAGCGTAAATTGCATAAAGTTCATTTGCAGTTTTAATTACCCCCTTATTCATTTGGTAGAAAGGAAAATAAATAAAAACATAATATAACTATGTGAGAGAGAGAAAATTACAGCCCTTCAAAATAAGCGAGATCTATTTAGAGCCGTTCAAAATAACCCTCGCCCATGCCTTTCTCTGTTCGTTGGTTTGAAAATTCTTCACCAATTGTTCTTCTCTCCCATATAGATCTCAATCACATCCGTATCTTCCTCTCATATTTTTTCCAAAACCACATATCTTTCTTTAGTTTTGAACTTGATTTATTGCTTAATTGCATGATACAAGTGATAAATTAAGCATATTCAAGCAGCGATCTAATTGATTTGGGTTCAAGATTTTGTTGGTTTTGGAGTCTATGATTTCTTGTTACGCGTGAGTTTATTGATATAAACAAGGTAATCTTCTCCTGTTTTACTTTATGATTTCAATGGCCACTAACTTGATTGAATGGGTTTCTAAATTATTTTTACTAAAAAGGAATACTGATTTCGGTTTTAGATCGATTTTTCCATCTTCTACTCACCACCACACACACGATTGTATTCACTTTCTACACTGATTTCTTCACCCCCAAATATACATCTCCCAAATTATAGATATAATCACTGATTTTTGATCACATTTTTTTGGTTTTGGAGTGTATGATTTATTGATTTCTTTTTATAGGATATGATTGGTTTTCACTAATTTTTTTTACTGATTGTTGTAGTGATTGTATCAATGAAAGGTTAGAGCCTTGATGCGTTATCAGAAAACATTAGATGGGATGAGGTCATGGTCTACGGTTGATCTCAACTCGGCCTTGGATGAAGGAGTGAAAGCAGCTAATTAGTTCATTTAATTTATTAGGAAATCGAGTCGATAGGTTCGCTTAAATGAAGGTACGTCAATCAAAATCTTATTAGAGATTTCTGAATGACTAAGGTGTTTGCATCTGCTTAGCCGTGGTGTTAGCATTCTCTCATGAATATGTTTCTGTCTATAAAGAAAAAAGAAAAAAAAAGTCAGTGATTTGTGAAATAGAGATTCTACTTAAAATCAAGGATTATGGTTCGCCATTTCTTATACTTTGGTTTTAGGCTTAAGTGACATAAGATCAATCTTATGATGCTGAATTGTGGTTTGGTATGCTTATGGCATGAGTTGCTATTTATTATAGCACTATTTTTTCATGATTGACTGTCGCTTAGCTTTTTGATACTTATTTGTAGTGGTACACGTTGTAAACGGCGATAATGCTTTTGAATGACGGTTTTCATTGGTTTTCATCTAGGCCACCAGGCCGTTCGTTGCCGCTATATATGCCGGGTAGCGAACCCTTCGTTGCCACTATGTATGTTGGCAGCGGTTGATGATATTGTTGTTTCTACATTTATGAAACTAAAATCATTTGTTAGATCATTTGGTGAAGGCTGTGATAAGTAGCAATGCCTTCGATCAAACTCAGGTTACACGAACCCATGATTTGGGTTCAAGTAAGTTGATTACATTCTTTCGAGAATGCACCAACAAAGAGACAATAAGGCATATGATTGTGTTAGTTTTCATATCTCTTGTTGCGATACCTTGGTTGACCGACCACAATTTCATTGTGGTTGCCGATTATGAAGAGAGTCTGGTAATTGGCGATGATGATATTGTTTTACGCGTGTGTTCGTCGTCTTCCAACTATAATTAGTTTGGCAATAATAATGGTTGTCACCGACCTGATTTTCGGCGTGGCATCACGACGTCGTGCTTGAAGCCATATCAGGTCGATTGCTTGAATCAAAGGTACCATGTGTTCAGCTCTGAGCCATTACAGTTCGGTTACCACGTGTTCTGTTGGGTGCTTTTTTTTTTTGGGTAAAAGGGCCTCATCCCCGGTAAAATATATTCCCAAAAAGCGATGAAGTACAATGGAATGTAGCGGAAATGCTACATTAACCTCAAGCTAACCAGCTTGAACAACCACTAAATCATCTGTTGGGTGCTTTACTTTTCCTTAAATGTACTGTTTGGTGATAAGGTATGCTTTACTCTTTGGTCCTAAGGCCTGGACCATTAAAAATGGTGTTATGCTAACATTCACTTATTTTTTGTTACATATGCTTGTGCGGGTGTTGGAACAAGGGTCGTGCGCTCAGTGGGAGACAATGATCACAAACGGATGTTTCCCCAAGGTAAATGCTTGGTTTTCATATTTTTTCTATTCAACATTTTGACTTTATACTGAATGTTATTGTAGTTCGATTTATTTCTAATATGTTCAAGAATATGGAGTTCAAATTCACTAATTGGTAGCGTTTATACGGGTTACACGGGTGAGTTGGAACATAATCTGTTATTTGTGGTACAGTTTTTATAGTTATTGAATCTGATGAGTTTGGTGTAATCAATTTTGGACTGAAAATGCTAAAGTGCTTTTAAACCTAAGCGGCGGTATGTTATTGAGTTTGACCAAGTTTTGCTTTTCGTCGTCTGTTGCTGATGTTTCGTCTTTTTTTCCTTGCAGACACTGAACAATAGTCGGTTAACTAAGCACAGATTTTGCCTTCGTGAGACTATCGAATGGACAACGTGGTGCTGGTCAGCCATTGAGATACATGAATCCAGTTATGTGTGCAACGCAGGTACGTACCTTTTTACGTTCTTTATTTTGGGGTTGTATACCTTTGCGATATTAGCATTTCAATGGATTTGGTAAGTTAGCTTTTGCTTCTCTCACGATCATTTTTCTAAGAGATGCTTCGTTCTTCTTTTCTAGCAGACACATTTGTCCCAACAAAAACATGAGAAGACGCTTCGAGCCAAGTCATATGAGAAAGGAACATATACAGTGTGTTAGTGGAGGTGATAACAGCTTTTTCTAAACTGTTGTGTTAGTACATTGCTGTTAGTTTTAAGTTTCAAATTATGTTCCTTCTTCTAAAAGAGTTCGCCTATTTTTTTTCATGTACCAGGCAATTGAGAAGGATTACATGATCAGTTTTACCAACACCAGAAATACAAAACATTTATGTAGATGCAGATGTGTGCAGAAGATGAATGACCAACCGTTCATGCATCCCTGCCATGGAGAGTAGCATCTTTAGTTCTACGTGCAACAAAGGTACAAATTTTTTTTTTGCATTGTTTTTTTTGG
Source organism: Glebionis coronaria (assembly GCA_025667525.1). Classification (NCBI taxonomy): domain Eukaryota; kingdom Viridiplantae; phylum Streptophyta; class Magnoliopsida; order Asterales; family Asteraceae; genus Glebionis; species Glebionis coronaria. The sequence continues at coordinate 316,544,879 of CM046876.1, read as the reverse complement.
GGTTGTCTGACTTTGAGACAATAATAATTTTTCTAAATTTACTATATTAAGCAAATACTATAGGCTGCTAAACTAATAATCATTTTATCATGTGGGATTAATTAAACTTGATGTATCGTCTTTTCCCATGAGTGGTTAAAATTCAATATGGTCCGGTTTTGACTTCGTGTAGATATTGTGTGTATTAAATTTGGTTTACCCTTCAATTTGCACCCTCCTTTATAATAAAGGATTAGGAGAACTACTTAAAGCATGTATATTATGTCCATGGATGCCAATAATATTTCCAGGTTAATTACATTCACCCAAGTTAGACGTTAGATTTAAATCTTGCATTGAATTTTTATAGACAACGTTAGTTTTAAAACCGGAGTTTAGTTTATTTGCATGTGAATTATGTGCAACGTAATTTAGCTTATAGATGCTGAGCAATATCATAGGACAAATAAACCTTGGTGTATCGTCTAATAAAAAGACCCTTGACACTATTTTATTTTGTCAAAACTTGGTGCCAACACCTATAGAGAAGAACTATGATAGTAGTGTTTGCGTAAATAGTTTTTGGGGTAATATGCATATCGCCTGTTTTTGTTGCAACAATATTTGTTAAAAGTTCTTACACTTGAACAAATTATGTCCACTTTTTGTTCAGGTAAGCCTTGTTCAGGCTCAAAGACTTGCACTGATTATTTGGTTTGCATACGAACAGACGTTTATGCTGAAAAAACAGCCGACGAAGGTCATGTTGCGGGAATAGTTACTGAGTGTTGGAGAATGCAGAAACAAATCAAGTAATCAATGCATAGTAGGCCTCCGGTTACTAAAACTTATGTAACTATCTACATTCGTAACGTCTGTTCATTACATATCGCTTGTTAACTTCTACCAGGTCTTATTATATGAATGTCTTCTATATCTATCCCGCGGCGGAGCGCGGGCATCAATCCTAGTACGTCATTTTACTAGTGGAAAGTGTTTTAGTTTTGGAGCTTGTAGAGCCGAATGTTTACCCGGTGTTTATGAAATAACATATATTCCATTTGGTAGAGACTAACATATATGAGTTTGTATGAAGTAAATCACTTATTAGTTTGGTATAGCAAAGTGTGAACCTCAAAGGCTTTTTGTAGAGGATAACAAAACGTGAAAGGAAGAATTACTTGAACTTGAGCAGTTCTCTGGAATTGATGCTACACCTTGGGGTTGCAGTCCCTTCTTGTTAGCACGGATATTAATATATCTATTTTTAGTATAATCGTTTTCTCCTCCAATCGACTCGAATTAAAATCCAATTTTATCGTTAAGACTTTATTTGTTCTTGGTTAATAATAATTGTTTGGTATCTATTGTCTAATTAAACTCAAAATGGGGAAAATATGTAGGCTAAGGAATATATAAAAAATAAAAGCGCAATTAATTTACATAAAATTATTCTAAAATGCAATATAGAATTAAACTACAAATGTAGATCTAGATGCAACAAAAATAAACTATAATTAAAAATAATAATAAATCTAAATGCGAAACTATAATGCAAGCACGTAATATCAAATAATAGTGACAAAAAAATGAAACCATAAAGATAAACTTAAAAATAAAGCATAAAGATTCAACTTTTTATGCTTATTAATCTTTTTAGATGATAAAGCTACAAACGTTTTATACTTTTAAGCTTAATAATCACAAAAAGGTGTAAACTTTTTACTAATAATAAGCTTATCTAAAAGAAATCTAAATTTTATAACTTTTAATCTATTTTTTAAAAGAATAATAATAACTAAAACTAATTAAACAGATTTTTATAAAAAAATAAAACTTTTATGAAAACAATTTAAACTATAATGATCTAATTAATTAAACTAAACCGTTTAAGCTATAAAAATAAGAAGGAGAGAATTATGGTACCCGTGGTTCATAGATAACGCTCTAAAACAACATCAACAAAATCAACAACACATGACCCGTAAAGTAAACGGCCTCCAATTACCAAAATTATCAAAATCAAAACCCGATTTGGCCCGTAAAGTACACGGCTTCTCAAATTACCCAAAACTACACAACTTTCGTCAACCAAACGCTCTAACTAATCGAACTAATCAACCAAACCTATTCAACCCATTTGCTTCTCTTCAAAAGTGATAGATCGATACGCCGAGATCAAAGAAAACATAAAAGGTTAGGATAACAAGCAATAATTATTATAAGACAAAGAGATTTAATTAAAACTAATAGATCTAAATTTTTTTTTATATTTTATAAAAGTATTTTAAATTTTAAAGCTAAAAATTATAGATCTACTTAATCTATTAAAAACCTAATAGATCTAAACTATTTTTAAAGGTTTTAAAAAATATTTTAAATTTTAAACTCTAAACTTATAGATCTAAACTTTTTAATATAAAAAACTAATAGATCTAACTATTTTTTTGGTTTTTATGAAAGTAATTTTAATTTTTAAGCTTAAACTAATATATCTAAAAAAACTAATAGATAAAAACTAAAAGTACTTATTCAAAAAAAAACTAGCTTATAAATAAGTTGTAAGCCTAAGCATAAAACTTATGTGATTTAAAAGCTAAAAAGCTAATTAAATAATTATTCCAAAAATAAGCTAGATCTACTAAAATAAGGCAACAATAAGATTAAAATAAACTTGTATATAAATCTAACTTATTAGGAAAAAATTATATAAACTTATCCCAAATAATAAGCTAGATTAAAGATAAGTAAAAAGAAAGGAAGAACGAGAATTAACTAAGGAGATTAAGCTAAAAGATTAATTTATTAAAAGGTGAAAAAGCTTAATGAATAAGCTATTACAAACTTGAAAGATAAATACAAAATTTAAGTATGTGTAAAACTAAATAAGGAAAAACTTGATAAAAATATGGGGAAGGGGGGCTTTATATAGGCAGCCACAATGGGGGGGGGGGGGGGGTATTTTAGTCACTTCACATCTTTTCTTAGCTTAAAAGTTACGAATATTGAGGCCAGCTGGCCTTGCCTTCCTTGTTAATATCACCTTCTAGAAGTCTTTTGTTATATTCTTCATTCTTGTACAAATCATTAGCTTGACGCACGCCAGAACTCTTCTTGTTTTCATCGTCGTGCCACGTGGCGAGCTGTGATTGGTCAGCCGTCACTGCTCCTTTTCCATGTCTGCAATTCCCAGACACCTCGTACTGACACGTCAGACTGACGTGTCAGCGCCGCCAGTGCAACCTCTGACTGCCACGTGTCGCGTCCTGATTGGCCAGCCGCCGCTGCTACAGTACCTGGTACCTGCACATTTATGACATGTCAGTTTCCACATGGCGCGTTGGTATTGGCCAGCCGCCGCCACGTGGTGCTAACATCATCGCTGACGTCAGCTGGTCTGGGTCGGTTCGGAACTGGTCTGGACCAGGTCTGGTCCGAACCGGATCTGGACCGGGTCTGGTCTAAATAGGGTCTAGTCTGACTTGAACCGGTCTGGTCTAGCTCAAACTGGTCTGAACCGGTTGGCATGTGGACCACTCTCGTAGTGGCACGTGGCACTGAGTACATATACTCAGCCAACGCCACCCCAAGACTCGAACTTGGGTCTCCTATGCCAAAGTACAAAGACGTTGCCAGTGTGCCAAGCATCGTTTTGTATTTATATACGCAAAATCAAATCTTTAACCCCCTTTTCGTTTAGTTGACCAGACGAGTTGACCCCCCCTTTGACTGTGTTTGACTTAGTTTTAACAACAATAATAATAATAGTCCCATTGTTGTGGGTACGGTGTGGAGGCGTTTTGTTTCGAAGGTTTGTGCTGTTATGATTGGTCATTCGTTAGATGGTTGCATGAATGACATACAGTTTGGTGTTGGGGTATCGGGCGGTGGAGAGGCCATTCTTCATGCTGTTAATCGGTTGATTGAGGACTGGGGAGATGATGTAGGTCTATCAATGTTGTTGGTGGACTTCAGAAATGCCTTCAACTTGGTCGATCGTGAAGTTATGTTGCAGGAGGTTCGTATTCGTTGCTCTGCTATTTCACGTTGGGTGGAATTTTGTTATTCCAACCCAGCTAGATTGTATTATGGGGAGCATACCTTATTGTCATGCCAAGGTGTGCAACAAGGTGATCCACTTGGACCTCTGCTTTTTGCCTTAGTGTTACATCCGTTGATATGTAAGATTAGAGACTCTTTTAGCCTTTTCCTCCAGGCTTGGTATTTCGATGATGGCACAATTATTTGGGATACCTTGGTTGTGGGGAAGGTGTTAGAGCTTATTATGTAGGATTGACCTCGTCGTGGCTTGCATCTTAATGTTGATAAAACTGAGGTTTTTTTCCCAAAAGAAGACCCAAGAAGTAGACTTGTGGGTGTTTTCTCGCATAATATTTCTCGACCTTTGCATGGTGTTGAATTACTAGGTGGGTCTGCCAGTGTGGATTTTGAGTTTAGTAGTCAACTTGTGATGAAGAGGGTTGCCAAATTTGTTGAGCTTATGGACGTTGTTGCTAAGATTAATGATCCTCAGTGTGAGTTGTTACTCCTCCGTACTTGTGCGGGTATATCCAAACTATATTTTGTTACGCGTACATGTTCTCCCTGTGTCTTCGAGCGGGCTCGGTGCTCTTTTGATATGGCTCTTCGTTATGCTCTTGAACGTATTGTTACTACTTCTGGGCCTGGATTTGGTGATTGGCAGTGGAAGCTTGCCACTTTACCCTTTGCATTTGGTGGGCTTGGTGTTTATTCTGCAGGTGATGTTTTGAACTAGGCGTTCCTTGCGTCTAGACTTCAGTCTGCTACCTTGCAATCTATGTTGCTTCGACATTCTGATATTGTTACCTATGGGGATGCCTTTGATGACGCGTTGAGTACTTTTAATTCGGAAATGAAGATTGATCTTTTGAGAAATCTAAGTGAGATCGATGCCCCCAAACTTATGAAGATATTGGCAGATATATATTTCACACATGTTACTCAAATGGCTGAATCTACTTTTTCCTTATCTACTCGACAGATGGCTTTATGGAAGTCTCAGATGGAGGACCCTAGGACTTACCGATGTGTATTATGCTATTGGTTAGGTGTTCACTTATTTTCTGTTCCAAAGCCGTGCTCAGCTTGTTCCAGGGTCTTTATAGGGGATATTTATGGGGATCATGCTATATTGTGCGCTGGTATTGTTGGTATTAAACACCAGCATAACATTGTGAGATCCTTGTTGACATTTGTGTTCGGTCAGGGATTTCAGTGGGTAAATAGGTTGATATTGGACTGGGTGGACGTCGGGACAAATCATTACGCCCAGTTGATATGTTGCTTTACTCGTGGGATAGAGGTACTGATATATGTGTGGATCTCACAGGGTCATCTCCCTTGACACAATCTGGGATGGTTGATTTTGTTCTAGGCTAGGCAGTGATTGAGGCAGCAATGCGTAAACGTGTCAAGTACGAGGCTAAGTACGCGGATATTGGATACGGTTTTCTCCCTTTCCCTTTCTCTTCCTTTGGAGAACTTGAGAAGGATGCTGTGAGCTTACTAAAGCGGATCCGAAGTTTCTCCATAACTCAAGATCTTAGAGCACGTGCGACTATTCACATTTTTAATAACATCAGTTTCGCTATAGCTAAAGGAGTGGGGGCCTAGATAGTATCTCGGCTCCCCACTAACTATTTGTAAATCCTATTATTCTAATAAAGTGATGTTGATAATTAAAAAAAAATTAAAAAAAATAAAAAAATAATATATTACGAAAATTAATATTTTTAATCAAAACTTTATTTTATTTATTTTCTGAAATTAATTTATTTATATTATTTATATTATTAAATTCTTAAAAACTATTTATTTAATTTAAAAACTTAATAAACTTTAAAATTTCATAGAAAATAAACAGTAAGGAGTTATGACGCGAGGTCGGGACCGTTGTCTTCGTAATTTCGTGCTCTTCAATGTGGTTTATTAGTGGATGACTTTGGAGATTGGCAAAAATGGTCCTTGTTGTAAAATCTTCATCTTTAGCCCTCTAGACTTCATTCATTTGGCACTTTTTGGTCCTTTGACTTTATCTTTGGCTTTTTCTTTGATAAATGATCGTGAAATCCCGTGTTTTTGTTACTTTTGATCTTTTATACCTATTTCACAATAAAAACGCAAACCACGCATAATTCTGACATTTACGATATTAATTACACGTTTTGGTCTAGTTTTTCATTGTTTTAAATGGTAAAAGGATAAGTGTTTACACACTTATTAAATCGCCTACACTTGACCATTGCAATGTCCCCATGGAATGCACAATTTCAAAGCACAAAGTTACATTTTCATCATAATTAACCTATCTCGGCCTTTATTACGATATACTATTACTAGTACAATGAAAAGAAACTTAAAACGATGAAAACATAAAAGATAGAACAATTTCGTTCAATTTATTAACTTTGAAATTGTTAGATGGAAGAAACTCATAAAGAAATCTAGGACTTAAATTAGGGCTTGTGGTGTCTTGAAGTTTTATCACCCTCAAGTTTCACGTTCCCGAAACCAAGCGTAAAAAAGAGATCATTGTAATTAAAAGTTAGTAAAGCTAACACTTACTCATGTGGTTTAATTATTCACTTAGACCCCCTTATTCCTACGGTGTATTTTTTTTATCTTGAATGAACACGAGGATGCATTTTTGACTTATTTCGATAATTTATTAAGGGCGAAAATAAAGTAGGACGATTTAATCAATAGTTAGCTAAAGGACAAAATCTTTTAAAACGGCTTCTCGAAACCTCATAAAGTTCATATCTTGGCATAACTCGTTTAACGATTTGTGACCTTTCTCGGACCGATATTTGGCATTGACTTCAAACTTCAAATCTTGAGAGACATTCTTGAAATTATGGTCTTCTCTTCATTTTGGTACACATCTTCATTTGGAGTGAGAGATGCTTCAAACTTTGACCACGACTTCTTCATTTATCCTTGTCTTTATTTAGGATTTTGATATACAACGATCCGCCTCCTTTTCGGACTTGGATCTATTTATCCTCATACCTTGTTAGGGTCTTTTTGGATAGACTTCTCCATGATCTTTAGGGGGGTATTTGCTTCTGGTCGTGTGTCTTGATCCTTCATATTGATTTGGATTAATGATCTTCACATCATCTTAGGATCTTTAGCAAAAGAAAGTGAATCCTCATTCCTTGTGAGGGCCTTTTTGGACTCAGATATCCTCATGCCTTGTTAGGGGCTTTTTGGATACGCCAATCTTCGCGTCCCGCTTCAATTAGTTATGCCTTGGCTATGAACTCTAATTAATCTCGAGAAACTTTTAAACGATTTTGGGCTAGAAGCTAAGTAACTTTTCAAATCGTACGACCTTATTTATTGCATTTATTTATTTGACAAGTGATGGGAGAAAAAGCTCATAAGTAACTCACATAAGTTTATGAAAGAATACAAAACTTATAATTGACTCTATCATTTCTCGTTCTCCACAATTTAAAATCTCAAAGAATGAGACTTGTGGATGCTTAGCCTAATAAACCAATTAAGGTCCATATGGTTAAAGATACTAGCTAGAGTAAACTTGGATAAGTAAACTCGGGTTGAGTCAAAATATTCACGACGGGCCTAATAAATCCAAGACGTCTAAACTTGTTAAAACAATTTTTATTCATTTTTTTCTCTTTTGACTTTATTCATGAAATGGAATATATACATATGATGGTGGTGAAAAAAGGAAAGAAGATAAAAGAAAATAAATGAAAAATACTACTAGGCCAAAATAGATCATAAATTTTGAAAAACATCGAAAAAATATTAATTTTCCGGTTAAAATGAGGACATATTCATGGAAAAACCCACTTAACTTCGATAGAAGTCTCCCGTTCACTTAATATAAACATTGTCCTCAATATTTAAGCATGTGGAAGTAAACCCCCTACACATAGGACAATTTGTACTGATAGTTGTAAAATTAGACACTCGCTTTAGGAAAAACAAGCACCTAAAATATAGGGTAAGCACGACGATTTAGGAAAACCGTGTGTAAATGACCCAATGAAGTGAGTTCGTTCTCGAGGAGGCTAGTGCGTTGTGTAATGAATTGATTAATGATTTGTGATTATATTTAGAAGAAAAGAAAATAGAAATGGGGTAAGAAAAGAATGACGGTTACGAAGACGGATCGAGCTAAGACGAAAAGATCGTTCACGTAAAACCGTAAAAAGCTACAAATTAAAAATTTTAAACCTAAAAAATAATTAAAAGCTAAACTAAGTCTAAAATAATATAAATAAGAATAAAAATCCAATAAAAATATTTTAAAACCTTTTATTAATTAAATATTCAATTTTAAATGCTAATTAAAGCCCTAAAATTAAATATAATTAACAAAATGTCCAAAATATTATTTTATTGAACAAATAACTTACTTATATTATCTAAAGACTAAAAAGTATTTTTCCTAAATTTTAAAAACTATTTTTCTATTTTTAAATAACTACAAACTATTTTTAAACTAAAATAATTATAAAAAATAATAAAATAATGCCAAAAATAATTTGACACTTTTAAAAATCCTAAATTACTCTAATGAACAGTATAAAAATGAAAAAGTTTGAAAAATATAAACTTTTTCACTAAAGGACAAAACAGATTAATATTAAAACCCTAATTAAACTAATTTAATTCTAGAAAATAATTTGAAAGATGAACAGTAAAAACTTTTTTAATTAAAAATCTTAAAATGTTTTTCTTAATCTATGAAAATTGATAAAACTGAAAAATAATAATTTTTTACACTAAATGCCAAAAACAGAAATATTAAAAAGTAATAAAAATAGCTAATTAACCTAAAAATAGCAAAGGAACAGTAAATTAAAAACTAATTAAACTGAAAAATCAGAAATTAAATAAGAAAAATATTGAAAAAAGTTTCAAGTCCTAATTCTTATTTTCATGCACTAAAGACAAAAATAATAGAAAGCTGATAGTGACACTTGGAAATCTTTTGTCTGCTTGTGTAGCAGTGGAAATAATTGTGCAAGCAGGGGGAACTTTGTTCCCACTGCTAGTGTAAATTGTTGGTCAGTTGACCAATAAGCTCAGGAGAGCTTATTTGAGGGCTTATCTTGGGCAATAAGGCAACCCCACAACCAGTTGGGTTGTGGGGAGTCAATAATAGCACAAAAACACACAATCGCTTCACAAATTCAACCACAAATGGCACCAAAAGTTACTGATTAAGGACCTAGGTTTCTGATGAACAATAGACCCTTTTTTACTTGCACAAAAGTGAATTTTAAAGCCTCAAATCTTGCACACAAACTAAGCAAATGACATACAACCAATAGCAAACCCTAGAATGACCTATCTCCTAACAATTTATCAAATTTGAAGGCAAAATTTTCACAAAACAGGCATGAATAAGGACCTTACTGATTTTTACTACTTAAGCCATATTTTTAGCATGCAAATGTGTTTAAAGCTCTACCAAACTGAAAACCTAATAACAATGTCACCTAATAACAACCAAATGAGTGTGTGTGATAGGTTTTTAACAGGTTTATACACTTTTAAGCCTATTACATCCCTAATCCCAAACATACCTTAATTTTCAGAAGCTGAAAATTTTCAAACCAAATGAAGTCAAATCCAAACCAAATCAATAGGAACTTAATCTAACATTCAAACAACATCAAAACAAGCATGTAAACCAACAATTAGACAGATTTCATGAACTTCAACCAAATCTCATAAATCAACAAAATCTGAAAACTAAAACAAGGTATAAGTAAGTTACCTTGTGAGACCCACATCCAGGTCCCACAATGGCTGCAATGCCACCTCCTAAAAGCCCGGTCTTGTGCTGATCCTTTTTGCAGCTTGAATACAAGAAGATGATGATGATGAAAGCCTTTCTTCTTGTTTGAACCTGCACAATCACCACCAAACAGGGAAACAAATCCAATCTTCAATAAGCTAAGCCCACAAGCTGGTGTCAAGAGCTTGTGGGGGTAGCTTATGAAACAGTAAGCTTAACAACCAACAAATGGTTTTCTGAAAAATCTTTTGAACTCAAATCCAACTCGAAAACTGAAAATTCAAAAATGTTTTACCAAATAAAAATGATGGAACTCAGATTCTTCACAAGCTATACCAACTTTTAAACAAGGAAAAGGAATTACTTTTGTTTAACAAATACCAACTTTCATTAATTTTAAAAAGGGATTACAAAACTTTGAAAAATCTAGAACAAGAGATATGGGACACATACGTCTCATATTTATACAGTAGCAAGAAGATTCTAGATTACTAAAACCCTAATACATGAAAGTCCTAAACTACCCTTGGACTGAACTTGGAATCTTGGTCAAAATGCGTTCCATGTGATGATTGTGATGTGCAAGCTGGCTTGGAGTGATCTTGGTTGTCGAAATGGTCTTGGGGGCCAAGGAGTCCATCTCATTCGTTCAATTGGTTGGGTTTTGAACTTGGGGAAGAAAGGGACCTTGCAGGGGAGGGTCCCACAAGACACATGGGTGTGTCTTGGTCATGGTTTTGGTGTGGGTTTTGGTGACAAAGACCCTAATCAGTGATCTGGAAAATGGTTAGCAAAAACCCCTTGTATTTAAGTCAATTAGGTCTGGGTAATTCTAGGGTTTATGTGGGATTAGGCTTGGGTTTAATCTAGTTTGGGGATAAGAGTTTTTAAATTAAGTGTTTAGTGGGAAAAGTTGTTGACTGTTTGACCAGGTTTATTAATAAACCTGGTGGTGGTGGGTTGTGGGCTTTAGACGGGTTAATGGGTTGGGTAAAAGGGTAGGGTCGGGTTAAAGGTGACGTGTCAGTTTATGAGTGGTGGGAGAGAGTTTGATGTCTGGCAGAAATGGTCCCCCAACTCTCTTGTCTTGTTCACTTGGTAATAAACAGCCATAAATCCCCAATTCCTTTGTAAATAACTTTGGGCAGTTGGCAAATTTGGCACAATAACTTTTCAAGCCATAAATAAGGACTATTCATGCACTCTTCTCATTCTTCAAGGATCATTCTTGTACAATGCTCAAACTTTAGGGATTTTTCTTGTACAAATGACTATTGGAGGGTCATTTGTGACAAGTCTTCAAAGATGAGGGACTAAACTTGACATTCTTCAATTCTTCAAGGTCATTTTTGGAAATTCCAGATTCGGGTTCGGTTCATTGTGCGGCTTCGTTTCCCGTGTTCGTTTTTGAATGATTCTTGTGATCTTTTTGTCTTTTCCTCAATATCCGTACCTAAAATACACAAGTAACAAACACGAGCATATATTTGGCAGTTTTAATGATATTTTATGTATTTTAAGACCGATTTGGACGATGAGACTATGTATAAAAGCAGTCTCATCACTCCCCCATACTAAACCATTGCCGTGCCCTCACGCAATGCTAGAATAAAGTATCGTAGCACCTCCAAAATTCATATTTATTCACTTTTATTGAATCATAAACTAGCTACACTACTACTATTACTACTACTTGCGTTTTAGACATAATGTATGATTTTCATCGCAAAATGGGACGTTTAGGTTCATAGAATAAGAACACGTGAATGCTTCGTTAGAAATAATTTCGTCGTCCTCGATTTTCACCCTAATTCCATGCCAAGCGTGCAACGAGATCATTGTCATTATAAGTTAGTAATGCTAACACTACTCATATGCTCTAATCACGTACTTATCCTCCCATGATTCCTAAGTTGTATCTCTTATATTTTATTTTGTCTTGAATGTTTCACGAGGATACATTGTTTGACTTATGCGATAATAGAGATTTAGGTCTAAAAATAGAGTCCTAGCGGTGTAACTAAGACCATCAAATCAATAACCCCTCCTAATAGACAACGATGTCAAAAAATTAAGTTGACAAGAAGAATCGATAAACACGGTTTTATAACGGTTTTGAACATGAGACTTATTACCAAGACTTTTATACGCCCCCTAATGGAAGGGCCTTATTATCTTTGGTTTACCTCCATCTTTTATTCAACTTCGCCATGAAGCTTTTATTATGACTTCGGTCTTGCCTTGCCTTTTATTATCCGCCTCATCAGTGGTTTTATTAGCCAAAGACGTATATCCTCACGCTAAGGCGAATTTTGGATCTTTAAATCTTCGAAGATTAAGGCTTGATTCACTTTCAATTTTGCATAGATTTTTCGGCCTTGTGGGGCTTCAAATTGTTTGCTAGATTTAGGTGAGCACTTGAAATCTTATTATTGGGTGAAGCTTTCGATTATTAGGGTGTCAATACTTCAAAACCGTGACGCTGGCGATACCTTAATGTCTTCCCAGTTTAATTACACGGAAGCTACTAGAAAAGACTAGAAACCCAACAATCCTAACTAAACCGTTAAGTCAATATTTATTAAGCAAAAAATATTTACAAGCGAAGGGAGAATAAGCAAACAACGAGAACACATGAGTTATTGAAAGAATACGAGTACTCTACGTTTAGCATAGTAACTTATAATTAACTCTATCATTTCTCGTCCTCATTTAAGAGACTTAGCCTAATGTGTAGTTAAGGAACCAAAGCTAAGTGCTCAACACGCACGGTCGAGTCAAAAATTACTCTTATTCTCGCCATCGGAAAATCTACATTCGTGTCTTCAAACACTTATAAAACATGAGAAAAATTTTAAAATTTGGCCATTTTTAGCCTTATTTTGCAACAAAACGATAAACAAAAAGATAAACTTTGGAAAGCGTGAAGGTTTGGCAAGGCAAGTATCTATTCACCCCCCCCATACTAAAGTTAAACATTGTCCTCAATGTTTCGAGTCTAGGGGTGCAAACACCCCCATACTAGAGACGTAGTCGAATGCCTAATCTAGCATGGAAAGGGTGTAACCGTTAAATCAATAGCCGTTTATGAAGTGTGCTATAAACCTAAGGTTAGAACATCAAAGGATATATCATTTGGATATTGAGAAAGTCTTCCAAGCAAACGATCGAGTGCTCCTATAAAACGAACACGAGAGTCTCCAATCGTGAAGATCATGATCTAAAGACCACAATGCACAAACAACCACGGAACAAAGGTTGGAAGGGCACAAATCCCCTCACATTAACTAATTAGAAAGCAATAATATGTACATGGATAAGCATGGGTCTCCCCCACGAGGCACCTTGTTTTTGATAACCGAGTCAAAAGCTCGACTCGAATCCCCATAAATGTGATCATTTAGGGATTATCTTGGTGTGGTCAATTTTTGGTGGGGCTTACATGATAAACAAGGCCAAAAAACAACTGGTATTAAGGACTAAGTCCTTTGATGGTGCAAAATACCGGGATCGAAGATGGCGTTCTCGTTTTCATTGGAAAAACAAATCAACGCCACTTCATCATGTGCCAACAAAAACCCAAAGGGTTTCAAGAAAATAGATGAGAAGAAATAGAAGGGTGGGACAATGGGTAAGTCATAAAAAACATGAGCTACTCGAGGTAGACTCGCACCAATCAAATAGAAATATTTTCCATTTATTGCATCGGTGGAAGACCGAGATTTCCCTTTATAAGCAATTCCGGGATCAAATATCTCGTCCTCGGTGGAGAAAGGGGAGGGAACATAAGGGGCTTCCCCCACACTAAGTCCACACAAAGCATCGTCAAAAGGAGAAGACGAGCTTGTAGTACTCAATACACGTGGTGATGACGGAGTTAGAGTTGTAGAAAAATCTTTTAAATTCAATTCAAAATCTTTCCCTTTTTCATCTTTTAAATTCTCCTTATGAAAACCCGACTTAATTATGTCAAAAATATTTGGTGTTTCTAAAGCAATATTAGTCACACTAAAAATTCTCACATTTGAAAACCGTTTTGGTAAAGGTGGTGGTAAGTTTTCAAAACGTTTGTCAACAAAGAAAACTCCCCCATTTGGGTCAACATATTCATCATCCGAAGAATCATTCATAATTGGAATCGTAGGCTTAACACTCTTAACCTCCACCGGCGGAGGGGACGGAACTTCATTTTTATCATCAACTTCAAAAACTCTTTTTGAAATCTTTTTGCAAATGTTTTTGATAGGACTAACATTGTTCAAAGACGTGATAGAATACACATGAGAAAGTGTGGAGTTTTGAGTTGCATTAATGACGAGTTTTTCCTCATTGAAACGAAGAGTGATTTTCCTAGCATGCACATCAATAAGTGCTCTCGAGGTATCCAAAAATGATCGACCTAAAATTAGAGGAACTTTAGGATCGATAGGGATGTCAACAACAATAAAGTCTACGGGATAGTAGAATTTTCCAACTTTCACGAAGACGTCCTCGGCTACTCAAGCTAGAATCGTAGAACGATCGGCCATCTCGATTGACATTCTCGAAGGAGTGAGATTGGGAAGATTGAGCGATTTAAAAATCTCAAGAGGCATCAAATTAATACTAGCACCAAGATTGGCCAAGGCGTAGCATTCCTCCATGTCTTGTATAGCACATGGGATTAAAAACTTGCCGGGATCACCGACTTTTTGAGGTATGCGGCTAAGAAAAACCGAAGAACAACTAGACGATTTTTTCAATTTCTCTTTGTTATTCAGCATACTTTTGAAGTTCGCGGCAAATCGAGGCATCATGACCAAGGCGTCGGCAAAACTTATATTAAAATGCAAGTCACGAAACATTTTCATAAAAAGTTCAAATTGATAATTATTTCGTTCTTGTGCCTTTTCCTTGTCTCGTCTTGAAGGGTAAGGTAAGGGTGGTGTGGGTTGGGGCATAGGCAAAGGCCTTGGAATCTCGGGTTCCATGATTGGTATGGTTCAAACGTAGGTGTGGTTTGAGCGGTACTTCGTGGGCTTGGACTTTGCTCCTTTTCAACCACCACCTCGGGTTCTTTCTCTTTTTCCTTCTCCATAGAAGTACTTGGACGAGAAATGGGTTCTTTGAAAGTTTTACCACTACGAGTAGTAATAACCTTCAATTCTCCTTTCGGGTTCACGATGGTATCACTAGGAAGACCACCCGAAGAAGAGGGTTTACACATGATAGCTTCAAACATTTTTCCCATTCGGTCTTCAAACTTAGATTGCCTAGCATCCGCTTTTAACAACTCTTGCTTAATCTCATGTTGACCTTGCTCCATTTTTTGTTGATTTTGTTGGAGTCGTTGAACATTTCCTTCCATTTTATTAGCATGAGTCTTAAGTTCATTAGCAAGTTCGTTTTTAAGCTCATTTTTCAACTCGGATCTTAAGCTAACCATTTCACGTTGCATATTATCAAACTTAGCATCATTTGCTTTTGCATAATTCAAAAATTCTCCTTGAAGATTTTTGGTGTGATCATTTTGAAAACCTTGAGTGGTAGTTTGAAAATCACGGTTTTGGTTTTGGTTTGAAATTTGCCCATTTCCACTTTGATAATTACCCTTGTTGTAATTACGTTGATTGCCTTGATAATTACCACATTGATTGTTGTTTCAATAATTATTAGAATTTTGATTTGGTGGAGCTTGATTTTGGCGGGAACCTTGACCGTTTTGGTTATAAGTTCCCGTGGCTACATAAGCACTCGAAGTGTTACCATCCGCGGTAATGCACTTAGAAAGATCATGAGCTCCACCACAAGACAAACAACTCTTAGCAACCGCTTTAACCGAAGCGGAATTTGAAGCTTCTTGAGCTTTCCAATGGGACATAAGGTTAGCAAATCTATCAAAAAACCGATTTTCTTCATTTGCTTCATCATGTAAGGCATTAATGCTACGAGACGATGATGAGCCCATTTTGGCAACACTCGGTGTGTGACGAGGGCTATAAACCTTAGACCTATTCTCGATTATCACCAAAGCTTCCTCAACCGTTTTACACAAAAAATTACCACCCGCGGCGGCATTTAAATAATCTCTTTCATGATCATTAAGTCCATTGTAAAACGTGTCAATTTGATGCAAGTCGGAAAAACCGTGATGAGGACATTCATGTAACATCTCCTTAAACCTATTCCAAGCCGTTGAAAAACTTTTATTTGATTCTTGTGAAAACTTTGAAATCTCGCTTTTCAAGTGCGTAGTCTTAGAGGGCGGAAAAAATTGGTTCACAAATTTTGAAACGAGATCCTTCCACGTCAATATAGAATTGGGTGGCTCTTTCTCTAACCAAATTTTAGCGGGTCCCGCTAAGGAATATGGAAAAAGCATCATCTTAATCGAGTCATTCGAGACATCCTTAAATTTGCAAGTAACGGTAAGACGATTGAATTGACGGATATGGTTGTGTGGATTGTCCTTCTCATCACCACGGAATTTGTTGTTTTGGATCATCGACAACAAACCCGTTTTCACCTCAAAATTCTCCGCAAGGATAGCGGGAATCACAATAGCCTCTCCATAACCCTCGGTGGGTGCTTGAAGTAACTCCATCATAGTTCGATTCGCCATGGTTGGTGCTTCTCTTACAATGGGTTCGTCAATAGGAGACTTCTCACTAGAATGATTAGGAGTGGGAGTTTTATTCTTTCGTTTACGTGCAGGTTTTGCTTGATTACGAGTTAGCATAAACGTCACGTACAACGAGGAGACGAGCAAAGAAGATTCTTTTTGGTGTTTTGTATTTTTTCAATTTTTTTGTGGTTTTTGATTGTATTAACCTTTTTGAATCTTGGTGAATGTATTAAGTAGACACAAATCTACAAATCTCCTCCTTAATCAAATCTCTCGATTAAAGAAGCCTCAAGGAATGAAAACGATCACGTGAAGTGAACGCCTTCGTTGACTTTAGAACGTTGGTCGAACACCAAAACGTTCAAGAGGGTTTAATCAAATGAAACCAAGAAAATATATATGATATGTAATAATACTTTGGGCGGCAAAACCCTCGATTATATTTCAAAATCAAATACTCACAAGCAAGCGGGGGAAACGAGGCGGCGCGAAGAACTTAAGAGCCTTTTTCCTTTAGGTTGTGAAATACGACCGCCTTATACCCACCTTATAGTTTGTATTTTTCAAAATCGAGCTTCTCGAAAGTATTTATCTATTTTTGCCTTTTTTCTTTGGTTTGAGATTCGAATACAATGATTGTGTAATGACCTCCCAAGTCAAGGTTGTGATTTCTCACGTATTTGGAGTACTTGTGAATTTGTTGTTCTACGTATACACTATATTAATAGTATTCACACAAAAACCGAAAACCGATAATACGTATTAGTAGAGTGCTACTAATACAAATACTAATTATGGTTAGTATATAAAAACAACAATTCCAATCAAAACACAACACGCCTCCCCGGCAGCGGCGCCAAAATGATAGTTGTAAAATTAGACACTTGCTTTAGGAAAAACAAGCACCTAAAATATAGGGTAAGCACGACGATTTAGGAAAACCGTATGTAAATGACCCAATAAAGTGAGTTCGTTCTCGAGGAGGCTAGTGCGTTGTGTAATGAATTGATTAATGATTTATGATTATATTTAGAAGAAAAGAAAATAGGTGGGGTAAGAAAAGAATGACGGTTACGAAGACGGATCGAGCTAAGACGAAAAGATCGTTCACGTAAAACCGTAAAAAGCTACAAATTAAAAATTTTAAACCTAAAAATTAATTAAAAGCTAAACTAAGTCTAAAACAATGTAAATAAGAATAAAAATCCAATAAAAATATTTTAAAACCTTTTATTAATTAAATATTCAATTTTAAATGCTAATTAAAGCCCTAAAATTAAATATAATTAACAAAATGTCCAAAATATTATTTTACTGAACAAATAACTTACTTATATTATCTAAAGACTAAAAAGTATTTTTCCTAAATTTTAAAAACTATTTTTCTATTTTTAAATCACTACAAACTATTTTTAAACTAAAATAATTATAAAAAATAATAAATAATGCCAATAATTTGACACTTTTAAAAATCCTAAATTACTCTAATGAACAGTAGAAAAATGAAAAAGTTTGAAAAATATAAATTTTTTCACTAAAGGACAAAATAGATTAATATTAAAACCCTAATTAAACTAATTTAATTCTAGAAAATAATTTGAATGATGAACAGTAAAAACTTTTTTAATTAAAAATCTTAAAATGTTTTTCTTAATCTAGGAAAATTGATAAAACTGAAAAATAACAGTTTTTTACGCTAAATGCCAAAAACAGAAATATTAAAAAGTATTAAAAATAGCTAATTAACCTAAAAAATAGCAAATGAACAGTAAATTAAAAACTAATTAAACTAAAAAATCAGAAATTAAATAAGAAAAATATTGAAAAAAGTTTCAAGTCCTAATTCTTATTTTCATGCACTAAAGACAAAAATAATAGAAAGCTGATAGTGACACTTGGAAATCTTTTGTCTACTTGTGTAGCAGTGGAAATAATTTTGCAAGGAGGGGGAACTTTGTTCCCACTGCTAGTGTAAATTGTTGGTCAGATGACCAATAAGCTTAGGAGAGCTTATTTGAGGGCTTATCTTGGGCAATAAGGCAACCCCACAACCAGTTGGGTTGTGGGGAGTCAATAATAGCACAAAAACACACAATCACTTCACAAATTCAACCACAAATGGCACAAAAAGTTACTGATTAAGGACTAGGTTTCTGATGAACAGTAGACCCTTTTTTACTTGCACAAAAGTGAATTTCAAAGCCTCAAATCTTGCACACAAACTAAGCAAATGACATACAACCAATAACAAACCCTAGAATGACCTATCTCCTAACAATTTATCAAATTTGAAGTCAAAATTTTCACAAAACAGGCATGAATAAGGACCTTACTGATTTTTACTACTTAAGCCATATTTTTAGCATGCAAATGTGTTTAAAGCTCTACCAAACTGAAAACCTAATAACATTGTCACCTAATAACAACCAAATGAGTGTGTGTGATAGGTTTTTAACAGGTTTATACACTTTTAAGCCTATTACATCCCTAATCCCAAACACACCTTAATTTTCAGAAGCTGAAAATTTTCAAACCAAATCAAGTCAAATCCAAACCAAATCAATAGGAACTTAATCTAACATTCAAACAACATCAAAACAAACATGTAAACCAACAATTAGATAGATTTCATGAACTTCAACCAAATCACATAAATCAACAAAATCTGAAAACTAAAACAAGGTATAAGTAAGTTACCTTGTGGGACCCACATCCAGGTCTCACAATGGTTGCAATGCCACCCCCTACAAGCCCGGGCTTTCGCTGATCCTTTTTGCAGCTTGAATACAAGATGATGATGATGATGATGAAAGCCTTTCTTCTTGTTTGAACCTGCACAATCACCACCAAACAGGGAAACAAATCCAAGCTTCAATAAGCTAAGCCCACAAGCTGGTGTCAAGAGCTTGTGGGGGTAGCTTATGAAACAGTAAGCTTAACAACCAACAAATGGTTTTCTGAAAAATCTTTTGAACTCAAATCCAACTTGAAAACTGAAAATTCAAAAATGTTTACCAAATAAAAATGATGGAACTCAGATTCTTCACAAGCTATACCAACTTTTAAACAAGGAAAAGGAATTACTTTTGTTTAACAAATACCAACTTTCATTAATTTTAAAAAGGGATTACAAAACTTTGAAAAATCTGGAACAAGAGATATAGGACACATACGTCCCATATTTATACAATAGCAAGAAGATTCTAGATAACTAAAACCCTAATACATGAAAGTCCTAAACTACCCTTGGACTGAACTTGGAATCTTGGTCAAAATGCGTTCCATGTGATGATTGTGATGTGCAAGCTGGCTTGGAGTGATCTTGGTTGTTGAAATGGTCTTGGGGGCCAAGGAGTCCATCTCATTCGTTCAATTGGTCGGGTTTTGAACTTGGGGAAGAAAGGGACGTTGCAGGAGAGGGTCCCACAAGACACATGGGTGTGTCTTGGTCATGGTTTTGGTGTGGGTTTTGGTGACAAAGACCCTAATCAGTGATCTGGAAAATGGTTAGCAAAAACCCCTTGTATTTAAGTCAATTAGGTCTGGGTAATTCTAGGGTTTATGTAGGATTAGGCTTGGGTTTAATCTGGTTTGGGGATAAGAGTTTTTAAATTAAGTGTTTAGTGGGAAAAGTTGGTGACTATTTGACCAGGTTTATTAATAAACCTGGTGGTGGTGGGTTGTGGGCTTTGGACGGGTTAATGGGTTGGGTAAAAGGGTAGGGTCGGGTTAAAGGTGACGTGTCAGTTTATGAGTGGTGGGAGAGAGTTTGATGTCTGGCAGAAATGGTCCCCCAACTCTCTTGTCTTGTTCACTTGGTAATAAACAGCCATAAATCCCCAATTCCTTTGTAAATAACTTTGGGCAGTTGGCAAATTTGGCACAATAACTTTTCAAGCCATAAATAAGGACTATTCATGCACTCTTCTCATTCTTCAAGGATCATCTTGTACAATGCTCAAACTTTAGGGATTTTTCTTGTACAAATGACTATTGGAGGGTCATTTGTGACAAGTCTTCAAAGATGAGGGACTAAACTTGACATTCTTCAATTCTTCAAGGTCATTTTTGGAAATTCCAGATTCGGGTCCGGTTCATTGTGCGGCTTCGTTTCCCGTGTTCGTTTTTGAATGATTCTTGTGATCTTTTTGTCTTTTCCTCAATATCCGTACCTAAAATACACAAGTAACAAACACGAGCATATATTTGGCAGTTTTAATGATATTTTATGCATTTTAAGCCCGATTTGGACGATGAGACTATGTATAAAAGCAGTCTCATCATGTACGTTTTTTAAATCTTGCTAAGGAAGAGACAACTAAAGTGATTACATTTATTCAACTTATTTATATACAAAACTGAATCAGAATAGCAAAAACAAATCAAAGAAACCGGGTACACGGGAACAAAGGATCACGTGTCGCGTCAAAAGCACCAAAGCTGGATCATTAAAGCACGTGTCTCTACACAACATTACAAAACACAACCTACTTGGCTCCCCTACACTTATTGGTGGAAATGGGTGAAGGTGAAAAAGGTGGAAAGGGTGGGAAACGTAAAATTCTAATCCTAGTTAAACGATGCTTAATTTTTTCTCACGAGTCTCTAGATCGACTCGATTTCCTGAATATCATCATTCAAATGGGAAATACCATGGAAAAACCGAGATTTCCTAAGGAGGAAAATCTCTCCATGATAAAAGGTGAAACATACTCATTTAAGGAATACCCCAAGAAAAATCCACCCGGGTAAAACACATAATTTCCACCACGAAAGGAAATATACCCATGGTGGTAAAATCACACAAGTATAAGTCGAGTGGGGTATCCTTAGGCAACGATCCCTTAAAGGAAAGGGTGGTACGGTGATAGTAGAAGGTGTGGTAAGGTGAAAGCGTAGCTCCGAATATTCCAAAAATGTTTCCTTTTATTTCATCAGATGGATACTGAGATGGCTCAAAAACTTTGATACCGGGATCGGACACCTTTTCCTTTAGGGGAAAATAAGAAAGACTCTCAGCGGAACTTGAAGAAGATCCGCTCATATATCTCACAATCTCATCCGAAGAAGGTGGAAAGAGAGGTGTCAAAACATAGGTACTCTGAATGTTGGTGTCGTCCGGTTTCTTTTCCTTTGAAACGGGTTTTTTAAAGTCCGAAGGAGGGTAAAGGCCATAATCGAAATCCAAACTAGGATAATCATGCTCATTAGGGAAGTAAGTATTGGGAACAGTGTCGAAATCTTCCTCAAAAGAGTAATCCTCTAAAGTAGTATCAAACGTTAGCGGTGGAGGATCCTCATCAAAAGGAGACTCAAGAGTGGGAGGATCACTCATAGAGATAAAAGGATCATTAGGGTTAGTAGGTGTCTCTTCAAATCCCTAACAAATGAGATCACTTAAAGAAGTGTCATCATTATAGTCGTCATAGAGTGGGGTATCAAAGAGTGGAGGCTCTAAAGGTGTCTCCCCAAGATCTAAAGAAGAATGAACACTTGAAAAAGTGTCATCACTATCGGTATCATAAATGGGATTATCTAAAAGTGGAGGCTCAAAAGGTGGTTCCTCTAAATCCAAAGTGGAATGATCACTTAAAGAAGATAAATCACTAAAATCATCATTATCTCCCTTATTTTCTTTAAAAAGTGGATTTGAATGTACCACAAAATCATTAAGATTAAATTCTTTAGTTTCAAAAGGATTGATAAAACTTTCTTCATTATCAAAATTAAGCACATCAATCATATTGACCGATTCTTTTCCATTTGATTTACTTGTGATCTTTCCCATTTTAAACACTTGTTGATCATCTCCAACCCTAAGAATTAATTCTCTTTCGGCTACGTCAACTAATGATTTTTCGGTTTTTAAGAATGGTCTACCAAGTATTAACGGAATACCAGGATCCATCTCATGGTCGAATACGATAAAGTCCGCGGTAAAAGTGAAGGTACCAACTCGAAGAAAAACGTCTTCGGTAATACCAACGGGGTATGCGAGAGTTCTATTAGCTAATTCGAGAGTCATGTGAGTCGGTACAAGGTCGGGTAATGATAATTGTTTCCATACCGAGAGTGGCATAAGATTGATGCTAGTACCGAGATCCGTAAAAGCCATGCAATCATTAATTTGAGGAAACGAGCAAGGTAACACGAAATGTCTGGGATCTCCTAGCTTTTCGGGAAGCTCTTTGAGAAGAATCGCGGAACAATTCTCATTTAAACGAGTGTTCACAAGCTCTACCATTTTTTCTTTCTTATTGAGGAAATCTTTGAACATTTTCACAAATTTAGGCATTTGAGAAAGTTCTTTAATAAGGCTAATATTAACACTCACTTGGGAAATCACTTTCAAAAAGTTGGAAACGTGAACGTCACCTTTGGTGAGAAACTTAGCCTTGTCCAACCTAGAGGGATAAGGGATACTGGGTTAGAAGTTGAAGGTTGAGAAGGAGAAGGACTTGCTTCTAGAATAACCTTAGGGTTAGGCTCTTTAGGAAATGGGGAACTAGTACTAGGAGTGGTAGTGGGAGGAATCACCGAAGGGGGAGTAGGATTACTCATTATGACCTCCGGGCCTTGTCTCTCCTTTATGGGCGAAGAGATGGAAGGTCCCACTAAAGTGGCTCCACTTCGAGTAATAATAGCAATCACATTAGCTCGAGGGTTGGTCTCGGTATTACAGGGTAAGGCTCCATGGGGTCTAAGGGATTACAACATTTTCAAGAATTTCCTATCGGTGGACTCGTGCATTTGTTTCATAGTTCTCTCATGTTCGGTCAATTTTTGGAGAACCAAGTCCATGTGAGGATTAGTAACATTCCCTTGATTAAACCCTTGATTTTGAAAACCTTGGTTTTGAAATTGATTAGGATTTTGAAAGCCTTGATTATGAAAACCTTGGTTATTAAAGCCTCGATTATTATTAAACCCTTGGTTTTGCCCTTGAAAATTCCTTTGATTTTGGTTAAAACCCCTTGCATTTGAATTCCCTTGAAAATTACCCCTTTGAGGTGTCATCGAGTAGTCTTCCTAGCAACACCGTATCAAACCCTAAGGGTGAGATGAAAGTGATTAGCACACGTAGTGGTAAGACACTTAAGGAACCGACTCCTCAACCAATTGCTCCTACGGAGGAAGCAATTGAGGAAGAACCCGAGGTGGTGGTCCAAAAGGAGCATGTCCCAATCCCATGAAGTACCGCTCATGCTACACCTACGGTTGGCCCTTTACCAACATTGGAACCCGAGATTCCAACGGCTATGCCTATGCCTCAACCCACACCACCTTTGCCTTATCCATCGAGACTTAGGAAGGAGAAACGTCAAGAGCGCGACAATTATCAATTTGAGCTTTTTTATGAAAATGTTTCGTGATTTGCACTTTAATGTGAGTTTCGCCGATGCTTTGGTCATGATGACTCGATTTGCCGCTAACTTTAAGAGTATGTTGAACAACAAGGAGAAATTGCACCAATTGTCAAGTTGTTCATCGGTTTATCTTAATCGCATACCTCAAAAAGTCGGTGATCCCGGTAAATTTTTGATCCCTTGTGCAATTCAAGATATGGAGGAATACTTCGCCTTGGCCGATCTTGGTGCTAGCATTAATTTGATGCCACTTGCAATCTTCAAGTCGCTCAATCTTCCTAATCTTACTCCTTCACTAATGTCTATCGAGTTGGCCGACCATTCCACGATTCCCGCATGTGGTTTGGCGGAAGACGTTTTTGTGAAAGTGGGGAAGTTCTACTATCCCGTAGACTTTATCGTTGTTGATATCCCCACGGATCCTCAAGTTCCTCTCATTTTAGGTCGTTCGTTTTTAGATACGTCTATGGCTTTGATCGATGTTCATGCTAGAAAGATCACCTTACGTTTCAACGACGAGGAACTTGTTATAAACGCAACTCAAAACTCTCAAATTTCTCATGTTTATTCCGTTGCAACCATAAACCTCGTTGATATGATCGACGTGGTTTGCGAGGAATTTTCACAAGAAGTTCTAGGTTTTAGTGATGAAGAAACTAGTGGCAATCCCACTATGTTAGATCCAATTCTTGATAATTCGACACCAACCTTCACTCCATTTGAAGGTGGTGGTTTTACGTTGGAAGAATTCGATGTTCCACGTACTTGTAACGAAGACCTCGACAACGATGAGGACTTCTCGATTATCAAGGATTTTCTTAACGATTTCCCATTTCCTCCACCCGAGGAGGTTATGAGTATCGAGCCCAAATCTTCACTTGAGGAACCACATATCCTCGAGTTGAAACATTTACCTCCTCATCTCGAATATGTCTATTTGGAGGAGGGCGACAAGTTGCCGGTTATTATTGCGAAGGAACTTTCGAATGATGAAAAAACCGCACTTGTCGATGTTCTAAAGGATCACAAAGGGGCAATTGCGTGGAAGTTATCCGACATTAAGGGAATCGATCCCAAATTTTGTACCCACAAAATCTTAATGGAGGAGGATTACAAGCCCGCAATCCAATGTCAAAGGAGGGTGAACCCCAAAATTCACGACGTCATCAAAAAGGAAGTCCTTAAACTCCTTGACGCGGGAATGATTTACCCTATTTCCGATAGCCCTTGGGTGAGTCCTATTCATTGTGTCCCTAAAAAAGGAGGAATGACCGTTGTGCCAAACGATGCCAACGAGTTGATTCCCACTAGACTCGTGACCGGATGGAGAGTGTGCATTGACTATCGTAAGTTGAATGAAGCCACTCGAAAAGACCATTTTCCCTTTCCCTTCATGGACCAAATGTTGGAGCGTCTTGCGGAAAACGATTTCTATTGCTTTTTAGATGGTTTTTCCGGTTACTTCCAAATTCCCATCGATCCTCGTGATCAAGAAAAAACTGCGTTTACGTGTCCATATGGAACGTTTGCCTATCGTAGAATGCCATTCGGACTTTGCAATGCACCGGGAACCTTTCAAAGGTGCATGATGGCTATTTTTCATGACATGATCGAGAAGACGATGGAAGTCTTCATGGATGACTTTTCCGTGTTTGGTAGTTCGCTCACTTCATGTTTGTCGAATCTTGAGAGAATGTTGAAACGTTGTGAGGAAACCAACCTTGTGCTCAATTGGGAAAAGTGTCATTTTATGGTTAAGAGTGGAATCATCTTAGGGAACAAGGTCTCGAAAGCGGGGATTGAGGTAGATCAAGCTAAGGTTGACGTCATTGCCAAATTACCTCATCCCAAAACCGTTAAGGGAGTTAGGAGTTTCCTAGGCCACGCGGGCTTTTATCGTCGATTCATCACAAAGATTTCTCGACCCATTACACATCTTCTTGAAAAAGAGGCACGTTTTGTCTTTGACGAAGATTGTTTACGAGCCTTTGAAATCCTTAAAAGGAAACTTACCGAAGCTCCCATTCTTGTTGCTCCCAATTGGAACCTCCCCTTTGAGCTCATGTGTGATGCTAGTGATTACGCTATTGGGGCCGTATTGGGGCAACGTCATGATAAGCACTTCTTGCCTATTCACTATGCTAGCAAGACGATGACCGAGGCTCAACTTAAATACACTACAACGGAGAAGGAGTTCCTTGTCGTGGTGTATGCATTTGAGAAATTTCGACCTTATCTCGTCTTGACGAAATGCATAGTGTATACGGATCATTAGGCTATCAAGTATCTCATGGCTAAACAAGATGCAAAGCCGAGATTACTTCGTTGGATTCTCCTCCTTCAAGAATTTGACCACAAAATTGTTGACAAAAAAGGAGCCGAGAATCTAGCGGACGATCTTCTTTCTCGTTTGGAAGATCCTCACCAAAGTGTTTACGAGCCCAAGGAAATCACCGAAACATTTCCGCTCGAGACACTTGGTGTAGTGAATTCTAAGCTTGATTCTTCTACCCAATTGTTTTGCGGATTTTGCAAATTACCATGCGGGTAATGATAGGTGTGAAAACACCCATCCTTTTACCACTTATTTCTGGCTAAACCAAGACCAAAACACGTATTTAATATCATTTGTTTGGAATTATGCGTGGTTTTTATGTTTATTGTGTTTTCAGAGTCAACCGGGAGAATATTGAAGAAAACATGGGATTGCACGGGTTTTATCGAAGAAAAAGACTCAAGACGAAGTCTATTGTCCAAGAGATGCAAAAGATTTGAAGTCATTGTGCCTATTTGAAGATTTATCAAAGAAAAGGGCCAAAGATGGAAGATTCATATATGTCGAAGAACTCGAGTCTATTAAACAAAAGATTCTAAGACGAGTTGGAATTATTCACCGACACTTCTCAAAATCCAAAGTCAGAAACGTTTATTTAAAGAAACGTAAAGACTAAAGAAGAAAGAAGAAAAGAAGCCCAAAAACAAAGCCCATTCACAAGCCCACAAGCAAACGCCTATAAATAGGACTTCACTTCACAATTTTATGACTAGTTAGTTTTTAGTTTTAGTTTTCACTTTTCATTTTTTCCTTTCTAGTCTTAGAGAGAAAGTTCTCAACTTTCTCTCACTAAGTTTTCATCTTTCTTTCTTTTAATCTTTCAAGATTTAACTTTTGTATTGTCGATTTCATTAATCAAGTGCAAGTTTAAGCTTTTAATCTTTCATCTCTTTCTACCTTTCTTTGATTTTGGTTCACTTTTGGTGCGAATTACTTATGATCCGTGTTGTTCATCAATGTTTTCGTGCTTAAAAAGTTAATCTTTTTATGCTTACTTAAGTTTTCACACGAATAAGCTTTAAGATCTTTGTGCTTATTGGCTTATTTGTAAGTTTAGCTTATTTACTTTTTTAAAAGTTTCATAAAAAGTTCATCTTTTTATTGTTTGACTTATAAGATTGATTATTTTAAGTTTGGATAAGTTGTTATTAGTGCTTATTTAGTCTTTTCACTTTAGATTCGTGCTAGTTTTGGTGATTAGCTAATCGAAATAGCTTATCACCTTGGCTTAATTTTCGAATCCCATTTAAATCGGAAAAGGTATAAACCCTTTTCCGATTAGTGTATTCCGATTAGCACCCCTCCCCTCATTCCGATCTATAGATCGGATTAGGGTTTAGCTATTCCGATTGGGGGTTTGTTTAGATTCCGATTGGGTGTTTTGCGTGACATTCCGATTTGACTCATGATTAATACATTCCGATTGGATTCAAGTTTTGGGTTATTCCGATTGTAGGCTTTTGTGATATTCCGATAGCAAGAAGTTATTGTATTCCGATTTAAGCTATTTCCCATATTCCGATTGCATCCTTTTTCGTTATTCCGATCAAACTTTCCGACAACAGTATTCCGACGAGGGTTTGGTTTAACATTCCGATTAGTATCGATTTAATACATTCCGACGAGGGTGTTGTTGACATTCCGATTTGCCTTATTCCGACCACACATTCCGATCACTCACTTTTGGCACATTCCGATTGGATGAGTTTTATGATCTTAAAAAGTTTTCAAGTTTTAGATTTGTTAAGTGTTGAAGTATTTTTCTAATCTTTTCTTTAAGTTCTCAATCATCTACTTTTAACTCGTTATTTTAGTTTAATCATTAAAGCTTTTACTTTACTCAACGCCATTTACATTTATTTGCTATTAGTTTAAAATAGTTAAACAAACCAACACCTTTTTAGTAACCAAGAACAAACTATTCCACTTTGAACCGTGATCAATTCGAGAAGATACCGAGAACAAATCTTGAACCCCATCCAAAACTCGTGTATTAAATGGCGCCGCTGCCGGCTCTTCTCGTTAAGATTAACAGTTTTTTGTGAGAACTTGGATTTTGGGATCCGTTCACCGTGAACGTTACCTTTTCATAAAAATTTTCAAAAATCCTAAAAAAAAATATAAAATTTTCAAAAATACAAAAAAATTAAAAAACCAAAAAACCAAAATATTTCTTGTGTGCTTTGTTAGTTCTTTTGTAGGTGCATGCGTACACGATCAACGTCTTATCAAGAGCCCGAGCCTCTCGAAGACTTAGACATGGCCGGTGTACAAAACAATAACAATCACCCACCTCAAAACAATAACAATCCACCTCTCAACAACAATAATAACAACAACAATGAGCCTCTACCGGACAATCGCCCGATGATTGAACTGTTACAAGCACATGTGGAGGGCAAGAATGATCCAATTGTCATACCCGCGATTGCAGCCAACAACTTTGAGCTCAAATCCGGCTTTATCCAGATGGTCTCTACTCAACCATTCTTGGGGCATACCATTGATGACCTACATGACTACATCAAGAGATTCCTGCAACTCACGAATACGGTCAAATTCAATGGTGTTCCACAAGAGGTAATCCGTTTGCAACTTTTTCCTTTCTCCCTAGAGGGGAAAGCCCGGCATTGGCTTGCAAAGGAACCGCCACAAAGTATTCTGACGTGGACGGATTTGGAGACCAAATTTATCAACTACTTTTTCCAACCCTCTCGTACTACCGCTTTGCGGAATGAAATCATTAATTTTGAACAAAAGTACGATGAGTCTTTTAGTGAATCTTGGGACCGTTTTAAAGATCTTTTAAGAAAGTGCTCACAACATGGTTTTACCAAAGTGCACCAAATTAATACTTTTTATAATGGTTTAAGCATGAATGACCAAGATTCACTAAATAGTGCCTCGGGGGGTAATATTTTGGTTAAGACATCCAATGCCGCTTGGGATATTATTGAGAATAAGTCTCGTGTGCAAACCAAGAGTGTTCGGACCAATGCCGCTAGTGCTAGTACTAGTGACAGCGACAAGCGACTTGACAAAATTACTACGCTTCTTGAATCGCTTGTTACCCACACCGCTAACAACACCAACAGCATCAACGCTAAAAACGCTCAAGATGCTCAAGTCAATGCTGTTAGCCAACCATGTGAGATATGCGGGGGTCCTCACTCTTACACCACTTGTACCGCCACCCAAGACTACCCTTCTGAGAATGTGAATGCAGCATACGGTACCTATCCTCCGGCCGCTTATCAAGCTCTTCCTCAAGGTGACCGCAACTTGCTTAGCTACCGCTCTAACAACTTTCTTTCCCCGCCCGATTTTCCTCCTAACAACCCAAACCAACAACAAAACCTCAATCGCCCTCCTCAACAACAACAATAACCTCGTGCACCATACATACCACCTCACAAACAACCATATCTACCTCAAAGAAACAACCAAGTTTACCAGCAACCTGCTTATCAACCACCCGCCTACAATGCTCCTCCCAACCAACCCACCGCATTACACCAAGATATTGGAACCTACATGAGGACTAATGATGTGATCGTGGACAATCTCCAGCGGGAAGTGCTCAACTTGAAAGCAGACATGGTGAAACAAGGAAACGATCTGAGAGCTGATATGAGAAACACTTTGGCAAGTCAAACGAATGACTTAAGGAACATGATGGCTGGTTTCTTCCAAGGTAATCAATCCTCTTCTTCGGGTACTCTTCTGAGTAACATCGTTGCGAATCCAAGAGGGGAGATGAAAGCAATCACCACTGGCAGTGGCAAAGGTACCAAGGAACCCGAGCTTCCTATACCTCCACCAGTTATTGTGACTAAGGAAAACGAGTCACCTGCTCCTATTCCTCATCCTTCTACTTCCCCAATTTCTCCACCTCTTACTTCTACCCCTCCTCCACCCAAGGATGTAAGTGATCCTATTCTCTCAAAGACTTCCTCTTCTTCCGATATACCTTATCCATCAAGGTTGAGGAAAGAGAAGCTAAAAAGCAAGGACGATATTCAGGTTTCAAACTTCCTCAAAATGTTTAAACAATTGAATTTCAACATCTCCTTCGCTGAGGCTCTCGCTCACATGCCTAAATATGCGAAAATGTTCAAAGATCTTCTTAGCGACAAGGAGAAGCTTCTTGATATTGCTAACACCCAACTTAATGAGAATTGCTCTACAGTGCTCTTAAGGAAATTGCCAACTAAACTTGGTGATCCGGGTCGTTTCTTGATTCCTTGCAACTTCCAGGGAGTAGAGAATTGCATGGCCCTAGCCGATCTAGGTGCCAGTATTAACTTAATGCCTCTAAGCGTCTGGAAGCAATTATCTCTCCCTGAGCTAGTCCCCACCAAAATGACTTTGGAATTAGCTAACCGTACGGTTGCTTATCCAGTGGGGATAGCCGAAGACGTCTTTGTAGGAGTCGACAAATTCACCTTTCCTGTCGATTTCGTCATCGTCGACTACGATATGGACCCTCGTGTGCCATTGATCGTTGGTCGTCCATTCTTGAGGACCGGTCGCACTCTCATCGATGTTGAAGCTGGTGAGCTTATCATGAGAGTGGGTGACGATAAAATTGTCTTCAACATGGGAAAGCTTTCTAAACAGCCTTATTCATACGAGAGTGTTAATTGTATTGACGTTCTTGATGAGGCTTGTGAAGAACACTTCAAAGATGCTTGTAAAAGTATTCCTACCTCTCTTCCCAATGTTGAGACCGTTTCCTCTATTGACTCATCACTATCTCTATTTGGAGAAAGTGATTTCCTTTGGAAAGATTTGGAAGCCACCATGGGAGATGTGAACTTAGACCATGATGATTCTCCCACCGATTGGTTTGAAGATCTTCGCCTCATTGAGAACCTTATTAAAGAAGACAATCTTTCTCCACCATCTCCCACGGTTATTGCTATCGATGCTCCGACTTTGAATACGCCTCCCATCGAAAATCCTCCGGATTTAGAACTTAAGGAGTTGTCGCCCCATCTCGAGTACGTGTTCCTTGAAGCTAAGAAGAAGTCGCCCGTCATCATCGCGAAGGACTTGAAAGAAGACGAAAAATCTCGCCTCATCGCCGTGCTTAAAGATCATAAGAAGGCAATTCCTTGGAAAATTTTCGATATCCGCGGAATTGATCCGAACTTTTGTACTCACAAGATTCTCATGGAAGATGACTTTAAACCCGCAATCCAGAGCCAAAGAAGGGTTAATCCTCGCATTCATGACGTCATCAAACAAGAGGTTATCAAACTTCTAGATGCCGGCTTGATCTACCCTATTTCGGATTCGCCTTGGGTAAGTCCCGTCCATTGTGTGCCAAAGAAGGGCGGAATAACCGTTGTCCCCAATGAACACAACGAGTTGATTCCCACTCGTCTCGTTACTGGGTGGAGAGTTTGTATCGACTATCGCAAGCTCAATGATGCCACGAGAAAATATCACTTTCCTCTTCCTTTCATGGATCAAATGCTCGAGCGTCTTGCGGGTAATGACTATTACTGCTTTTTAGACGGTTTCTCCGGGTATTTTCAAATTCCCATCAATCCCAAAGACCAAGAAAAGACCACATTCACTTGTCCCTATGGAACATTTGCTTACAAACGTATGCCTTTTGGTTTATGCAATGCTCCTTGGACGTTCCAAAGGTGTATGATGGCTATATTCCATGACATGGTTGAAGAAACTATGGAAGTCTTCATGGATGATTTCTCGGTTTATGGCGATTCTTTCTCTGTATGCCTTGCCAATTTAGAACGTATGCTTAAGCGGTGTGAAGACACTCGCCTTGTTCTTAATTGGGAAAAATGCCATTTCATGGTAAAAGAGGGCATCGTGCTAGGACACAAGATCTCCAAAGCCGGTCTTGAAGTAGACCGTGCTAAAGTCGATGTTATCGCTAAGTTGCCTCCACCGTCAACCGTGAAGGGTGTGAGAAGTTTCCTTGGTCATGCGGGCTTCTACCGTCGATTCATCAAAGATTTTTCTAAAATCGCTCGCCCGATGACCCACCTCTTGGAAAAAGATACTCCTTTTATCTTTTCCACAGAGTGTCTTGAAGCCTTCAACTTGCTTAAGGATAAGCTAACTAAGGCACCCGTCTTGGTTACCCCTAATTGGGAGCTTCCCTTCGAGTTGATGTGCGATGCTAGCGACTTTGCTATTGGAGCGGTTTTGGGCCAAAGAGTGAATAAACACTTCCAACCAATCCATTACGCTAGCAAGACAATGACTGGGGCTCAATTGCATTACACGACAACCGAAAAAGAGCTTTTAGCTGTTGTCTATGCTTTTGAAAAGTTTCGCCCCTATCTTGTCCTTTCTACCACCATCGTTTATACCGATCATTCCGCGTTGAAGTACTTGTTGACTAAACAAGATTCTAAACCAAGACTTCTTCGCTGGGTTTTGCTACTCCAAGAATTTAAAATCGAAATTCCGATAAGAAAGGAGCTGAAAACCTAGTCGCGGATCATCTCAGTAGACTCGAGGATCCTTACCAAGGGGAACATCCGAACAAAGAGATCAATGAATCTTTTCCCCTGGAGACCTTAATGTCTATCAACTCGATTTCTGATGAAACCCCGTGGTTTGAGGACATTGAAAACTACTTGGCGGGTGGAATTCTCGTTGACGGGTTAACATCCCAACAAAAGAAGAAGTTCTTCAAAGACATTAAGACTTACTTTTGGGATGACCCGTATCTATTCAAACAATGTGCTGATTTGATTATTCGCCGATGTGTTGATGGACCGACAGCTTTAGAAATCCTTGACGCTTGCCACAAAGGACCCACTGGTGGTCACTTTGGTCCCAACTACACCGCCAAAAAAGTGTTTGACTCGGGATTTTATTGGCCCACCATCTATCGTGACGCTCACGAGATGGTTAAACGTTGTGATGCTTGCCAAAAATAAGGCAAGATCACACATAAAGACGAGATGCCTCAGAATTTCATTCAAGAATGTGAAATCTTTGATGTTTGGGGTATCGACTTTATGGGGCCATTCCCTTCATCTAAAGGAAACAAATACATCCTTGTAGCCGTTGACTACGTTTCCAAATGGGTTGAAGCCAAAGCTTTACCTACTAATGACGCAAGGGTGGTTTGTAACTTTTTGAAGTCGCTATTCGCTAGATTCGGTGTGCCTCGTGCCATTATTAGTGATCGCGGGACTCATTTTTGCAATGACCAATTCGCAAGAGTCATGGCTAAGTATGGTGTACATCATCGTCTTACCACCGCTTACCACCCACAAACTAATGGCCAGACTGAAATATCCAACCGAGGATTAAAGCGAATTCTTGAAAGAACCGTGGGAGAGCATCGTGCCTCATGGGCCGATAAACTTGATGATGCTTTGTGGGCTTTTCGTACCGCATACAAGACTCCGATTGGTTATACACCATATCATCTCGTGTACGGGAAAGCGTGCCACCTCCCCATTGAGTTAGAGCACAAGGCTTACTGGGCCTTGAAGTGGGCTAATTTTGATATCAACAAAGCCGGTGACCTACGCAAGATCCAACTCAATGAGCTGAATGAACTCCGGAATGAGGCTTATGAAAATTCTTTGATCTATAAGGAAAAGACTAAGCTCATTCACGACTCTAAGATTAAAAACCGAGAGTTCCAAGTTGGAGACAAAGTTTTGCTCTTTAACTCTCGGTTGAAAATCTTTTCGGGCAAGCTGAAATCTCGTTGGTCCGGCCCATTCACCATTGCACAAATTTTTCCATATGGTACTCTCGAGCTCGCTCAACCTAATGGACCTAATTTTAAGGTGAATGGCCAACGAGTGAAGTTGTACTTTGGTGAGGACATCTCTAATGAGATGATTCCATCCCTCACCACGTTTCCCATGAACTAATTTTGGGTCGAGTCAGGCTCGTGACTCGGTTATCAAAAACAAGCGCTCCTCGGGAGGCAGCCCGAGTGTCTATCCTTTTCCGTTTTAACCTCCTAAGTGTAGGGGGACCTCAATAGGTTCTTTGTGTTTGTGTGGTGATGTGATTACAGGGATGAATGCACTTTTGGAACATTTGAAGAACCGTGCTCCCGTGTTATCCGAAATCCGGTTCTACCTCTCAACTATCGTGATTCAATTTTCTTCATACTCACATTTGAAAATGATCACGTTAGTCGTCTCTTCCTTAACTTGATTTAACCAACGTGCACAATGTAATAAGTGTAGGGGAGACTTTTCCCACATGCTTAAAACATTGAGGACAATGTTTATCTTAAGTGTAGGGGGACTTCTATCGAAGTTTTAAGTGGACTTTTCCATGAAAATGCCTTCATTTAACCGGAAAATCATCTTTTTCAACATTTTTCAAATTTTTTATTAACTTTGGCCATATAGTCGTAATTTTTAAATTTTTATCGGTGCTTTCATATGTATATATCCCGCAAATAAGTCAAAAATATTAATAAGATGGTGTAGCTAGTTTAGAAGTCTTTGATATATTAGGCTCGTTGCGATTATTTTGACTCAACCCGAAAAGACTTATCCAAGTTTATTCTAGCTAGTATCCTTAACCATGTAGACCTTAATTGGTTTATTAGGCTAAGTATCCACGAGTCTCATTACTTGAGATTTTAAATTGTGGAGAACGAGAAATGATAGAGTCAATTATAAGTCGGTATTCTTACGCAAGCTCACTTGGTGTAATTATTTGCCTATTCTCCCATCACTTGCTAATAATTTATCTGCAATAAGTAAGGTCGTACGATTTGTAAAGTTACTTAGCTTCTAGCCCAAGATCGTTTAAAAGTTGCTCGGTAATGATAAGAGTTCATAGCCAAGGCATAACTTATGAAGCGGGGCGCGAAGATTGGCGAGTCCGAAAAGGCCCTAACAAGGCATGAGGATTCAATCTTATTGCTAAAGATCCAAGGTGATGTGAAAAGCATTATTCCCAAAATCAATATGAAGGATCAAGACTCACGACGAAAAGCAATCAACTCCCATAATGTTATTCATTCTATGCTTGTATAACTGTGCACTGAGCGTCATGCTCAGCCGTTTTCCTTTCATGTTCCCAAAACGGCAGGCACTCAAAGACGCTCGTAGACTCTAAGCGTATGTGCATATGGATTGGAAGCTTTCTAGCCTTCATTACCTTTTGCATTTATTCATACATTTTGCTACTCATTTCCATGGACATTGTTTAGTCCTTTTCATTTACAATACTTATTTTTGTGTTTGATGAGCTTTACTTTGGGGTACCGATGTTTGTTTCCGGTATTTCCTTTATGGTCATGTAATGTTTAAGACATTTATCCTTGTATGCTTTGATGACATGCCATAATCACGCGTGACATTCCATTTATCAAAATGGGGTGTTACAGCTTCAGTCAATAAAGCCTCCCTGAGTGTAAGATCATCAGGAACACATAGTCTAGTGCCCTGCCATAAAATACCATCATCATCTACCCGAAACTCCGTCTGCTGGTCGATGTTCCGAATGATCACCCAAATATCACCGTCATCTTTCTAAGCTTCCTTGATGTTAGAGAGTAAGTCTGGCTCAAATCTAAGATTAGCCCAGTAACCATGTTTTCCACGTATAATAAACACGATGTCCGGTCGTTCTAAGTCACGTATGATTTCCTCCTCTATCTTAACGTCATTGATCATTCCCGACTTCCTGTTGAGTGCATCTACCACTACATTCTCCTTGCCGGGAGGATACTGAAGATTGATGTCATAGTTCTTCAGCAACTCTAACCACGTTCTTTGTCTCATGTTCAGTTCACGCTGGGTAAAGTTATATTTAAGGCTCTTGTGATCTATGAAGATATCACATGATTCGCCATACAAGTAATGCCTCCAAATCATCAGTGCAAATACAACTGCTGTAAGCTCCAAGTCATGGGTAGGATAGTTCTCCTCGTAAGGCTTAAGCCGCCGTGATGCGTAAGCAATCACTTTCTCATCTTGCATTAGAACACAACCAAGACTCTTCCCTGAAGGATCACTATAGATCTGAAATCTACCGGTGCCAGATGGGAGAGTAAGAATAAGTGTAAATACCAACTTATGCTTGAGTTCTTCTAAGCTCTTCTCTCGTTCATCAGTCCAAACGAATTTCTACCATTTTCGCATCAACTTAGTTAAGGGCAAGGCCAAACATGAAAATTTTTCCATAAACATGCGGTAATAACCAGCTAAGCCCAGAAAACTACGAACCGCAGTCACCGACATCGGTCTTGGCCATTTTGTTATAGCCTCAACCTTCGCAGGATCCATGGTTATTCCTTTTGTGGCCCAGAAATGCCACTTTGCTCAACCAGAATTCGTACTTGGAGAACTTGGCATACAGCTGCTTCTGGTGAAGTATCTATAGTACTGTACAAAGATGATCTTGGTGTTACTCCTTGGATTTAGAGAAAATCAGAATATCATCAATGAAGATGATAACAAACTTTCCCAAAAACTCATGGAAGACACGGTTCATCAGATCCATGAAGACTGCTGGAGCATTGGTATGTCCAAAAGGCATGACTACAAATTCGTAGTGACTATAGCGTATACGGATAGCAGTCTTGGAGATATCCTGCTCTTTCACCCGTAGCTAATGGTAACCAGATCTCAGATCGATCTTAGAGAAGTTTTTGGCGCCTTGCAGTTGGTCATGCATATCATCTTTACGTGGCAAAGGATATCGGTTTCTGATTGTGATTTCATTTAGCTCACTGTAAACAATACATAAACGCATGCTTCCATCCTTCTTCTTCATAAACAATACCGGTGCACCCCATGGAGATACACTAGGGCGGATGAAACCTCGTTTCAAAAGTTCCTGCAACTGCTCCTTTAACTCCTTTAGCACAATTGGAGCCATACGGTAAGGAGCCTTGGAGATTGGTTCATCTCCTAGGATGAGCTCAATACCAAACTCTATTTCACGAGCAGGTGGTATGCCCAGAAGTTCTTTAGGAAAAACATTAGGAAATTCTGACACGATAGACTGATCCTGAATGGATGGAGATTTAGCCTCGCAACCATGTGACAGTAAGGCACGTGCCTGCAAGGCTGAAATAATTTGTACAGACTTTCCTGGTACGAAACCATTGTGAATGTACTCTGGTGTGTTGACATCACTGAAAATAACCCGATATGAATGGCAATCTATGGTGATGTGGTGTTTGGATAACCAGTCCATCCCTAATATCATGTCAAACCCGCACATGTCTAACGGAAGTGCATCAACTTCACGAATTATGTCATCTAATTGTAGAGGAAGATCGATGTACCCATGTGTGATGCGCACAGAGTCTCTCAGGGGCGTGGATATGTTTAAGACATTATCAAGTGGCATAGGGGATATCCTAACACGATTAGCATAAGCAGTGGATATGACCGAATGAGTCGCACCCATGTCAAACAAAATGCAAGCAGCTTGACCATACATAAACAAGATTCCAGTGATGGTACCTGACGACTTGTTTGCTTTGTCCCGTGTGGTAGTATATACACGTCTAGTAGTCGGAGGTAGCTTCGTATCAGCATGCGCTGAAGTACCCTCAATCTCACCCTTCTTATAATCTTTCATCATGTGGCCTTGCTGGCCACATTTGAAGCAGGTGCCACTACTAAGGCGGCACGACCCTGGGTGTCTGCGATTGCATGTGGTGTAAATAGGGTGAGTGTACCCTCCAACAAGTGCTCTAGCTGGCTTGGAGCCTGATACAAAAGTATCCGTGAGACATGATTATTGAGGTACGAACATGACTACACAGAAATTTTAGATTGTAATACCAGACGAAGTTGCACGGTTAGGCTGTGAACCTCTGCGGTCCTGATCCCGTCCATTGCTAGTGTTCATGTTAATAGATGCTGAACTGTCAGAATTCATGGATCATAAAGCAACATAACATAGAAATGAATAGTTTTTAGGGACCTGCTGTTGCTGGAGTTGTTGGCGTTGTTACGGTAGTTGTCACTACCTCCACGCCTATCAGCTGCAGAACGGTCCTGAGTCTGACCGTTACCCTTGGGCTGGTATTGCTGAGTGGCTGGTTGGGACCGGTCCCCAGTCTTTTGCCTGAAAGATGCAATTGTATAGAGATTGATATAAAATAGAAGCAACTGAATTGACTGATATGATTAAAGTTTTATGACTGAGATATACCTCTTCTCAGATTTGTCTGCTTCACCAAACTCGTCTCTCTTTTGCAGCATCTCTAGCTTGCGAGCTGCATCTGCCACCTGCGCCACAGTGGTAAATGTAGCACACACTAAGTTGTTGGCAACACAAGTACGAAGAGCCCAACGAAAATGATATGCATGCTCTTCTGCTGTCCCGGCTACTGCGCCCAGGAAACCAGCAAGTCTAAGGAATCTCTGCATAAATTCCGTACTATTCTCTCCAGCTCTCTGACGAATGTTATAATACTCCCTCTTGAGTCGATCATGCTCAGCTTTCGGAAAGAAATGATTCAGAACAAACTCCTTAAACTGCGCTCAAGTCAAGCCAGCAACCCAGTCGTCACCTCCATTCGACTGTTTGAGTGCTTTCCACCATGCCAGCACGTCTCCCTCAAATTTGTCACAAGCAAGCCTCGCTTTAGATACAGGATCACACCCCATGGCGTCGAAAATCTTCTCAACATGTGCAATACAACTCTCACCCTCAGATGGACTGTCAGTTTGCTCAAAAGATTTAGGTCGCTTCTTATTGAATCTTTCCAGCCATGTGATGAGAGTAGCTGGTGGAGGAGGAACATGGTTGTTCTGATTACGGTGCTGATTGTGATTAGCTTGCACCTCAACACGAATCTCATTTATGAGTTGGGGAAGTAACTCTTGTAGAGCAGCTTGAATAGCAGCCTATAGATCTTGCTCACGTGTGTTAACCATCTGACAGTTTTAAAACAAAACAAAATGAAATGATTAATCTGATTAGAACATAGGATAAACATAAGAAAATGATGCATGAAACAGTTTATGAAGGCATAGCCAACGAAAAGGACATGAGTTTGGGTGAACGGCTATGGGCCGGTTCACCAAAACAAAATTCACCATGACAAGAGTGAACGCCTATGGGTCGGTTCACTAAAACAAAATTGACATGACGAGGGTGAACGCCTATGGGTCGGTTCACCAAAACAAAATTATCCGAATAAAAGCACATGCAACTAAATATGGTCAGTCCTGTACCAACCATTACTTAGTCAAAATACCTGCAACGATGATACATGAAACAAATGCACGAAAACAAACTGTCAGTTTGGGAATATAGAAAGGAAACGGCTGAGCAAAACGCCCAGTGAACGGATATATAACATAGTATGAATGACATAACATAATAAAGAGACATAACATTATAAAGACTAATAGCAGCGAAAAATGTATAATGTGACAATCCATCAATTTCAGGTCGTTATTTTAATCTCGACAATTACATATTATATGTTTACTTTCATGAGAATTTTAATTATCGACTAACCGAGAAGGTTATGGCTTAAAACTTAGCGTAAGAATGTCGTTTAGACAAAAACCGGCAAGGAATATGTTAGGTATCTATATTATATTCTCAATCTATCATAAGGATAATTTTTATTGTAATTACTGTGTTTTCTCGTGCTTTACGTTGTAACGAATGACGAGAACTACTAGTGATCGTGATACCGACGGATGCCCGAAAATTACATTTTATTATCGATTGTCTCGATATTTAATATTTTTGACGTTTTCGATTTAGTTACGTTTTAAGTCGTGTCGAAGCTATATTATTATACTTATGAAGCGTTTTAACTTTTGAAAAGTATTTTTACGAAACCCGAGTCCCGTAAATATTTTCAAAATTTACTAATAGTCATTTTCTACCCTATAAATTACTTAATTGTTTTATAGTCCACAAGAATACCTAACTGACAAAAACTACCCTCATCTATTACCACTATATAAGCCAAAACTTTACCTAACATCTTCCACTAGTTCATTCTTTACAAAAAATCTACACACACTTGCTCTCCTCCCTTGTTCTTGCCGTGACATATACAACACACAAACACACTCATAAATTTTGATCCAACTTGATTTGGATAATCTAAAACAAGACCCATCCTAGGTTTTCAAAGATGATCATACTGATACCAATTTGTCTTACATGCAACAAGTTTTAATTTTGATAAAAACAGGAATTTTTGAAGGTTGCTTTATGATCATGCATGTAATGATCTAGTTAAGATCATGTTATTTTGATGTTGAAAGTTTGATTTTTGATTTTGGGTTATTATTTTCATGAATTATACAAGTGTTAGGATTGATAAATATTGATGCTAGGGGATTAGGGTGAGTATAAAAGTGTTTAGAATTGGCTGAAAGTGTGATTTTATGTGTGATTTAGGGCAGTGGGTTTAAGTCAGATTTTGGGTGTCTTAATTTTGATTTATTGTTATACTAGTTGGATAGTGTTGTGGAGATTTTCATTACCTTCGATTTGATATAAATTAGAGCTTCTAACTCCAAACGAGTGTGAAGTTACAATAGTTTGATTATTCGTGTACCGGGAGACGAGTATCGACACAACTCGAAGTTGTTGTCGATATTTGGATCGAATCTCGGGGACTATAGAATGAGTTATAAAAAGAGTCAAGGGCTGTTTTAAGTCTCTAAACCTCAGGTTGTGAGTCCATTTTCAATCCCCGAGTGTCAGTTTTGTAAACGGAGTTGTTTAGAGAAGTCAAAATGGTTTCATGAGTCAAAGGCGTAAAATTGTCCGGTTTTTGTAACAAAAAGATGTGTCAGGCA
Organism: Glebionis coronaria; assembly: GCA_025667525.1. NCBI lineage: Eukaryota > Viridiplantae > Streptophyta > Magnoliopsida > Asterales > Asteraceae > Glebionis > Glebionis coronaria. The sequence goes on along the minus strand of CM046876.1, from coordinate 316,503,997 downwards.
GAAGGTCTTAGAAGAAATATTTTTTAATGAAATTTAATATGAGTCTTATTCAGGTTATGTGTGAGTTTGTCACCAAGTTTCATCAAAATCGGAGTTGTTTAAGTAATGGTAATAAGCTTGTACATTTGGTATGTACCGGCAGATTTTTATTGAGGGTGTAGTTTATTAAAGTAAGCATATACAAGGATATAGAAGTATCACTTGTATTGTTTTTCTTTCGGGATTTTCATAGTTTTGTAAATTTTGAGTTTTGTATTATTTAAGTATGATTTATACTTGAGTCGATTATTAACGAGCGCGCCTTATTTGGTAGGTTGCGGTTTTCGTGTTTAACGGGCATCACTAATCGTCGGCGATCGTCTCATTACCACCCTTGTACTAAGGTGAGTCTATAGCCTCGCTTTCAAATTCTTGAATCATTTTAGAAACCTGCGAGGGTGATAACATTCTTGTTTTACTAAAAATAAAAGTGTACAACTATAAGTTGTGGTAAACCAATTAAATGGTGCAACTAGAAGTTGTGGAAGCTCTATTTATTTGAAAGTATTTATTGAAAATGAGGGGTACAATAAGAGTTGTTGTAAACCCATGAATGGGTGCAACCAGAAGTTGGGGTAAGCCCTATTTGTTTTAAAATAGAACACAAGGGACCCGATTGTATGCTTAGATGAATGTTATTACATAAATTAGCTTTAGCCTTTAAAGACCCATGGAATCGTGAATTGTTAATCGAAAGAACGCTAATACTATGGATAGATCTATCGGGGTGACGCCCAGTCCGGTCGCGGCTAGCTATCGCGTAGTGTAGTGAAACACTAGTAATGAAACATCGGATGCATAAGTATAAGAGAAATATACGCACTTGGCTAGGTGTGTTGAGCTGAGATAATATATGTTAACGTTCAATGTCATGAGGCTTATGTATTAACACCGATAATTATGTCCGTACAACACAATTGTCTTTCGATGATTTATTAACCATGGAAGGTTATTCATAATACTCGTGTTCTCTTTATTTAATTTAAACTCTATCGATTCACTCAGCAAATTTTGTTGACTTTATAGAATGTTTTATTTTAGGTCCATAGGGAAGGCACTCGGGAAAGGTGGTTTCGTGAAGCTTGCTTATTTGAAATGTCTTTGGCCCGCTTTTCTTAAACATTTCCATTTAAAGAACTTTTATCAATTATTATAGTTTGTAAAATTTAAATTATTTGGGACCATGTCTAAAGCTTTATCGTTGAATGAATGAATGGATGTTTTATTTAAAACGACTCGTTTTGAGCCGTTTTCTATGAATATGAGCTTGAATCATGTAAGTAACACCCAAGGACCCTTCCGCTGCTATGACCGATATTGGGGGTGTTATAGATTGGTATCAGAGCTCAACTTATAGATAACGAAAAGATTTTCCAAAAATGAATTTTTGAAATCTTTTAACTATAACAAATGCAAGCGAAACATGTGAGTTGCCAATGGACGAGAATGAGAGTATTTATATATATATATATATATATATATATATATATATATATATATATATATATATATATATATATATATATATATATATATATATATATATATATATATATATATATATATATATATATATATATATATATATATATATATATATATATATATATATATATATATATATATATATACATACAAGGGAGAGTTAAAATAAAAAGACTTTTTTTGATGAGAAGGATAAGAAGGATGATTTAAAATCAATGAATAAGATTAATCCATACTTCTAACTAACTAACTAACTAACTAACCATCTTTTCATGATTTAAAAAAAAATTATGAAAAAACTCCAGATTCTCAGGAGAGCATCGTACCTCATGGGCCGATAAACTTGATATGCTCTGTGGGCTTTTCGTACCGCATACAAGACTTCGATTGGTTGTACACCATATCGTCTCGTGTACGGGAAAGCATGCCACCTCCCCATTGAGTTGGAGCACAAGGCTTACTGGGCCTTGAAGTGGGCTAACTTCGACATCATCAAAGCCGGTGACCTACGCAAAATCCAACCCAATGAGCTTAATGAACTCAGGAATGAAGCTTATGAAAATTCTTTGATATATAAGGAAAAGACTAAGCTCATTCATGATTCCAAGATTAAAAACCGAGAGTTCCAAGTTGGAGACAAAGTTTTACTCTTCAACTCTCGGTTGAAAATCTTTTCGGGCAAACTCAAATCTCGAATGGTCCGGCCCATTCACCATTGCCCAAATTTTTCCATATGGTACTCTCGAGCTCGCTCAACCTAATGGACCTAATTTTAAGGTGAATGGCCAACGAGTGAAGTTGTACTTTGGTGCGGACATCTCTCATGAGATGATTCCATCCCTCACCACATTTCCCATGAACTAGTTTTGGGTCGAGTCAGGCTCGTGACTCGGTTATCAAAAACAAGCGCTCCTCGGGAGGCAACCCGAGTATCTATCCCTTTCTGTTTTACCTCCTAAGTTTTAGGGGGACCTATATAGGTTGTTTGTGCTTGTTTGGTGATGTGATTACAGGGATGAATGCACTTTTGGAATCTTTGAAGAATCGTGCTCCCGTGTTATCCGCAATCCAGTTCTATCTCTCAACTATCGTGATTCAATTTTCTTCATACTCACATTTGAAATTGATCACGTTAGTCATCTCTTCCTTAGCTTGATTTAACCAACGTGCACAATGTCATAAGTGTAGGGGAGACTTTTCCCACATGCTTAAACATTGAGGACAATGTTTATATTAAGTGTAGGGGAGATTTCTATCGAAGTTTTAAGTGGACTTTTCCATTAAAATGCCTTCATTTAACCGGAAAATCATCTTTTTCAGCATCTTTCAATTTTTTAATTAACTTTGGCCATATAGTCGTAATTTTTAAATTTTTTATCGTTGCTTTCATGTGTATATATCCCACAATAAAGTCTTTGACATATTAGGCCCGTTGCGATTATTTTGACTCAACCCGAATAGACTTATCCAAGTTTATTCTAGCTAGTATCCTTAACCATGTACACCTTAATTGGTTTATTAGGCTAAGCATCCACGAGTCTCATTACTTGAGATTTTAAATTGTGGAGAACGAGAAATGATAGAGCCAATTATAAGTCGGTATTCTTGCACAAGCACACTTGGTGTGATTATAAGCTTTTCCTCCCATCGCTTGCTAATAAATCTTATTAGCAATAAGTAAGGTCGTACGATTTTATTGAATAACTTAGCTTCTAGCCCAAGATCGTTTAAAAGTTGCTCGGTAATGATAAGAGTTCATAGCCAAGGCATAACTAATGAAGCGGGGCGCGAAGATTGACGAGTCCGAAAAGACCCTAACAAGGCATGAGGATTCCATTTTATTGCTAAAGATCCAAGGTGATGTGAAAAGCATTATTCCCAAAATCAATATGAAGGATCAAGATGCACGACGAAAAGCAATCAACTCCCATAAAGATCATGGAGAAGTCTATCCGAAAAGACCCTAACAAGGTATGAGGATAAATAGATCCAAGTCCGAAAAGGAGGCGATCGTTGTATCTCAAAATCCCAATTAACGATTGAAGAAATAATGATGAAGTCGTGGTCAACAAAGTTGGAGTATCCCTCAAAAGTCTCCTAACGAAGAGAAGACCATTATCTCAAGAACGTCTCTCAAGATATGAAGTATGAAGTACATGCCAAATATCGGCACGAGAAAGGTCTCAAATCGTGAAGCGAGTTATGCCAAGATATGAACTTTTTGAGGTCCCGAGAAGCAGTTTTAAGAGATTTTGTCCTTTAGCTAAATATTAATCAAATCTTCCTACTTTGCTTTCAGCCTAAATAAACTATCGCAATAAATCCAAAAATGCATCTTCATGATCATTCTAAGACAACAATAAAATATAGGAGATACACCTAGGAATAAGGGAGTTTAAGCATATAATTAAGCCATGTGTGTAAGTGTTTGTTTTGCTAACTTATAATAAGAATGATCTCGTTTTTAAGCTTGGTTTGGGAACGTGAAACTTGAGGATGATAAATCTTCGCAGAACCAAAGCCCTAATGTAAGTATTAGATCTCTTTGCAAGTTAATTCCATGTAGCTATTTTCAAGTGAAAATGGTTTTCTATCCCTTTTGTTTCCTTTAAAGCTTTATTTCTTCATAGTAATTTAAATTTTTGTTTTAGTAGTATATTAATAAGGCCGAGATTGATTGATTATGAGGAAAGTGTAAATTTGCTTTGTCACTAAGCATTGCATGAGGGCATGGCAATGGTTAAGTGTAGGGGATTTGATAGGTGTGAAAACACCCATCCTTTTACCACTTATTTCTTGCTAAAACAAGACCAAAACGCGTATTTAATGTCATTTGCTTGGAATTATGCGTGGTTTGTGTGTTTGTTGTGATTTCAGAGCCAACCGGATAAATATTGAAGAAAACATGGGATTGCACGGGTTTTATCGAAGAAAAAGACGAAAAGACGAAGTCTATAGTCCAAGAGATGCAAAAGATTTGAAGTCAATGGGCCTATTTGAAGATTTTTCGAAAAAGGACCAAAGATGGAAGATTTACATATGTCGAAGAACTCAAGTCTATTAAACGAAGAAATTAAAAGACGAGTTGAATTTATTCGTCGACAAATCCCGAATCAAAATCGAAAACGTCAACTTTTCTGAAAAGACGAGAAGACAAGAACAAAGGGAGAAAGCCCACTCACCAACCAACTTAAAGGCCTATAAATAGAGATCCCTTCCCACACATTAGACAAGTTTTTTTTCATTTTCCAATTTTTTTCTTTCTTTGTTTCGTAGGGTAACCAACACCATTAAGGTGTTGGTGATTTTTCATCTTTGTTGATTCACAAATCTTGTAAGTTTTAATCTTTCTTTTTGATTGTTTAACCTTAATCTTTCAATATAATATTTCCTTTAATCTTGTTCATCTTTCTCTTTTTGATTCAAAGTCTTAAGTTTCTATTTGGTTGATTTTAATCTTTAAAAGTAAGTGGGTTTTGTGTTTTTATTGTTTTGGTTTGATGTTTATGATTAGTAGATGATTAGTGGTTAAATTGGTTTATGTTTTGGTTAAAAAGTTGGTTGATTTTGGTTAAATTCGTCCTTGTGTTATCTCCCTGTTCTTCGCGTCTTCAAACTACCCAGATTCCGAATGAAACAAATTTATTCCGGATGAAGGGTTAGTTAAATTATTCCGAATGAAGGGTTGGTTAGATTATTCTGAATGAGCAAAAATTATTCCAAACGAAGCTTTTAGGTTTTTTATTCCGGATGAATGAATATTCCGGATGAGTTTGATATTCCAAGTGAACAAGTATTCCACATGAGAGAGATATTCCGAATCAAGCATTATTCCGAATGAAGCAAAGTTATTCCGCATCAACCCCATATTCCGAATGAACAGTTTCCTATTTTTTATTCCGAATCAAGCAATTTGTTAAATTTATTCCTAACCAAATTTTCTTTCTTTATTCCGGATCAGTTCTATTATTCCGCATCAACAAAGATACTCCGAATCAGCAATTATTATTCAATTATTCCGGATCAGTGTTATTCCGGATCAAGAGTTTTTATCATTTATTCCGGATCAACTCATATTCCGAACGAAGGTGTTTTATTCCGTATGAAGCAAAACTTTTCGAATGAAGGGTCTGGCCTAGGATATTCTGGATGAAGGTTTTTGTCTAATATATTCCGAATAAAGGTTATATTCCGGATCAAGCTTTACATTCCGAATCAAGCATTTTTCAGTAAGGGGTATTTTACTGTTTTTGTTTTACTGTTTAATTTTAATTAAATTTAAGATTTATTTTATTAACTGCTTTTAGTTTAATTTTATATCTTTGCACATTTAAATCTTTTTAATAGAATAGAAAACCAATCCCTTTTTTAGTAACCAAGAACAACTATTCCACTTAGAACTGTGATCAATTCGAGAAGATACCGAGAACTTAATTGAACCTAGCAAAATCTATTGTGTCAGTACGTAAGGTCATCATTCAATATTTATAATTATATGCATGCAAATGCAATGCAAAGGTGGTACGCATGCCCAAAACGCGATAATATGATGTTCATGCATATGCAATACAAGATTACGGTATCGAGTACTCCGTGTACAATTTCAACATTTACATATAGTAGTTCAGTATTTACGTAATAAATACTCATACATTCATTTCAAGTTAAAAGGGATACATCTATTTCCATCAATACTAAAAGTAAACCTTTCCGGAGCCATGCATGATAGTTGTGTGCTTGGACAATTTCTTACGACACCAAAAGTTATAGTTTAGGGTTTTTCAAAATAACCTAGTTCTTTATAACTCATGGCTCTGATTACCAATCTCTAACACCCCCAAATCGTATGTGCAGCGGAACTACAACATTTGGGTGCTAGGCAGTTATCATTACACACAAGCTATTTCGAACGACTCAAAGGGACGTGGAAATTTAAACATTAATTAAACATTGTTAAAACATCAAAGTCTACTGCTTCTCAAACACCATAGAAAATACAAAACAGAGTTGCGTTTAGGTCCCCACTGAATCTCAACCCAAAAGTACATTACATGTTTCACATGACATAATATAAAAGTTTTAAGTTATAAAAGGGAGGAAAGACAAAGTAGACCGCCAAGCCACAACAACTTCATCCTCGCATGCTCCCTTCTACCATATCATCAATTACCTGAAACACATGCTTAGAGAGGTCAACAAATAATGTTGAGCGAAATTTATAGGTTTTACAATCTCATTTTTGAACATAAGTGTATAAAATCAATCACGATCATTTATAGAATTGTCGATCAAACAATCTATCATTCAAGGTTATTATCGTTAGCAATAGCTAATAATTGTGTTTAAGCTCATGACACTAATCCGTTAACTCAATCACCCGCGTACATTTACCTGAATGATTAAGATGAAACCAGTGCCCCTTCTAAAGGCATTAGTTGCAATTATACCTTATTTCTTATCACAAGTTATCCGTCCGCAGAGGGTAATCAACGTACTAGATCTCGTCTCGGATAGGTTCGTCAACCCCATAGTACTATCAATTGTATAAGCGGCTATTTCCAATCCACACAAGGATTAAACAATAGTTAATAGTTCATGAATATAGGGTCTTATGCAACTAGGTACTCAACACAATTCAGGCAACTTTCGGGTCCAACAATCATTCAAGACTTATGTTCGTTTTTATTTAAAATAGCATGCACCCCCCTCGCGGGTAAAACCATTTAAAATTGTTATAAAGAGAGGCTATAGACTCACCTTGAGTAGTAGTAGTGGTTCTAGCGAAAACGTAACGAAAATATCACCGACGATGTGGTTGCCCCGGAAAATCTAACACGTGACCTAAAAATCAAAATACGAAAGCTGAATCAATACTCCGCGTACATTATTGTACTAAACACGTGTATATAAAAACACTTAATACTTATAAAAACTCACGCCAAAACTCATACATGTGATTATTACTAGACTCGTACTATCTATCTATGTAATTTAAAATGTTTTCCATTTTATAATTTTGCCGGTACTTACCAAAATACGGGCTGTTTTCTAACGCTTAACCATCACTATAAATTATGAGAGAATTTATAAAAATCCCTTACAACCTGTAGAAATCCCATTTTAAATTCCATAAAAAGTTTTCTCTTTTAAGACCCATTAATCATTACATCACTAGACGTAAACTTTTCGGACAGATTTTGCACCTTTACAATGTAAGACTTATTTGACTCATTTAAAATATACCATTAGCTAATTTGACCCCTAAGTCTAAAAACAGACTCAAAAACACAGGATTATCACAAAAAAAAACTTTCAACTCTTTATAAAACTCTATCTATGGTCCCTGGGATTTGACCTAAAACCAAACATAATTTCGGGTTATGTTGATTTTCATCTCTCGGTACACGAAAATTCAAAGTAGCATAACTTTTGACTCGTTTGGAGTCGTAAGCTTATTTTTATACCAAATAAAAGCTAAGAAAATACTCTACAACTACATCATAGCCTCATTACCTGTTTCAAAGTTAAGCCCACGAAAACATGATTAAACAATCTGCCTAAGTTTTCCTTCCTCAAAATCAACTCAACACATGTTTCCAATCCATTCTAACATCACCTAGACCTATACTAACCACTTATAAGCAATCACAAACATCCTGATCATCCTATACTACTAGGAAAATCAAACCTTCATAAAAACCAAATTCCTAAACCACACATGCAATAAGTTTAACCTATCTAAAAACATCAAAAACATCATTCTCAACACAAACCCACATCACAAAACATCAAACACCATGAACAACCAAACACCCCCATTTGGAAGTGGGGTGTTGGTGTCCAAAACACCCAAACCAAATTGATTTTGGTTGGTTTTGTGGATGATTATCCATTACCAATACACCAATTAACATGCAAATGGTCTAATTAAATCAAAACATGTTTTTGAAAAATCTTTGATTCTTGAAAAATGTAAGTTAGTGCATGTTGTTATAGACTGCACTAAAACACTTACTAGGGATATTTAGGACGTGGTCTAAACTTGGATTGTTCAAAATTAAAAGGGAAAAAAAATTATGGTGGTGGTGGTTTGGAGGCCGACGGCCAAAGAGAGAGAGGAGGAGGGAGAGAAAAATTTTGAAATGATTTTTGGTTGTGTTTTTTACTTCCTCCCATTTTGTAAAATTTTGAGGGGTCTCTTTTTCCATCTTGGTTTTCTTTTGGCCTAATTTTTAAACGACAAATTTTTATAGTGGGAAAAGACTTGCTAGTTGGTTTTGAAAATTTGCGGGAGTCGGGGGTCGCCCCGAACACTCGGAAATACTTTTAAAGCAATTTAAACGCACCCGGGATATGATAAAACGCACCCGACTCGACTTAACACGAACTAAAAATAAAATTCTCGAAATATTCTAATATCGACAAAGCAACAATAAAACGTAAAAATTGGGCATATGCTGGGATCGTAGTCGTCGTCGGCTTTCTCAAATCGTCAATCGTTAAGATTACGACCATAAACGTCGGTTTCAACTTAAACAGTCAAATATATAATAAACGAAACTTCTTAAAAATTTGAAAAATATTCGTAATTTAGGTTAAAGTAAGTGACCTCGGGTTCTGGGTTTCACATCCACCCATCCTTAAAGAGAGCGACGTCCCGGCGCTCGCCTCTTCTTATACTCACATTTCGTGCCGCTAGAACAGATGAGGGTATCTCTCCTTGAAGAAGTCCTCACATTCCCAAGTGTATTCCGGTCCACGTCTAGAATTCCATCGTACCTTCACAATGGGGATTCCACTGTGCTTCAGTCTCTTAACCTCTCGGTCCATAATCTCCACTGGTTCCTCCACAAAATACATTTTATCGTCAAGCTGAATCTCGTCCAAAGGAATTACCAATTCCTTATCCGCCAAACATTTCTTCAAATCCGATACGTGAAACGTGTTGTGAATAGCACTAAGCTCATTCGACAATTCTAACTTATAAGCTACAGGTCCAATTCGTCTAACAATCTTGAATGGTCCAATATACCTTGGACTCAGCTTTCCTCTCTTTCCAAAACGTATCACACCCTTCCATGGTGACACCTTAAGCATAACCATGTCTCCGACCTCAAATTCTAACGGTTTTCTCCTATTATCGGCGTAACTCTTTTGTCGGCTTCTCACAACAAGTAAACGGTTTTATATTTGCACAATCTTCTCTATAGTCTCTAAAACCATTTCGGGCCCAGTCAACTGACTTTCTCCCACTTCGCTCCAACACACAGGAGACCTACATTTTCTTCCATACAATGCTTCAAATGGAGCAGCCTTAATACTCGCATGATAACTGTTATTATAGGAAAACTCCACTAAAGGCAAATGGCGTTCCCAGCTTCCTCCGAAATCAATGACGCATGCTCGAAGAATGTCCTCCAACGTCTGAATTGTTCGTTCGCTTTGGCCATCAGTTCCAGGATGGTAGGTCGTGCTCAAACTCAATTTGGTGCCCATCGCACGTTGAAGAGATTTCCAAAATTCCAAAGTAAATCTGTTGTCGCGATCTGAGATGATTGATAGAGGTACTCCATGTCGACAAACAATTTCCTTCACGTACACACTGGGAAGTTTCTCCATGCTATCCGTCTTCTTCATAGGTAAAAAGTGAGTAGATTTCGTCAATCTATCCACGATCACCCAAATCATATCACAACCACTAGGAGTCCTAGGTAAACCTGGCACGAAGTCCATAGCGATCTTTTCCCATTTCCATTCAGGAATCTCAGGTTTTACCAACAACCCAGACGGTCTCTTATGTTCAGCTTTAACTTTCGCGCAAGTTAAACACTTACTGACATAACAAGAAACTTTTGCCTTCATATTCGGCCACCAGTAGACTTTCTTCATATCGTGATACATCTTATCCGCTCCAGGATGTATCGAGTACTTCGACTTATAAGACTCATTCATGACCAAATCTCGCACTCCAGGCGTTCCTTCCTCAGGTGGACATAGCGGTAACCAAATCCGATTTTCAAAATATCTCAGCCCGTCTGACTTTACCACAAAAGAGGTTTCTTCAGTCTTCCCAGGTTCTCGGCGCCAATATTTTCTTTCATCAATCCCTTCTCTTGTGCTTTCAATATCGATCCGGTCAAATCAACACACTCAGTCATTACTAATGTTATGAATCTTAAAGGTTTCTCTCTATCCTTCCTACTAAGTGCATCCGCTACAACGTTCGCCTTGCCAGGATGGTAGCGAATCACGCAGTCATAGTCACTCAGTAGCTCCACCCATCGTCTTTGTCTCATATTCAACTCCTTCTGGTCTAATATGTGCTGCAAACTCTTGTGGTCAGTGAATACAACATACTTAGTCCCATACAAGTAGTGTCTCCACAATTTCAACGCAAAAACTACAGCTCCTAATTCCAAATCGTGTGTAGTGTAGTTTTCCTCGTGCTTCCTCAATTGCCTCGATGCGTAAGTGATCACCTTCTCACGTTGCATCAAAACAGCTCCATAACCCTTATGTGACGCGTCACAATAAACCATGAAGTATTTGATTCCTTCCAACAATGACAAAATCGGAGCAGAACACAGTTTGTCCTTATGTGTTTTAAAAGTGATTTCTTCATCATTTCCCCATTCAAACACCCGATTGTTCTCAGTAAGCTTGGTCAACGGCTTTGCAATCAACGTAAACCCTTCGATGAATCTCCGATAATAACTAGCTAAACCATGAAATTGTCGAACTTCAGTCGGTGTTGTCGGTGTCGACCATTCTTTAATTGCCTCCACCTTGGCAGGATCTACAAGAACTCCTTTGTTGTCAATCACATGCCTAAGAAATTGTACAGATTCCAACCAAAATTCACACTTGGAGAACTTTGCGTACAACTTCTCTTTCTTCAACAGCTCCAATATCGTCCTCAAGTGGTTCTCATGTTCCTCTTTGCTCTTGGAGTAAATAAGAATATCATCAATGAATACAATGATAAACTTATCCAAATACGGCTTGCACACCCGATTCATAAGATCCATGAACACTGCAGGCGCATTCGTTAATCCAAAAGGCATCATTTGGAAGTCAAAATGTCCATATCGCGTACGAAAAGCAGTTATAGGAATATCCTCCTCTCTAACTCGCAGTTGATGATACCCTGATCTCAAGTCGATCTTTGAGAACACACAGGATCCTTGCAACTGATCAAATAAATCGTCAATCCTCAGTAATGGATACCGATTCTTAACCGTCAATTTGTTAAGCTCTCGATAGTCGATACACATTCTAAACGACCCATCCTTCTTCTTTACAAATAACACAGCCGCGCTCCCCATGGAGATGAACTCGGTCTAATAAACCCCTTATCTATCAATTCTTTCAATTGATCAGATAACTCATTCAGTTCTGACGGTGCCAATCAATAAGGTGCACGAGCAACCGGTGCAGCTCCTGGCATCAAATCGATACGAAATTCCACTTCACGAGAGGGCGGTAAACCCGACAACTCATCACGAAAAACTTCCTGATACTCTCGAATCACAGCCACCTCTTCCAACTTTGTCTCTACATCACCATCACTAGAAATCTGCGCCAGAAATACATCGCATGCTTCTTCCATATACCTCATCATCTTCAAGCAAGATATTACTCTCAGACGAGAAGTACATTCATTACCCTTCACAGTCAATACCCTATTTCTCAACGGGATTTGGACCAACCTTTCTCCACAAACAATCACCACACTACGTGCCCAATAATCAAGTCAAAAGATCCTATATCTATAGGCATTAAGTCAATATCGAAGGTGTAGAAACTAGAAGGGGGGGTTGAATTATTTCTCTTCGATTGGTAACCTAATTTTAATTACTTTCAATTAGGTATGTATCAAAACTATCTTTTATTTGAAGCTAAGTTGCATAATGATTAAGTTTAATTCAAATGCACTAGCAATGATAATAGGTAAGTGTAATGATAATTAAATAAGTAACGAGTAAGGAAAGATACAACCTAGTGGGAAGAAACCAAGATTTATAGTGGTTCGACAACGAGGCTCTATCCTCATTTCTACTCCACTCCTCGAGTACACCTACTCGAGATTTCCACTATATCCACAAGCTCCCTTCTTGGCGGAGAAAACCTTACATCGTCGCTTACATTATTTTCCAACACTAAGCTAAATGTCGAGACTTAATCTTTAGCTAGGACCAATCTACACAACGTTGCCTACTTCACAATTTAACGACACAAGGCTAGATGTCGAGTTCTAATCTCAAGGTAGAACCAATCTTCAAGACGTTGCCTACTTCACCATTTTACGACACAAGGCTAGATGTCGAGTTCTAATCCAAAGCTAGAATAAATCTTCACGACTCTTCACCTTGAAGCTAAGTGAGAACTTCTCACAACACAACTACTAATCACTTTCAAGTTTAACGAGAACTCACAAGACACAACCACATCACTTTATAGTTTAGTGAGAACTACTAATAAACCTATTACAACTCAACTAGACATATCCAAGTACACACATGTAACTTGCATCTACACAACATAAATCCAAGCAAACACATATGCAATGGATGTACACAACAAATCCAAGTATTCACAAATAGCTTGGATGAACACAACTATTCCAAGTATTCATAAATACAATGGACTCACATAAAACAAAAAGGGTATCATGATGAACATGACTAGCTCAAGGATTCATCTTTTGTGGCATCTGTGTGTGCTTCTTGTGCTTCTTTTGAGGGCTCTAATTGGCTGGATAGGTAAGATGAGGTGTAGCATCAAATGATAAAACGCCACGTAGCACTTTCGTTCCACACCCTCTCTTCCTTAAAAATAGGGGGTTTTATTTCTTTTTGGGTGAATTAATAGAATAATTGAAAAGCCCTATGTAAAAACGTTATTTTATTTACCTAGGGTTTTTATGTTTACTGGTTTTTTGAGGGTGAAATTGGGGAAGAAGGGTACATTGTTATTAACGAAGGGAATTATTTATTGTGTGAGAGAAACAAAACGTGTGAAGTGGATTTATTTAATTGTGTGATGGAACGAATAAATGAGTGGGGTGAGAAAACGTTTTAACTTAAATGGATGAGAATAGTGGTTGACAGTTGGATGGAAGTATAACACGTTTAAATAAACGTGTGAAAACTTAATAGTAAAATTGTGAAACCTAGAAGCCTAATTCTTTTCATTCGTTTCTTTTATTTCATTATTTGGGCTTGAGGCCCAAAACACATATACCATCCGAGTAGTTATAATCCCACTTTGGGCCTTAAATGAATTTGTCCATGAATTATTTTCTTTAAAACCAATATTGGGCTTCGCAGGCCCAATAAGCTCATGTGGGACCCACTTGGCCCATTTCACTTATTAAATCCTCTAAAGTTGAGCTCGGTTTTGGCTTCCTCGATTTTTTTCATCAATCTCGTGTCGGTTTTCGTGAACTTGGTACCTACACACATGAAAACAAGAAACAAGCATATCCAAGGCATAATTGATACATTTAATGCAATATTTCAATGTTTTAAGCTACTTATGATATGAGTAAAAACACTCATATCAACAACACTAGCGAGTGAGTGATCTTTTCATTGGACAAGGTATAGGAGGGGATCAAGAGGATAATCATATGTAAATATCCTTAACACTTTAAGTGATCATTTACAAATGATTATGCTATAGAAAAGAGAAAGGGGGCTGAGAAAAACGTCCTAGAGGCTTGTTGGAAAATGAGATTTGATCCACTATTTAAAGGAGACAATGTACAACGGCTATCTGGGCGGGGTACCTTTTCTTGCCCAGCGGTTCCTTATCGCTAGGGAACCGCCTAGCTACTTAAGGTTCCGCCCGTAGACTACGCTCCGTTTTTTGTCTGTTAGTGGGGTAGGAATATCTGAGGTATTTTAACCCTTCAAAGGATATTATAATAGCATATGGAATATGCTATTTTCAAATTTACATTTTCCATTTTAATAAAACATTTTCTTAAAAAGAATGTTTATTAAAAAATCTTTTGTCTTATTAACAAAAGTGAGTTTTAAGGATAATCACTTTGATGATCACTAAGTATGATTAAGAAAGGTAGTGATATGATTATTACCTTGATGATAGTGTTAGTTAAATAATTCGTTTTATGTTTTTCACTAAATGTGTTGTATAGTTTGTTGTGATCAAAACTAAGAAAGATTAGTTAACACTAATAATGTTTTTAGGGATCACTTGCATTAACAATCTCCCCCTTTTTGATTACGACAACTATAAACTCATTTATGTAGAAACACAAAATATCGAATTATTAACGAGTTTATCACTATCATTTCTCTCCCTTTGTCGTAGCAAAAAGGTTAGCACAAGTCTTTGAAGCAAACTAGACTTTGCTAGTAGCTCCCCCTTGGTGGTTGCTCCCCCTTGTTTGGGACACCAAGTAAATGAGCTAAGGTGACATGCTACACAAAGGTTAGTAGGAAGAAAAGAAACACCAATGTATATATGATCACTACCTACTAAGTAACTTGAGAGGGAGAGAGAGAAGAAATCCCAAATTAGAAGCAAGTATTTTGCTAAGTATGTCCAAAGAGGTAACTGACAAAATCAAACTCCAATACAAGGAAGATGATAAGTTTGTCAAGGGGTTAAAATTTAGAATTGATGGAATCACCCATAAGCAATTGTAAAAATTAACCATGATCAACTCAAAAGAGAACTAAAAAGTAAAACACAAACAACACAAAGGTTACATAACATAAAAGACACAACAAGGTAGATAGTCATACACACAATATGAGTATCTAAAGCAAAAGATATGGAAAATAGACCACAAAGCATAAGCTAGTCTAATAGTGACAATGTTCCAAGATTACTTAAAAGAAAATGACTCTAAAACAACTAAAGTTTTATTGACTCCAATGGAGTGTACCTCTTTAGTTGGAAAAATAAGATGACGATGCATCTTTCAAAGTTTTGTCCACGGGAACGAAAACTTTGAGAGGAGGTCGAGTGAGGAGGAATTCAAGAAAAATTAACTTCTCATACACATGAGCAAGTTCAATTTGTCGAAATTGACAACAAGCAGACGAGGATCCATGATGCAATATAAATTCGGTTGATGGGGGAAGGCCATCACACCTAGGGTTTGGTGGTGGTGAGGAGAGTGGGTAGGTAATGTTTTCACAATGCCTTGTGAGGTTTGGGAAGGTTGAAAGATCATTGAGTTGAGGGGTGTCGAAGGATTGTGGTGGTGGGGGAACATTTTCTTTTGCTCCGGTGATGGGGTTTATGGTATATGTCTCATTCCAATACTTGATTGGAGAGAAGGTGGGGTTCTTGGGTGGTTTGGATTAAGAGGGTTCATTTTTTTGATCCAAATAGGTTTAACCGAGATTTTTGGTTTCTTAGAAAGCTTGGATGAGGAAGCTTTGGGTGAGGAGGTTTGTGACAAATAAATGTCAAGGTTATGAAAGGGAGAGTTAGGCATTGTGGATGTGTGAGAATGAAATCTCAAGGTTAGGGAGGTGTGAGAATGAAATATCAAGGTTGAGGAGGTGTGAGAATGAAATCTCAAGGTTGGGGTATAAGTAGAATGTAAACAAGGTAAGAATTTGAATACAAAGTATGAAGTGTCAAGGAATGTTTAGCCAAATTGAGTAAACAAGGAATCTTGACAGGGTATAGAGTTAAAAAAAAAATTTTTTTGACCAAAAACGAGTCAAAAAAAGGGGTTTCTGTCCGCGCTACCTTATAGGGACCGGCGGTTCCTTATCACTTAAGGAACCGCACGACTTTAGAGAGCCGCATGCAGTGGACTTTAAACCAAGTTTTTCCAGGATTTTGAGAAAAAACTAAGACGTTTTCAAAAAGTTACAAATCTTGGAATTTTACCTCTGTTAGCACTAAATTATGCTAGGGTTGCATAAAAGCAACACATTCACAAAGAATGTCTTGACAAAGTGTGACAAAATATTTAGATAACATTTTGAACCAATTTTAGTCAAGTTTTAGAAGTTATGATAGATTTAGGTTCAATTTTAATTTCAAATTAAAGTTGATTAATGTGCACATAAGAATAGAAACACATAAAGCTAAATCCATTAACCAACTTCATGAAAAACTCATGAAGGAAGAAAGTACAATGACAAATGAAAGAGAAAAACAACTAACTAATACAAAGTTAGCTTAATACTAGATCTAGATGAGTAGTCTTCTTTGGCTTGGTTTTGTTGAAAAAACACTTATTAAGAAAACTCATCATTCATCTTCTAGGAGGAGGCATGGAGAACAAGGCAAGCAAGAACTCTTGCAACCTCCTATGTAGTCCAAACATCTCCATCCTAAGGTTATGGATGATGTAGTGGTTGTAGAGGCAACATGGACAATTAGGACCATGAGTCTCTTGAAACCCATAGTAAGGATCACCCAAGAGGAAGGAAAATGGGACACCCAAAATTGGAATGTTTGAGTGAGGTGGAGGTGGAGGAGGCATGTTCTCCAAGGGTGATATGGGTGAGTGTAGAGGCAAGTTCTCAAAAGGAGAAATGGGTGAGTGTGGAGGTATGTTCTCCAAGGTTGGTGATGTGGGTGAGATTGGAGGGGTAAATGGTGAAGTCACCAAGGTATCATCAAAGTCATTCATAAAAGGAATGCTTTGGATTGGTTGTGGTTGAGTAGTCACATCCAAGGGTGCACTTGGAGTAAAGGGTGAAGAAAGCTCATTCATTCTTGAGTGGAATGAAGAGGAGGTAGAACCAATAGAATGGTTAGTACCATAGGTGGAGGTTGTCTTGCATGGTGCAAGAGGTGATGAAGGTGATGAAGAAATGAGGATTGGAATCATCTCATTTTTTGGTGTGTGAAAGGGTGAGGAGCTAAGCTTGGGTACCTTAATTCTAATCTTAAGGGTTTTCTTTGGAGTGGAGGTCTTGGAGGTGTTTGAGGTTTTTGTGGAAACCATGGTTGACAAAGGTGGTTTAAGGGTTAGGGAAGGATGTTTTGATGTGTGAAGAACATGACTAATAAGGTGGGTCTAAATGGGTGAAGGGATGATCCAAACTAGTAATGGGTTAAAATCATTTTAGGTGAATATTGAATTTAGGTAACCTAGTTTAGTAAATATGCAGGTTTTTGCAAAGAATCATGCAAGGTTTACACAGAATGAAGAAAACAGTGTAAAGCAAAAGATTTTGTCGGACACAGTAGCCGGCGGTTCCTTATCTAGGACCGGCGGTTCCTTATCGATAAGGAGCCGCTGGTCGATATGGAACCGCGACCAGAGGTGTTTCAAAAATTTCACATTCTCAAATTTTGGTTAACCCATATTTTTATCAAAGGATTCACAAGCCAAAGTTAACTACTGACCAAAATCTACGAAGCTAACTAACATATAGAATGCACAAAGCTATGTAAATCACAAACATGATGACATAGACAACATTTAGGATTAAAATAAATAGTAATCCAAACATGTAGCATAAGTTAATACACATCCAAGATAATAAAAAATTGTTCAACATTACATGTTTACCAACATGTATTCTTTGAGAAACTTCAAAGCCTTCACCTTCTCTTCTTGCCCAATCCCTTGATCATATTCCCCAAATACTTGAATCCCTTCCTTGACTAAACCCGATGTTCATGCAATTCACCTCTAGTCCTAAGATTTTCACGGTAGAGATGCTCCATGTTGAGATCTTCCTGTACTTCACTAGAGGAGTAATGAGGTGGGGAAGCTAAGTCTTCAAGTCCATCCACGAATCAGTTTGAGGATGGATGGGAATTACTCGAAGATTTGAAGTAAGAACTAGTACCTATGCCATCACCATCACTTGTTGGCATATAGGTGTCCTTATCATCCGTCTCTTGATGATCAGATTTTCGTGAACCTCAATCACTTCTTGGCTTTCTTGCATATACCTCTTGAATAGGCAACATAACCCGATGAACCGGGTGAAAGCGAGAAAGATCGAGGTGGGGAAAGTCATGAGCAACCTTTTGAAAAGGCGAGTAAGAAGCATAGCATAGGGAAGGTTTGTTTTGGGCTTTGAAAGGGCATAATTTATTCGTCGAGCGATATAGAATGCCAAATTGTACTTGGTGGATGTAAAGATGCAACTCAACATATGCACCATATAAGCCGGGATATGATCTCGGTTTCCACCAAGACAAAAGACATTCTCCCTAAGGATATTTGCCCATTGGACCATAAAATCCTTAAGGTCGCTAGAGAGCACTTCATATCGATTCACATTTCGCACATTTGAATGAAGGCTTCTCACAACGTTTCCATCACGCTCTTTCGAAATGATGTCAAGGATGAACTCTAGATCAATTTCGGTGTGGTCATTTGGAGGTTTATCGTAGGATTCCAAGAGAGCATCAAGTCTCCATTTATCCGTAAAACGACAAGTGACTTCATATGGCACACCGAGAATTTCACTAAAGTTTTTGAGGGAGTATTGAATCAATTGATCATTCAACACGAAACGAATGAAGATTTCTCCATTGTATTCAAGCATGGAGTAGGTGAATAATTCAAGAAGGAACAAGGGATAAATATCTTCTTCTATGTTGAGCAAGCAATCAAACCCCGAAAGCTCAAACATAGATTGGATATAGTCATACCCCGTTATTCCCTCGTCAACGACTCTACCCTCATGGAAACAACGAGTAGAAAGGGATGGAAATGAGTTTCAAAGTTGAGGGGAAGCATAGGTTTGGGAAAGATTTGGCATGTATTGTCTAGTGAATTGATGATCCTTTTGATATTGAGAAGGCAATATTTTTACAATCACTCATATGAAAAATTAGAATCAAAAATCTAAAATATGAGAATGTGTTATATCAATTTCTTGACAAACAAAGGATTGAATCCATATCATTCTCATGTTCACAATGTAACTATTCCATTATTTACCAAGAACATATGAACTATGTTGGATCAACAATGGACTTAGAACATTGGTTTTTCAAAACAAGGTTTTTAGGTAAGCATTAACAATGCAACTACCTATTTGTTCATGGGTTCATCTCAATTCCATCTTTTAACCAAAATCATTTAGCCAACATTCGGATTTGTTCTACAAGTGGGTTTTAGTGAAATCTTAATGAATGTGAACCTAAGGAATCATAGTAAAATACCATGTCAACCCATATTCGTATTAAGGTTTTTATTCAATTTCAATTTTAAAAATCCCCAATTATGAAAGGATGAACCCTAGAACAAAATAGATGAAATTGAAAGAAAATACTTACAATTAATTGATGTTTGATGAAGGATGGGTGAAACCCACAACTTGGAATCAATTAATTTGAGTGATTGAAGGTTTTTGAAGCTTCAACAATGGTGGAAAAGATGAAAAACGTCAGCTGTGTGTTTTTGGGAGAGAGAGGTTTGGTTTGAAAAAGGTTATTTTATTAAAACTGGCGCTCTGACAAACTTTACTGCCCGTGGTTCCTTATCGATATAGAACCGCGGGTTTGAACCGCCAGAGATAAAGAACCGCCTACAGAGGCTGGCTTTTATCAATGAAATTCGCCAAATTTTAAAAAACCAAGTTTTTCTAAGATACTTACAAATATATCATAAACCTTTTAGAATAGCATTGGATCATCATAACACTAGGCAATATGCTTTAATGAAGGATTACAAGTTGAATCAAGATCGAAAAGAACCGAAACGGACAAACAACGACTCGTAGCAAAACAGCAAAGTGGAGAGAAGTCAAGGGAAGGGAATCAAGACTAAGATCAATGCTTAAGGGATTAATGACAATCTTAAAATCATGGAGACGAAGAGCTTGTGTCATACATAGTGGTTTAAGACGTGCCATTCCGGCGAAACGTTAAACGGCTTTGGTAATGAATAAACACAAAGCAATTATTCATGTATAGACTAAGATCACTTTCAATAATAGTATTAGTCTAAACCAATATATGAGCAAGGTATTAATTCACTTTCTCTCCCACAAAGGGCCTACTAACCGTATGGGTGCAAACCTTAGAAATCATGCTTGATACTTTGAGCTAATACTAACTCACTCTACATCACCATAGTGAGTCAAGTATCCAAGCAATGAAGGTTTGATAGGATAAAAGAAAAGAATCACAAACCACAAACAAATGTCAAGGCAAGGATGCTAAGAACAAGCACATAGTGAAGTAATGATCAAAAGAATGATCAAAGAGCATGTAGAAGAACGAAAGCGTACCTTGGCCACAAAGAGCAATCCATCAAGGAATCAATGCTATGCCCAACAATGACTATGATGAGTACTAAGTCTTCAAGGACTAGTATCATTCCCAATCATCTTGGTATCATCATTCAAGGATGTTGAAGATCAATGAAGATGAGTCTTCTACAAGTGCAAGTAACTCAATCCACAACCAATTAAGTGATTGATCTTCATGAGTACCTACATAAAGCAAGATGTAAACTAGTAGATACATTTCAACAGTAGATCTAAAATGCATAAAGACTACTAATCTAAGAGGGATGCAATATTACCAATTAAAAGACATATTTTTCAAAAAAAATATGTTTGACCAAAGAGAAACTTTAGTACAACTTGACCTTCTAATTTGAGGAGACAATGGATTAAAATCGATCCAAGTTTTAAAGTACAATATACTTCAAAGATCTTGAGTGACCATCGCTCTGATACCAATTGTAGAAACTAGAAGAGGGGGGGGGGGGTTGAATAGTTTATCTTCGATTGGCAACCTAATTTAAATTACTTTCAATTAGGTATGTATCAAAACTATCTTTTATTTGAAGCTAAGTTGCATGATGATTAAGTTCAATTCAAATGCACTAGCAATGATAATAGGTAAGTGTAATGATAATGAAATAAGTAACGAGTAAGGAAAGAGACAACCTAGTGGGAAGACACCAAGATTTATAGTGGTTCGATAACGAGGCTATATCCTCGTTTCTACTCCACTCCTCGAGTACACCTACTCGAGATTTCCACTATATCCACAAGCTCCCTTCTTGGGGAAGAAAACCTTACCTCGTCGCTTACATTATTTTCCGACACTAAGCTAAATGTCGATACCTAATCTTTAGCTAGGACCAATCTACACAACGTTGCCTACTTCACAATTTAATGACACAAGGCTAGATGTCGAGTTCTAATCTCAATGTAGAACCAATCTTCACGACGTTGCCTACTTCACCATTTTACGACAGAAGGCTAGATGTCGAGTTCTAATCCAAAGCTAGAACCAATCTTCACGACTCTTCACTTTGAAGCTAAGTGAGAACTTCTCACAACACAACTACTAATCACTTTCAAGTTTAGTGAGAACTCACAAGACACAACCACATCACTTTATAGTTTAGTGAGAACTACTAATCAACCTATTACAACTCAATTAGACATATCCAAGTACACACATGTAACTTGGATCTACACAACATAAATCCAAGCAAACACATATGCAATGGATGTACACAACAAATCCAAGTATTCACAAATAGCTTGGATGAACACAACTAGTCCAAGTATTCATAAATACAATGGATTCACATAAAACAAAAAGGGTATCATGATGAACATGACTAGCTCATGGATTCATCTTTATCACAACACTAGTGAGTGAGTGATCTTCTCATTTGACAAGGTAAAGGAAGGGATCAAAAGGGTAATCATATGTAAACATCCTTAACACTTTAAGTGATCATTTACTAATGATTATGCTATAGAAAAGAGAAAAGGGGCTGAGAAAAACGTCCAAGAGGCTTGTTGGAAAATGAGATTTGATCCACTATTTAAAGGAGACAATGTACAATGGCTATCTGGGCGCGTACCTTTTCTAGCCTGGCGGTTCCTTATCGCTAGGGAACCGCCTAGCTACTTAAGGTTCCACCCGTAGACTACGCTCCGTTTTTTGTCTTTTAGTGAGGTAGGAATATCTGAGGTATTTTAACCCTTCAAAGGATATTCTAATAGCATATGGAATATGCTATTTTCAAATTTACATTTTCCATTTTAATAAAACATTTTCTTAAAAATAAAGTTTATTAAAATATCTTTTGTCTTATTAACAAAAGTAAGTTTTAAGGATAATCACTTTGATGATCACTAAGTATGATTAAGAAAGGTTAGTGATATGATTATTACCTTGATGATAGTGTTAGTTAAATAATTCGTTTTATGTTTTTCACTAAATGTGTTGTATAGTTTGTTGTGATCAAAACTAAGAAAGATTAGTTAACACTAATAATGTTTTTAGGCATCACTTGCATTAACAAAAGGCATGATTCCCTAACTTCAAGGAACACCCTCTTAGTATAGAATTAGTACTAACAATCTTTCCATCGGCTAATTCCACATTATAGTTAGTCGTTAGCATCACTGGTTCCCTATTGATAAGGCGACTAAATTTTACGTCTACAAAGCTTTTGTCGGATCAGAATTAAATAATACACTAGCATAACGAGCGTCAAGTAGAAACGTACCGGTCACCATGATAGGTGTGAAAACACCCATCCTTTTACCACTTAATTATAATAATAACCAAGCCAAAACGGGTATTTTATGTCGTAAATGTCGGAATTATGCGTGGTTTGTGTTTTTATTGTGTTTTAGGACCAAAAGATGAAAAAGGAGGAAAACACGGGCTTTTATCAAAGAAAACGAGAAAAGACGAAGTCAAAAGATCAAGAGTGCAAAAAGAACGGAAGTCCAAGGCCTATTCTGAAGATTTATCGAAGAAAAAGTCAAGACGGAAGTTTAATGAAGTCGAAGAACTCAAGTCTAATTATTGAAGAAATTATAAGACAAGTTCAATTTATATTGACAAATCCCGAGATGACGTCGAGAAAGACAAAGAATTAAAAGACGAGAACGAGAAAGAGAAAGAAAGAAGGAAGCAACACATGCACTCCTCACTTCCATATATACCCTCCTAATGACACATTAGGAGGGGGTTAGTTAGTTTAGTTTAGGAGTAGGAGTAGATTATTTTCTCTCTCTAGTTTTTCACTTTCTCTCTCTAGTTTTTCTTTAAAGTTTTAAGCTTTTAATCTTCAATCTTGTACTTTTGAATCTTTAATATTCATCTTATTTCAAGTTTTCAATCATCTTCTTCTACCTTTCTTATTTTGTTTATCTTTGATTCATGTTAATCTTTGATTTTATCTAATCTTATTGTTTATTTGATTAAAAAGTTTATCTTTTTGTTCATCTATAAGTTTTAATACGGATTGAGCTTTGAGCTTGACATGCTTATTGGCTTAATTTTGTGTTTAGCTTATTCACTTTTTAGTTTTCTCAAAAAAAAAAGTTTAGTCTTTTTAATGTTTGTTTTATAAAGTTTGCATATTTAGTATTTCAAAAGTTTTCAAATTTGTGCTTATTGAGTTGGTTAAGTTTCGGTTAAGTGTGCTTATTGGAAGTGCTTATTGAAGTTTTGGCTTATTTCTCTTGTATCGGATTACTTGTGCTCCATCGCAATCATAGGTTTACTTATTCCGATGCTTTAGTCCGACGGGTTCAGGGTGATCGCAATAACCTTTTAGGTTCTACTTTGAGATCAAGAGAACATCCCCTTATTCCGATCGTGATTGCGATCGCTCATTGCGATCGCATATTGCGACGGGTCTTAAGGTTTTATTAAGACGAAACTCTGCCCAAATTTTGACTTACATATTCCGATAGAATTTGGCACTTTAGTTATTCCGACAGTTTTTATTTTTTAGACATTCCGATAGAATTTTTGTTTGATATTCTGACAGTTTTTGTTCAACATTACGATAGTTTTTTCTTTTATAACATTACGATAGTTTCTTCTTTTACAACATTACGATAGTTTACATATAAATCAACATTCCGATAGATTGAAAATAAATATTCCGATAGTTTTAACTATTATAAACATTCCGATAGAACTGACTATTAAATTCCGATAGTTTTCAACATTAGCATGCATGCTTGCATGCTTTACCCTTTTTTGGCGCCATTTTCACCTAGTAGGCTGCTAGCTTGAGCTAGCTGCCTGCTAGCTTGTTTATTTATTAGTTTTGTTCCGTAATTGTTTAGTTTAATCTGAAAGTTGTTCCGATTTTATTTCTGAAACTTACTTATTTTTAGTTGAATTTTTCGTCTAATTTTAAAATTAATATTTTTTCGTAAAGTTCAAGTTTTATCTTTTATTTAGTACCCGCTTTAGGTTTTGCCTCGTTTAACTTTAAAGTACCCACTTAGTTTTATTCTCTCCTTTTTCATTAAGTAAACTTTATTTTCGAGTCGATAGTTAATTTCACCATTAAGTAAACTTTTAAATGGCGCCGCTGCCGGCTCTTTTCGTGAGGATTAGCGGTTTTTTGTGAGAGACGCGTTGGATTTTGGGATCCGTTCGCTGTTGAACGTTATTTTTCGTGTCAATTTTTTTTTCAAAAATCCATAAAAATTAAAAATTTCAAAAATCCAAAAACATGTAAAAATCATAAAAAGCATTTCTTTTTCAAAGTTTTACACCAAAAATATTTTCTTTTTACGTTAACTTTATTTCTTCTATTTCTTTTCTATCTTTTTCTTTTGTAGGTGTACGTGACTCGTGCTATCATGGATAATCGTCCGATTTGGAAAATTTTGCAAGAAGAGCGTTATCAGATTATGTCCGAGGAGTGTACGACTTGTGGTGGACCTCATGCTTATTTTAATTGTGACAAAACTTATGGGGAAGTTTATCCTAATGAGGAAGGTATGTACTATGCTACTAATACTTATTTTGACTCCCCTAGTTTTTTCACAACTAGTAACCCACCACATTATGATCAAGGGTTTTATGGGGAATTTCAAAATCAAGGGTTTTCAAATCATGAAAGTTTTCAAAAGATTGAACAACATGATAGATTCCTAAGAGAATGGCAAGAGGAAACCGATAGAAAATTCATGCTCCTTTTAGAAACCTATCAAGCTCAAAAGAATATTGAGCCATCTTTGAGAGTTGATGCTGAGGCTACTCTTAGCTCACCTACTTCCTCACCTCTTGAGGAAATTCCCGAGATTATTCTTGCGCCTAGTTTACCCATTGATGACCCCATTTCTTCACCTTCTCCTTCAAATGACTTTATAATTTCTTCAGATTCTCTTAGTGAGACTTGTTTTGATAAACCAATTTTTGAGGAGTGTGAAGAACTTTGTAATAAGACCATCGAAGAAGAACCCTTAATTGATCTTATACATAAGGAGATTATCGATAAGGATGAGTTACCTTGTGATTCCGACTATACATTTACTTATTTATCGGGATCGGATGAAGATGACTCTCCTATTTTATCAAAACCGACTTCTGCATATCCTAAGGACGAGGTCGCCTTTAATAATGATTTCCAATTCAAGCCTGAGATTGAGGAAATCATCGAACGAGAGCTAACTCTTTTACCTCCACTTCCTCCTACAAGTGAGGTGGATTTTTCCAACGTCGAGGCCGAACTTGATGAGTTGGAACGTCTTATTTTTCTTAATAATGACAAACCAACTCACTTGACCAATCATCCAATTCTCGAGGAGTTACCTAATCAACACTCCTCAAATGAGAATTACGTTTACCACATTCGTGCGGATTTAACTTATCAACAATCAACACAAATGAATGATGGTTTCGTACTTGATCGTGATCTTTTCGAGAGAGTTTCTAAAATCATCAGTGACGGGAACGACAAACCTTGGTTTGACGCGCCTATCTATGATGAAGAAATCGAATAGATTAACATTCATGAGGATGAGTGCTTTAACCCGGGAGGTGATATTGACCATTCTATGATTGACACCTTTACGGCTTTGCCGCTTAGTGACCATCAATTGTATTGGGGGGATAACAATTTGCTTTCTTTACCCACCCCACCTCCCGTGGATCACGATTTCACATACTTCTCGTATGTTGAGAGGACCTTTTTACCTTTCATGACTTATCCTCCGGCCTCTCCTTTATTATTTTCCTCCGGGAATGAGGACAAGGTCTTTGATCCTGGTATTACATTCGAGGCTTCCCCATGAACCATTTAATTCGGGGACGAGTCAGGCCCACGAATCGGTTAACAAAAACAAGCGCTTCTCGGGAGGCAACCCGATTATCTATCATTTTATTCCGTTTTTCTAATAAGTGTAGGGGGACCCTAGTATGTGTTTGTTGTTTTCTTTTTTATCATGTGCAGGGATTAGAGCTTTCAAAGATCCATTCTTGATGACTTTTGACGACCCGTGATTCCGTGTTCCCGTCTTCCCGGTTTTATTCTGAACTCTTTTAATTCATTATTTTATCATTTATGCTTGAAATAGGAATCACTTTAGTTATCTCTTCCTTAGCAAGATGTAAACAAAGTGCACAATGTCCTATGTGTAGGGGAGATTACTCCCACATGCCTAAACATTGAGGACAATGTTTATATCAAGTGTAGGGGGACTTCTATCGAAGTAAGTGGTCTTTTCCATGAATTTGCCCTCATTTTAACCGGAAAATTTGATTTTTCGACATTTTTAATCTATTTTGGCCTAGTAGCATAGTAGTATTCTCCTTTGTTATCGTTATTTACTTTCTTTGCTAGATTAAATTTTGAATAATGTGGTTTTAATTTTTCAACGTCATGAATCTTTTGACTCTACCCGAGTTTACTTATCTAATTTTACTCTAGCTAGTATCCATAACGTGTTTAAGTCAAGTTTTGCTAGGCTTTTATATAGGTAACTTTAAAACTCGAAAGTCTTAACTTTCACGGGTTAAGAACAAGAACTTTCGCAAGTTCATATAATTGATCCTAGAAAGTCGTTTATCAAGGGAACTTTAAAATGCGAATTCTAAACTTGAAAGAGTCTAAGAAGTTTCAAGATCCTATAGATGACTTGAAAAACCAAAACTTTGATTTAATTGGCTAAGCATCCACGAGTCTCATTCCATGAGATTTTAAATTGTGGAGAACGAGAGATGATAGAGTCAATTATAAGTTTGGTATTCTTTCATGAGTTTACGTGAGTTAATTATGATCTTTTTCTCCCATCACTTGTTAATAAATTTAATTGCAATAAGTAAGGTCGTACGATTTGAAAATTTACTTAGCTTCTAGGACAAGATCGTTTAAAAGTTGCTCGGTATTAATTAGAGTTCATAGCCAAGGCATAACTTATTGAAGCGGGATGCGAAGATTGGCGAGTCCAAAAAGGCCCTAACAAGGCATAAGGGCTACATTTTGTTGCTAAAGATCCGAAGTGATGTGAAGAATCATTTATCAAAAATTAATATGAAGGATCGAGACATATGACGAAAAGCAAATACTCCCCTAAAGATCATGGAGAAGTCTATCCAAAAAGGCCCTAACAAGGTATGAGGATAAATAGATCCAAGTCCTAAAAGGAGGCGGATCGTTGTATATCAAAGTCCAAAATAAAGATTGGAGAAAAATGAAGAAGTCGTGGTCCAAATACGAAGAATCTCTCAAAACTTAAAGTGAAGAAATTCCTATTATGAAGAGAAGACCATAATTTCAAGAACGTCTCTCAAGATTTGAAGTATGAAGTCGCTGCCAAATATCGGTCTGAGAAAGGTCTCAAATCGTGAAGCAAGTTATGCCAAGATATGAACTTTATGAGGTCCCGAGAAGCAGTTTAAAAGTTTTTTTCCTTTAGCTAACTATTGATTAAATAATCCTACATTATTTTCAGCCTAAATAACTATCGAAATAAGTCAACAATGCATCCTCGTGATCATTCAAGACAATAATAAAATATAAGAGATACACCTAGGAATAAGGGAGTCTAAGTGAATAATTGGGCCACATGAATTTGTGTTAGTTTGCTGACTTATAATAACAATGATCTCGTTTTTAAGCTTGGTATGGGGAATGTGAAACTTGAGGGTGATAATCATTCATGACATTCCAAAACCCTAAGGTATGTTTTTGATCTTTTTACTTGTTTTCTTCCTTTAAATATTTTGTCTCTTTAATAAAGGCCAATGTGGATTGATTGTGATGGAAAATGTAATACTTGCTTTGTAATTAATGCATTGCATGAGGGCATTGCAATTGTCAAGTGTAGGGGATTTGATAGGTGTGAAAACACCCATCATTTACCAGTTAATTATAATAATAACCAAGCCAAAATGTGTATTTTATGTCGTAGATGTCGGAATTATGCGTGGTTTGTGTTTTTATTGTGTTTTAGGACCAAAAGATGAAAAAGGAGGAAAACACGAGCTTTCACGGGCTTTTATCGAAGAAAACGAGAAAAGACGAAGTCAAAAGATCAAGAGTGCAAAAAGAACGGAAGTCCAAGGCCTATTCTAAAGATTTATCAAGAGTGTAAAGACGGAAGTTTAATGAAGTCGAAGAACTCAAGTCTAATTATTGAAGAAATTATAAGACAAGTTCAATTTATATTGGCAAATCCCGAGACGACGTCAAGAAAGACAAAGAATTAAAAGATGAGAACGAGAAAGAGAAAGAAAGAAGGAAGCAACACATGCACTCCTCACTTCCTATATATACCATCTTAATGACACATTAGGAGGGTGTTAGTTAGTTGGTTAGTTAGTCTAGTTTAGGAGTAGGAGTAGATTATTTTCTCTCTCTAGTTTTTCACTTTCTCTCTCTAGTTTTTCTTTAAAGTTTTAAGCTTTTAATCTTCAATCTTGTACTTTTGAATCTTTAATCTTCATCTTATTTCAAGTTTTCAATCATCTTCTTCTACCTTTCTTATTTTGTTTATCTTTGATTCATGTTAATCTTTGATTTTATCTAATCTTATTGTTTATTTGATTAAAAAGTTTATCTTTTTGTTCATCTATTAGTTTTAATACGGATTAAGCTTTGAGCTTGACATGCTTATTGGCTTAATTTTGTGTTTAGCTTATTCACTTTTAGTTTTCTCAAAAAAAAAGTTTAGTCTTTTTAAAGTTTGTTTTATAAAGTTTGCATATTTAGTATTTCAAAGAGTCTTGGGGTCGTTGTAGTTTTGCTGGAAGGTGGTCCGTGGATGGTTCGTAATTCACCAATTTTTCTTAAGAAATGGACTATGAAAACGAATCTTCTAAAGGAGGAACTAACTCGTATTCCGGTATGGGTTAAGTTTCATGATGTCCCGCTACAGGTATTTGAAGAGGAAGGTATTAGTTTAATTGCTTCGTTTCTTGGTAAGCTTATTATGATGGATAATTATACTGATAATATGTGCAAAGAGTCTTGGGGTCGTTGTAGTTTTGCTCGTTGTCTTATTGAGATGAATGCTGATTCGGAGTTTATAGATAACGTTACTATTGGTGTCCCTGATCTTGAAGGCTCGGGTTGTACTAAGGAGTTAATTCGAGTTGAATATGAATGGAAACCGCCTAGATGTCATACTTGTAATATTTTTGGTCATTTAGTTGATTCTTGTCCGAAAAATGTTAAACCTATAACGGTTGAAAAAGTGACAACTCATGTTGATAATGATGGGTTCCAACAAGTGCAAAGCAAGAGGAAGAAGTACAAAGGTAATTTGGGGAATCAAGTTCCGAGAGGTGTTCCATTGAGCAAGGGTTTCCAAGCAGGTAAGACGGTTGTTTTTCGCCCAAAAACTCACTTGGATTCTACAAGTACGAGTGCTGATAATAGTAGTAAGATGAATACTAAATCTGGTCAGCTACAGCAGTCTAGCAATCTTAATGGTCCGAACAAGGCTAAAGCTCAAATGAGCAGTGTTTCTACATCTAATAAATTTTCATCTTTGTCCATGCCTGGTATTGACGAAGGGGCTCAAGTAAGCGAGGAAGATAATGAGGAGGAGGAGGGAGTCGAGGTCGTCTTTGATGAATCGGTGAATCTTCTCAATACTCATATTGGGGCAAGCACTCTTACTGGCTGATCGCATGTTGATATTTTATTATTTTCCTCGTAACTTTATGTTATCGTCTTGGTTTTTGTCTAGTTTATATATTTCCAGTATTCTAGACTAGTTAATGTTTATGGCCTGTCGTAAACATTTTGTTTAACAAGCTGCCTGTAGCTTGCGGTTAATGTGGCATTTCAGCCATATTTCTTGTACTTCAACGCTTTTTTTGGTTCTATTTACCGGGGTCATTGCTACCCTTTTACCAAAAAATATTTAGTATTTCAAAAGTTTTCAAATTTATGCTTATTGAGTTGGTTAAGTTTCGGTTAAGTGTGCTTATTGGAAGTGCTTATTGAAGTTTTGGTTATTTCTCTTGTATTGGATTACTTGTGCTCCATCGCAATCATACGTTTACTTATTCCGATGCTTTATTCTGACGGGTTCAGGGTGATCGCAATAACCTTTTAGGTTCTACTTTGCGATCAAGATAACATCCTCCTTATTCCGATCGTGATTTCGATCGCTCATTGCGATCGCACATTACGACGGGTCTTAAGGTTTTATTAAGACGAAACTCTGCCCAATTTTTGTTAGCAATATTCCGATAGAAGTTACATTATTCCGATGCCTTGAACATTCCGACAGCTTCATTTCACATTTAGATAGAGTAACATTCCGATAGGAATTATTCCGATAGATAGTGTATTCCGATACTCAACTTCAATATTCCGACAGAATTCAGGTGTGATATTCCGATGGGTAGTATTGCGATCAATATTGCGATAGTTTAGACATTGCGACAGTCTTTTCATTCCGATACTTTCCATCACAATAATTAGTTTACTTTACTTCGTTGATTTATTTTTCAAGTTTTAAATTCATTACGTTTAATTTCGAAAAATTGCACGCTTCTCGAAACCTCTGTTTTTACCAAGTGTTTTTCTAGTAATTTTTAGTTTAAATTTGTTAAGCTTTATTTTTACTCAACGACATTTTTATATTTGCTTTTAGTTTAAAATAGGTAATCAAACAACCCATTTTATTTTCCACCAAGAACGACTGAGTCGCACTAATTAACAGTAATAAATTCGAAAAGATTGGTTTAACGAACTTTCATACGAGGCAAAACCGAGTATTACACCACATTCGGGCCTTGTGGTTTGTCAGCGGTACCCACTCTTTATACAGCAGTAGCAGAATTTCCACCCTGTCTATTCCTAGCTTTTCAGGCAGTTTCCTTGTTTGTGCCCCTTTTATCCACAACCAAAACAAACCGTTACTCTAGTGGCATTCGCCCCTGTAGCCACAACTCTAGATCGACATTCTACAGCTCTATGGCCAGCCTTCCCACACTTGCCACATGCAGGAGGACAATTCCCAATGTGTTACAAATTACAACGGCCACACTTAGGATTGACCTTGATTCCTCTGGGGGCAGTAGCGACTCTCATCCCATCATTCCTCCTTTGGTTAAACTGTTGGTTACGATTTGGTCCTTGGTTGTTGTTGCGATTACCCCCACGATTTTGTCCGTGTGTTTGACTCACCTGGGCAGCGTCTCATTTCCTTTTGTTCCCCTCAGCAATATAGTATTTCTTGTCTTGCAACTTAACATCCATCATTGCATGAGCCATCTGAATGACTTCATCAAATGATCCGGGCTTTGACGAAGTAGTCTCACCCTTAATGTTGCTCGACAGACACTTGATATATTGTTTCATCTTCTTGCGATCGTCCTCGAAAGCATCAAGACACAATAGGCTTAACTCATTGAACCTTCTTGTATAAGCAGTGATGTCATTATTCTTCAACGACAAGTGTCTCAACTCATCCTCTAACTGACCCAGCTTTTCCTCGGGGCAAAACTTCTTGGTCAAAAGCGCCTTGGTTACAGCCCAAGTTCTTCCATTTGCTATTACCAATCCGACAGTAGCCACCTGTTTGTTCCACCAGCTTAAAGCTCATCCAGGAAAGTAGCAGCTGCAAATTTAACTTTGTTTTCCTCAGAGCACCCACTGATTTCGAAAGTGCTATCCATCTTTTCCACCTATCCACGGAGTTCCAAAGCTTCACCGGTACCAAGGAACAGTATGGGACCACATTTCACGAAACCGGCATATGAACATTCCCTTGGGGCTGGTTGCCTTTCCACATTTCCACCTTGACCCTGGTCTCTGTTCGCACGATCTTCCTCAAGAGGATTGGTGATTGCCTCTTGAATCATGGTGTTTACTCTAGCGGTCGTCAACTTTGGAGGCATGGTGAAGTCTTAGTTACACCTCTCTGCAATAACAGGGAAATAGAAAACAAGGTAAGTATACATATCAAGATTAAGAAGGATTTCTTTTTCAGGACATAATATAAGTACAACAACACATCAACAAGGTTACTAATATTCATCAATCACATCACAAAAGAGAAAATTTAAGACTTACATAGATCATGAAAGGTAAACATGGATTGCATTGATAGATCAACCAAAATCTGTGACAAGTAATGCCACTAAAACCATACACCAACAAACTTATAGTTATCAACTTTTCATCACAATGCCATCATACGGGAGTCTAAATAAGTTCAATTACAATGATCAAAAGATAAAATGAAATTCGAGTAACTAGCGACGTGGTGATCCACATGACTTCTTGGACGGTGGTTCTTTCTCGTTCTCCTCTGGCTCTTCCTCACTATCTTCTTCCTCATCCATCTTTCTCTTCCCTTTATCGCTCGGCTCACATTCTTCCACCCTCTTCCTTCTAAAAGTAGACCCAAACTCTGGTGCTACCTGATTCCCAAAAGCAACACACTCACCCCTGGTGGGCGGTTAAACCATGAAATCATTGGCCTCCAGCTCAGAGTCATCCACGAATCTCCAGACTTGCGGTAGGGATGATCTTATATGGTGCTCCCAACTCTGCATCCTGACTAACCTAACCTGGTCTTCCTAACCCGCTGTAGACTTGCACTCAAATTTTCTATCATGGATTTAAGCTATCAATATCATTCTTAGTCGATGCTTCATTGTACTCATCCCTTGCGGTCCTTGTCAATAACTTTTGATATGGTCTTTCGTTCTCGTCAAACCTCTTAATCAGTCTTGTCTCCACCACGTAACGTTCGTACATTAGCCTATCAATCCTTCTCAAACGGTTTTCAGAATCCATATAGTTCCTTGGCCTTGGAAAGTAAACCTTCGCAATATTTTCGTGAAGAGAACGCGAGCTAGCTGCATCACTTGACTCCGCACAAACTCATCACTTACCCGAGCAAACCCCGACACAGTCCTCAGATAATCCTTACAAGTAGTCATTGGGGGATGAATAGGTTTCTGATCGTAACGGCCTGTTGGATGCACTTCGTATCCTTTTGGTGAGTTGGGGGATTGAACCAAATCGGGCTCAGTTTGACCGACGGCATCTGCTGGAATTCCGTCATCCATTGGATCCTCCTCCTGAGAATCCTCTTAGCCATCGTCACTAACACTGAATTTGTCTACATCACTTTCATCAATATCGTTTTCCGGCTCTATTTCCTCTTCTTGGTCTATCCATCCATTGTGGTCATTCAGCGGGTTTGGAGGAAACGGTCCCCCTTCGTATCTCACGACAAATTCGTCTCCATTACCGTTAGGTGGTACCTCGGCCATCTCTGCAATCATATGAAATTTTGGAGGGTACGTAAGGTCATCATTCAATACTGATAATTATATGCATGCAAATGCAATGCAAAGGTGGTACACATGACCAAAACGCGATAATATGATGTTCATGCATATGCAATACAAGAATTACTGTATGGAGTACTCCGCGTACAATTTCAACATTTACATATAGTAGTTCAGTATTTACGTAATAAATACTCATACATTCATTTCAATTTAAAAGGGATACATCTATTTCCATCAATACTAAAAGTAAACCTTACCGGAGCAATGCAGGATAATTGTGTGCTTGGACAATTTGTTACGACACCAAAAGTTATAGTTTAGGGTTTTTCAAAATGACCTAGTTCTCTATTACTCATGGCTCTGATTACCAATCTCTAACACCCCCAAATCGTATGCGCAGCGGAACTACAAAATTTGGGTGCTAGGCAGTTATCATTACACACAAGCTATTTCGAACGACTCAAAGAGACGTAGAAATTTAAACATTAATTAAACATTGTTTAAACATCAAAGTCTACTTCTTCCCAAACCTCATAGAAAATACAAAACAGAGTTACGTTTAGGTCCCTACTGCATATCAACCCAAAAGTATATTACTTGTTTCACATGACATAATATAAAAGTTTTAAGTTATAAAAGGGAGGAAAGACAAAGTAGACCGCCAAGCCACAACAACTTCCATCCTCGCATGCTCCCTTCTACCATATCATCGATTACCTGAAACACATGCTTAGAGAGGTCAACAAATAATGTTGAGAGAAATTTATAGGTTTTACAATCTCAGTTTTGAACATAAGTGTATAAAATCAATCACGATCATTTATAGAATTGTCGATCAAACAATCTATCATTCAAGGTTATTATCGTTAGCAATAGCTAATAATTGTGTTTAAGCTCATGACACTAATCCGTTAACTCAATCACTCGCGTATATTTACCGGAATGATTAAGATGAAACCAGTGCCCCTTCTAAAGGCATTAGTTGCAATTATACCTTATTTCTTATCACAAGTTATCCGTCCGCAGAGGGTACACAACGTACTAGCTCTCGTCTCGGATAGGGTCGTGAACACCATAGTACTATCAATTGTATAAGAGGCTATTTCTAATCCACACGAGGATTAAACAATATTTAATAGTTCATGAATATAAGGTCTTATGCAACTAGGTACTCAACACAATTCAGGCAACTTTCGGGTCCAACAATCATTCATGACTTATGTTCGTTTTTATAAAATATAGCATGCATCCCCCTCGCGGGTAAAACCATTTAAAAGTGTTATAAAGCGAGGCTCTAGACTCACCTTGAGTAGTAGTAGTGGTTCTAGCGAAGACTTAACGAAAATATCACCGACGATGTGGTAGCCCCGAAAAATCTAACACGTGACCTAAAAATCAAAATAAGAAAACCGAATCAATACTCCTCGTACATTATTGTACTAAACACGCGTATATAAAAACACTTAATACTTATAAAAACTCACGCCAAAACTCATACATGTGATTATTAATAGACTCGTACTATCTATCTATGTAATTTAAAATATTTTCCATTTTATAATTTTGCCGGTACTTACGAAAAGTACGGGCTGTTTTCTAACGCTTAAGCATCACTATAAATTATGAGAGAATTTGTAAAAATCCCTTACAACCTATAGAAATCCAATTTTAAACTCCATATAAAGTTTTCACTTTTAAGACCCATTACCCATTACGTCACTAGACGTAAACTTTTCGGACAGATTTTGCACCTTTACAATGTAAGACTTCTTTGACTCATTTAAAATATACCATTAGCTAATTTGACTCCCAAGTCTAAAAATAGACTCAAAAACACAGGTTTAGAACCAATAAAAAACTTTCAACTCTTTATAAAACTCTATCTATGGTCCCCGGGATTTGACCTAAAACAAAACATTTCGCGTTATGTTGATTTTCATCTCCCGGTACACGAAATTTCAAAGTAGCATAACTTTTGACTCGTTTGGAGTCGTAAGCTCATTTTTATACCAAATCGAAGCTAAGACAATGATCTACAACTAAATACTATCCTCATGACCTGTTTTCAAAGTTAAACCCACGAAAACATTCTTAAACAATCTGCCTAAATTTTCCTTCCTCAAAATCAACTCAACACATGTTTCCAATCCATTCTAACATCTCCTAGACCTATACTAACCACTTATAAGCAATCACAAATATCCTAATCGTCCTATACTACTAGGAAAATCAAACCTTCATAAAAACCTAATTCCTAAACCACATGCAATAAGTTTAACCTATCTAAAAATATCATTCTCAACATAAACCCACATCACAAAACATCAAACACCATGAACAACCAAACACCCTCATTTAGCCGTGGGGTGTTGGTGTCCAAAACACCTAAACCAAATTGATTTTGGTTGGTTTTGTGGATGATTATCCATTACCAATACACCAATTAAACATGCAAATGGTCTAATTAAATCAAAATATGTTTTTAAAAAATCTTTGATTCATGAAAAATTTAAGTTAGTGCATGTTGTTATAGATTGCTCTAAAACACTTACAAGGGATATTTAGGATGTGGTATAAACTTGGATTGTTCAAAATAAAAAGGGAAAAAATTTTATGGTGGTGGTGGTTTGGAGGCCGACGTCCAAAGAGAGAGGGGAGGAAGGAGAGAAAAATTTTGAAATGATTTTTGGTTGTGTGTTTTTACTTCCTCCCATTTTGTAAAATTTTAAGGGGTCTCTTTTGCGATCTTGGTTTTCTTTTGGCCTCATTTTTAAACGACAAATTTTTGTAGCGGGAAACGACTTACTAGTTGGTTTTGCAAATTTGCGGGAGTCGGGGGTCGCCCCGAACACTCGGGAATACTTTTAAAGAAACTTAAACGCACCCGGGATATGATAAAACGCACCCGGCTCGACTTAACACGAACTAAAAATAAAATTCTTGAAAATTTCTAATATCGACAAAGCGAAAATAAAATGTAAAAATTGGGCATCCGTCGGGATCGTAGTCGTCGTCGTCTTTCTCAAATCGTCAATCTTTAAGATTACGACCTTAAACGTCGGTTTCAACTTAAACAGTCAAATATATAATAAACGAAATTTCTTAAAAATTTCAAAAATATTCGTAATTTAGGGTAAAGTAAGTGACCTCGGGTTCTGGGTTTCACGCCGCCCCCTTAAGTCACCCACGCCTAAAGCCGGCATGACTAGATGAATTCCCGTTCCCCTACTAGGGTATCAATTGTAAGTATACCACATTCTCATTCTCGTATAATTATCCTTCCCAGAGGTTACTCAACGCAAAGCCTTGGTCTCAGATAGGGTCGTCAGCCCAATAGTACTATCATTAGAATAAGCGGCTATTCCCAACTCATAACATCAAGTCAGAAGATAGTTAACGGCTCATGAATTTAGGGACTTTTTCAATTTAGGTACTTATACAATTCAAGGCAACAACAGGCAACATAAGGCAACATTCGGGTCCAAATAATCAATCATGACTTGTGTTCATTTTACTTTCAAAAAGCATGTATCACCCTCGAGGGTTTTAAAATCATTCAAAACAATTACAAAAGCGAGGCTATAGACTCACCTTGAGTAATAGCAGTAGCAAGACGACCTTCGACGATAGTTGATGCCCGATAAACACAAAAACCGCAACCTATCAAATAAGGTGTGTTCATTAATAATAAACTCGAATAAAATAAATACTTAATAACATCAAACTCAAAATCATGAAATCACGACAAACCCGAAATAAAACAATACAAGTGATACTATTAGTTCCTTTTTTTTGTCCTATTAGTTAATTCTTTCGATAAAAATCTGCCGGTACACACCAAATGTACGAGCTCATTTACCCCACTTAAACACGTCAAATACTTATGATACTACTCAGAGATATCAATTACTATATATAGAAAGACCTGTTAAAAGCCCATCAAAAGATTTTACTTTTAAAGTTCCCTACCCGACACATCTTTGAACTATAAAAACATGACAGTTTTACGTCACCGACTCATACAAACATTTTGACCATTCTAAACAATCCCGTTTACAAATACGACACTTGAGTTTGAAAATAGACTCAAAACCCTTAGTTTAGAACCTAACATCAGACCTTGACCCTTTTTACATCTCATTCTATAGTCCCCGAGATTCGATCCAAATATCGACAACAACTTCGGATTGTGTCGATACTCGTGTCCCGGTACTCAAATAATCAAATCATCATAACTTCTCGCTCGTCTGGAGCTAGAAGCTCTACTTTATATCAAATCGAAGCTAACGAAATTCTCTACAACCCTACGCTATTAGTTTAACCATTTTCAAACAGTAAGGTACCCAAAATTTACGTTTTTCCCACTGATCTAAAATACATTTTTAAAAACCACACTAAACAAAATTTTCAACCTATTTTAATCAATCTCATACTTCTAATATTACCCCACAATCATCCTAAACAACTTATCAAATCTCTAACACCCTTGAATGATCAATCTTCAAATGATCCATTCCAAATTTCAAACATGCATTACTCAAAAATGAATTATAACACTACTAACAACACACCCACTTAATAAAAATAGATCAAATCAACATGGATCATACCAAAATTTCAAAAGTTGTTGCATGTGTATAAAATTTATACCAAAAGATGCACCATCAAATTTCCAACATGAGACTTGTTTTAGATTCTTTTGATTCAAAGTTAAAAATAAAAAATCATGGTGTTTTTGGTGTTGTAGTGTGGATGGAAATAACAAGAAAGAAAGGGAGGTGGGTGAAAAATATTCTATAAATATATTATATGTGTTTTAGTGTAGTGGAATTTCAATATATAGTGGTGGTGTAGGGTATAAATTGCAAATTTGTGATAGTTTTGGTCCAAAATGCAATAATATAGTTTAAAAGGTAGAAAATGTAAATTGTCAATTTTAAATATATTTACGAGGCTCGGGTTTTGTAAAAATACTTTTCAAAAGTTAAAACGCACTCAAAATATGATAATAATATGATCCCAGTACGACTTAATACGCAATTAAAAATAAAAATGTAAAAATTATTGACATCAAAACAACAAATAATAAAACACAAAATCTCGGGCATCCGTCGATATCGTAATCACTAATAATCCTCGCGATTAGTAAAAAGGTAAAAATAAGACATCCAACGTCGGTTTTAAATAAAACCATATATCATCATATCATTCAAACTCGTCAAAAATTTTAAAATTATTCGTAAAATAATATTAAATAATGACCGCGGGTTCGGGTTATCACATCCTATCCTCCTAAAAGAGAACTCTTATACTCACATTTTCGTCTATTTCATATTCCTTCACAATTCCATACCTCCAGAACAAAAGAGAACTCTTTTCCTTAAAGAAATCCTCATGCTTCCTTCACAATTTTAGATTCCACTCCTGGAATTCTTGTATCTTCACAATATAATTCTTGCTATGTTTCAACCTCTTAAGAACTCTTCACAGTTCTCGTCTATGAAATGCAACTTATCTTCAAGTTGAATTCTTTCCTTGTTGTTCCCAAAACAAATTCTAGCCTTCATAACGACACCTTATGCATAACCATGTTTCCCAATTTCAAACTCCATCGATTTCTTCGAATATCAACATAACTCTTCTGATGACTCCTTGTTACTAATGAATGATCCTTAACCCATACAACCTTATCAATATTGCCAATATCACTTATTGTTCAGTCATTCAACTCCACCTACATTTCTGCAATACACCGAAAACCTAACTTACGTCCATAACTCACGGTCTTTAACCTTCACAATTTGAAGTTCTTTATGTACCATCAATAGTACAGCCTCATTAATAGCATGATAATCATCGTCATATAAAAATTCCAACAATTCATATGTCAATCACACACGCACAAGTATATCGTTCGATGTTCGAATTGTTCTTTCACTCTGTCCATCATTCTATGTATAACAAACAGTACTCAACTCAACTTTCACCTTTACCCAAACCAAAACGTATCCATTACTTGACTTGTGAGATTCCTTCATCACTAAGTCTCACTCGCTCAACTCAGGTATGTTAGGAGTGCTCAATATACCATGTCTGACTTGACTTTACAACAAAATCCTTTCCATAAGTTTGAAAAAATGTTGAAATCACTTACCTTGTCATCCTTCTCAAATTAGACCACTAACTTAAAATTTCAATATCCTTTCTATCAAGTCCACACATTTGTCATTACCAAAACTCAAACCTTAGAAGCTTTTTCCTTTTTCTTCTTGATAAGTGCATTAGCTACCACATTCGCCTATCCCGGATGGTAGCGAATCTCGTAGTCATAATCACTCACAGTCATGACCATCAACATACTCAAGTACTCGAAATATATATAACTGGTGATCCTCTACTCATTTCCTTTATCATCCCAAGAAAATAATTATGGAGCAAACTTCTATGATCCTTTATTATTACACTCTTGATTCCATACAAGTAATATTTCTACCATCTCAAAGCAAACACCACAACTACATAACCCTTATGAGACACATCACAGCAAACTACAAACTATAAATACTTCATATCCTTTCAACAATGACAACATCGATGCAGAACACAACCACCCTTCATTGTTCAGAATACAGCTTCCCCATCTGATAAGGATCAGGTCTCGAAACTTACAATTGGATGTATAAGTGGGACTCACACATCCAATTCTTCTTAGTCAGCTTTAATCAATGGTTTAACAATAAGTGAAAACCTTTCGATAAACCTCCAATTATTCCCAGCTTAGACCAAGGAATTAACAGATTTTCGTCGGTGTCGTTGGTACCGACCAATCCTTAATCGTTTCAATCTTGGCAAGATCTTCATGAATACCTTTGTTGTCAAACAACTGCCTTAGAAAACGCAAATATTTAAACTAACATTCACACATAGGAAACTTTACATACAGTTTCTCTTTTTCCAACCATCCCAAAAATTATCCTAAAATGTTACTTATGTTCATCCTTTACTCTTGGAATAATATAGAATATCGTCAGTAGATACAATGACTAACTCATCCTAGCACATCTTACACACAAGATTCACCTAGTCCATGAATATGGCAGACGCGTTCGTCAATTCCAGAAACATCACTTGCTACTTAAAGTACCCACATCAAGTACGAAAAACAACTATAGGAACATCTTATTCTCTAACTCTCAGTTAATCATAACCAAAACTCAAAGCGATCTTTGAGTACACACTGGATCCAGACCAGTTGCAAGGATAAAACAAATCATCAATCCTCGGTGATGGGTACCGATTCTTGACATTTAATTTGCTAAGCTCACAATAGTCGATACACATCCGAAGCAATCCATCCTTCTTTGAAAAACAACACAAGCGATCATCATGGCAACAAAACTTAATCTAATACATCCCTTATTCATCTATCCTCGCAGTTGACCGGATAACTCATTCTACTCTGACGGTGCCAAATGATAGGGCATACAAATACTACTCAACGAAACGTAGAAGCACTACACCTATCGCTTAAAACACTCAATCGAAACGAATCCCTCTTCACAAGACGGCAGCAATTCGGAAATACTTCAGGAAAACCTCATAATACTCTCGAATCATTAACAGGTATCCCAACTTCTCTTCAACTACCCTATCACTAATTACCTGAGCTAGAAATACATCACATCCCTTTTCCACATACTTCCTTATTTCCAAACAAGAAACACTTCCCAAATGGATAGTTCACTCATCACCTTTCACAATCAATACTCAGCTTCTTAGCAAAATCTAAACCAACAGATATTAATTTATGGTGAAGATTGGTTCAATTTTAACACCCCTAAATTTAAACGCAGCGGAATACATCTTTGGGTGCTAAACAATGATACAACAACACATAATTTATAAAGAACGACTCGAAAAGAGACGTTTTAGATTTATCGTTCCTAAAACATTTGTCAGAGTAGCGTAGTCCCAAGACATCGTAACCAAAGTACAACCAAAACAAAAGATTTAAATTGTTTTGAACAAAAAGGAACGACAAATATTCAAAGAGTTTATATTGCAAAGTAGTGCACAACATTCATTCCCGTGGCTTCCAAGCTTCACCCTTCCTGATTACCTGAAATACATGTGAGTAAAACATCAGCAAAAATGCCAAGTGAATCTATAGGTTTATGTAATCAATTTGAACACAAGCAAAGATTATAAGTTTGTGGCATGCTTATAAGCATCAAATAATAATTTGCATCAACAATGATAATTGTATATAGCATAAATTGCAATAAGCTCATGGAACCGAGCCCTTAAACACTCCCATATCAGTCTAATAAGAGGAGAGATTTATTAATTGTCGTTACCTCCAGATTATTGGTACATTGCCGTATACCTGACTTCTCAATACAATATGCTCAAACAGTGTGGAGGTCGGGCCTAAGCTTCTATGACAAGTCCACAAAAACTGAACCGGGGCGGCTTCCCCCATAGATCTATTAATTGTACTAGCGGTTAACCCATCATAGGTTAATTAACGGTCCATAATTGAGGTTTTAACAAAGGTAATCACTTAATGCAATTTAAAGGCAACCACGGGTCCATTCATAGAGGGACAAAGCATACCATAAAAATCTTGTGTTCTAAGTTTATAAAAACATGTATTCCCCCTCACGGGTTTAAAATCATTTAATAACTAGTATAAAGCGAGGCTATAGACTCACGTTGATAATGAAAGGCGGATTATCGGCTACGGGCGTGCTTCGGTCACGGAAACCTATATAAATAATAATCGGTCTTAGACTCTTGTCTAATGACTTTTATCAAAATAACAATATACATATGATGATTTTGTACATATGATGATGATCAAGTGGGTTTATATATCCTTGTTTACTCATTTTAGTGTTTACGTTTTGGTAACTTTTTACTAGTTTACT
Source organism: Glebionis coronaria (assembly GCA_025667525.1). Taxonomy (NCBI): domain Eukaryota; kingdom Viridiplantae; phylum Streptophyta; class Magnoliopsida; order Asterales; family Asteraceae; genus Glebionis; species Glebionis coronaria. The sequence goes on along the minus strand of CM046876.1, from coordinate 316,461,074 downwards.
AGTTTTACCTACTTACCTATTTTAAGTCCAATAAGCTTAGTATAAGTTCTTTAACTTGTTTTAATCCATTTTATACCTATATTATCAGTATGTTGGGCCCAAATGGTTAAGCCCAATAAGTTCTTTTTATAAGTGCTTATCTTATTTAGTCCAATTATTAGTCCAATATGCTTATTTAGCTCGTTAATGTCCGTATGTCCTATAGTTCGGGTTTTATCGGTTTTTACTTGTATTAGTTACTTATATATCAGTATATGACTTTTATAATCTTTACATTAGACGGGTTTGATCGTCTAAGTTTTATTTGGCGAAAAACGTTAATTTTACGGTAATAGCCGAAAAAGTCGTAAAAATCAAGTTTATAGTTTTTATTACTTATAAGTATTATTCCACAACCATTTATATAATTTATCCATTTAATTAACCTATTAAATATTTATATAAATAAGTTTCATAAGTTAGTGGGTTTTTATTTTACATTTTATACAATAAAATTTGAGTGCTTATATAATAATAATAAACATTAATTCTCAAAATCTGATTTTTATCTTCATGTTCACCATTTTTATCATATCTAGAGTTCTATAATGAATTAGAAGCTAATTTTTGGATGACATGTTCTTCATTTTAAGTTTATCTTGCCTTAACAGTCCCTACAAAACTGCTTATTCATATTAGAACACCCAACTTGTTTTGATCATATCTCAATCATTATATTGATTCCATTGCATGGCCAACTCTCACATGTGTATAACATCTTGTACTTACTGTAAATGGATCATACCATGCAATTTTATCAGTTCAAGTTTTAGTTATATACTGTTTTTATACAGCCAACTAAATAAGCATGATTTTAGCCTCATTTCTTATAGTTATTAACCTTTTTAAACATATCTATCAATACTTGATCCCCACACAACATTTTTATCATCATATATACATCATATACATATACAAAATGAAAGAAAATATATTTTTTCTTTACCAAAATAACAAGAGAAAATGGAGAGGATGATCTTCTTTACCAACCAAGTGTATTTCTTGTTTTTGGAAGACAAGAACTTGATGAACACCACAAATAACTCCAAGATCATCAAACACCAAGAACAACAGTTGAGAAATCAGCCCTAGGACACAAGCAAATCATCTCCAATGTTGTTAATATGGCCACCAAATGATCAAGGCTTCAAGATAACTCCATGATAGAGCTAGTTAACATGTATTTCATGGCTAGAAAAGATCAAAAGGGGTGTTTGTAGCTTCAATATGGACGGCAAGGGGAAGGTTTTTGAGAGGATTTGAGAGAGTTTTGCATGTATGGAAATGGAAATGAGAAGTTAGTTGATGGTTTTAGCTAGGAAGTGGAATGAGTAGCTTAAGGTGTAAGCTTTGCTTACACTTGTAAGTGTTTAGCTAACATGATGCCACATATGGTTGTGGTGTCATGTTGGTGCCGTCCAAGCTAGCTAGTGGGGTGGGACAATGTATTTTGTCCCATCTCACTAGTTTACGGGTATTCCTTGATTCTAGATTTCTCGATTTGCGTGCCCTCGGGTCGTTTTACGAAAAACGTTTTGATAAATTATGAATCAACGACACAAAATGAATCCAATAAAAATTGTCTCATCAAAAACGGAGTTCAAAAACGTAAATACGTAATCCTAAGGTTTCCGGTTTAGTCGTAAAGGACGCTAAATTATGCACGTAAGCAAAAATTTAAATCCGTAAATTGTGAGTTCGTCAACCAACACAAAAATAAGTTTCAAAATATTATACGAGAAAATATTTCACTACCTGAAAATGTTAGATTGTACTTTTTAAAAGTTTAAACGCACACGAAAAATAATAACATAATGACTCGATACGTAATTGAAACGATATCGTTGAAAGTATTAAATATCGAAACTATCGATAATAAAATATAAAATTTTTGGCATACGTCGGTATCGCGATCACTAGTAGTCCTCGTTGCTCGTCAAAATATTAAAATATAATATTTAATATCGGTTTCAACTTAAACCGTTAAACATAATAATATTTAACGTTATAAAATACTTCAAAATAATTGAAAATAGAATTAAATTATGACCTTATTTTTACGGGTTTTACATCCTCACCACCTTAAGGGAGCGACGTCCCGGCGCTCAACTCGCCTCACTTTCGCCAACGCGCATTAAAGTCTCAATAAATATCGTCGTTGAAAGTCAAAAAGATATTACATAATATGTGTTCTACATGATCGGCGTCATCGGATGATGCCGTCTCAAGTTCTCACAACTTACGATCATTTGACTAGATCACACACCATATAAGTACATAAAAGAAAAGGTCGAACACAAACATCGAGTATAGATCTCCACCGTTAATCATCGAGAAAACCTTGAACGAACCCTTGATAATATCTCAAGAGTCTTTCCACTTGCGGTGTCGGCTTCAACATACTCCTTGAGGTCGTAACGAATTTATTAACTCCATTCATTAAGAGATTCGGTCCTCAATCATTCCACGAGTACACACATAAATCCTGGTGACACTTATCGTTTCTTCTTATACACTGCTTCCCAAGATTCATTTTAAACTCAGAATAAAATAGTGATCTTCAATACGAGGAACAAAACGAGATAAAAATGAATTCAATAAACGCATAAATGGACAAGAGGTGGTAAAATGATTTAAGATTAACGATCGACGAGGGATCTCGACTCACGTAACCGTAAAACATAATTATTCACAATACTAGAAAAATGAGAGCGAAGAATGAATTAAATATTAAAATAACGTTTGTCACAATCATCCATCCCGGTTTTGGTATTACCTTAAAACGCTATTGAGGTACTTTCTTGATAAAGATGATATATCAAAATAGGAGTTAGATAGCTTCATAATTTATTTTGGTTGTCTTAAGAAACTTTGAAAGATTGACATGAATTTATTAATTAAACTCGTATTGATGTTTACAATTAGAAAATATAATTTCTAAATTAAATCATTATTAGGAATATAAATTAAACTGGTAATTTCATTACATTAAAAGTAAAGTATGATAAGTCAATTAGTTCAAAAGGTAGAACATAATTTTGTTTTAAACATTAGTTTTAGTTATACAAAATATGGTGTATAAATTTGACCTTTTACTTGTGATGGTTATTTCGATAATTGAAAATCATTTGAAAACGTATAAACATAAAAAATTTATAATATGTTGTAGAAATACTTAAAGGTGTTTATTATTTCAATATAAACATGGAATATATTCGGGTTTCAAAATGTGACAAGATAACAAACGAATACGAATGAAAATAATAGTCAACAATTAATACGAAATCAATGGTACAAAAGAGAACGAAGCAAATGTCGTATGAATTCTTAAAGAGAATAATAAAATAAAGGCATTGATGGTATGACGATAAGAAATAATAGATTAAACAAGTTGTCAAATTTGGTTGGTGCGGTCGATGGTTCACCAATATCAGCTCGTTAACTTAGCGGTGGTCGTTACACGATCGGAAATAAGATCCATACAAAAATTTTAATAAAAGGAAATTCCTAATAATCACTTGTAAGTAAAACAAATCAAACGAACGATGTTAGTGTTTAAAGGGAGAAGTCAAAGCACGGTTCACAAGGGTGTATTTCGAGACAAACGAGAGTGACGGACGTCATCCCGGATATACGGAAATCACTCTAGTGATAATTCATTATTCACGTGCGGGGACATTCCAAAGATCTACCCAGTCGCATAAGGAAGATTGGACGAGACGGAAGGATAAAATATCGAGACTTTTAGGTCATTTATTAACAGTCCATAATTAGACGAACGGTCAAAAGAAATCAGTTACAAGACAAAATGAAGTAACAAGTGAAAAAGCGATCGTCGAGTAAAAACGTATTCGTAAGCGCGTAATTCGTTTAAGAAAAGGTAAGAAAACGTATGCGGATGCATATAAATTGCGCCACTTGCATAAATTATAAAGGTTTTCAAAACTTCTTTTCACTTTATTTCATTTTATTTATCTTTATCATAAATACAAGTAAAAAGTTCTTTATTATCAAGATTTTTAAGTTGACTACTATTCAGCCTAGCATGGCTCCTTCTAAATTAGACATAGGTGATCAGGCCATGTATAATTTAGGGCTAGCAATGCAGTGCTCCGTTTCGTCGAAAAGTATTACGTTTCTTATCTTTATATAAACCATGCCATTTGTAAAATGGAATTTAAAAATAGTTTATAAATTTATAGGATACAAGTAATTTGTGAGATACTTAATAAGCAACTTTTAATCTTACGAAAAGTATTAAGACCAAAGTAAAAAAATTGGTGAAAATAATCGTAAAATAATATCAGATTTATTTATAATATGACATTATGACAACGTATAAAGTAGTCAAAGTTTTGCAAAAAGTGGCAAATAGTAGCTCATAAAACAATCAATGAAAGGGTTACAAGTTGTTAATGTTTCAGAAGGTTATAAGATTTAGACGAAAACGCCATGAGACACGTGATAAGAATGTCGGAAAAGAATGTGAAGACAAAACTTCAAAACTCAACCCAAATCAGTGGAAGGTTAGAAGAAAATAAAAATAAAATAACATCGAATAATAAACGAGTCATATATATATATATATATATATATATATATATATATATATATATATATATATAAATAAATCAATCCATATGTGTATCTTATGTAAGATACTCTAGACAAAACATGTTTTTAAGAAAGTAATTATTTATTTTCAAATTACACCATTAATCCGGTAATTGCTAATCCTAAAATATTTCTATTTTTAGACATTTTCACATGCGACTAGTATTAGTTAGTTGTAAAATAATATTCGTTAAAATTTTACGATCTCAAATGAAATCAAAACTGCTTAGAAACGTTTAAAACCCATGTTCCGAATTTTCTATCAGATTTGACTTTTAAATATCAGCCGATTAATTGACCCGATAAACGACATCTCCAAGACTCAGAGTCTAAAGCATTTTGATGCAAAACGACGTTTCAGACGACTTTCTAGTTTTACCCGAGACCTGAAAACCAATGTAAAATGACCAAAATACCCCTGCAAGTTCTGTGCAGGTTTGACTATTTTATTTTAAAACACAGGTTTTACTTTTAAGTTTTGACCTGTTTGTACTGCCCCTACAGTTTCTGCATAAAGTGTATTTTTTCGACACTTCTTAACGACTCAAAATATATACATATATACACACATGTCTTGTGGATTTCACAACAACGAAAAATAAATCTCGTAATGAGCATCAAATAAAATATAGCATGATGAATGACAGAAAATGCTTCAAGGTATTCAACACGAAATTTAGGAAGCAAAACGGTGAAAGACGTTCGTAATTTAGATTTCAAAATGCAATGTAGGCAAATCTCCTTGGTGCCACGATTGTCAAAAACACAAAAACATAACGAGAAAAGAATGGAACATTCATAGGTTGCGTTCCGAGAGCAAGAAGGTTAATGAAAAACAAATGATACAATTTTATAGAAGTAAAATCGTATTCCAATCTAGCGCCATAATCTAGACGATGATTTATAAAATGACGATGACGTTACCGAGATATAAGTGAACAATACACTTTGGAGTCGATACATATAAATGTCAATAAATAGCGGTTAGTCTATTCCAAGGACACATTGAGCTAAACAATGGTCTAGAAATTACGTTTCAAGACGTCTAAACACAAACAGTCGGAAGACGATTTGGATATCTATATAGATATCACAAAGGGTTAAATAATGAAAGTAACGCGCGCAGATGAAGGTATGTAAGGTCATAATATAAAATTTACAATAAAATCAATTTAAATACTTCAAAAATAAATACAGAAAGATCTTGAAAATTCAATGTATTTATTTAAGTTAATCATTAATAAATGATAAACTTTTATCGAAAAGTTTAACGACATAAATATATATCGATAAAGGATTATAGTATTTATTTAGAAATACTTAGCAATAAGGCATACATAATAATGTATACTAAAGTTGTAATCCCAGAAGTAGCTTGAACCTGAAGTCACGCGAAATCAATTGCACCGACTCTTTGAAAAAAAATAAAACCGACAGTTATAGTTTAGGTTTTTAGAAAAGACTTAATTCTCTATAACTCATGGCTCTGGTACCAATCTTTAACACCCCCAAATTTACACGCAGCGGAATACATCTTTGGGTGCTAAACAATGATACAACAACACATAATTTATAAAGAACGACTCGAAAAGAGACGTTTTAGATTTATCGTTCCTAAAACATTTGTTAGAGTAGCGTAGTCCCAAGACATCGTAACCAAAGTACAACCAAAACAAAAGATTTAAATTGTTTTGAACAAAAAGGAACGACAAATATTCAAAGAGTTTATATTGCAAAGTAGTGCACAACATTCATTCCCGTGGCTTCCAAGCTTCACCCTTCCTGATTACCTGAAATACATGTGAGTAAAACATCAGCAAAAATGCCGAGTGAATCTATAGGTTAATGTAATCAATTTGAACACAAGCAAAGATTATATGTTTGTGGCATGCTTATAAGCATCAAATAACAATTTGCATCAACAATGATAATTTTATATAGCATAAATTGCAATAAGCTCATGGAACCGAGCCCTTAAACACTCCCATATCAGTCTAATAAGACGAGAGATTTATTAATTGTCGTTACCTCCAGATTATTGGTACATTGCCGTATACCTGACTTCTCAATACAATATGCTCAAACAGTGTGGAGGTCGGGCCTAAGCTTCTATGACAAGTCCACAAAAACTGAACCGGGGCGGCTTCCCCCATAGATCTATTAATTGTACTAGCGGTTAGCCCATCATAGGTTAATTAACGGTCCATAATTGAGGTTTTAACAAAGGCAATTACTTAATGCAATTTAAAGGCAACCACAGGTCCATTCATAGAGGGACAAAGCCTACCATAAAAATCTTGTGTTCTAAGTTTATAAAAACATGTATTCCCCCTCGCGGGTTTAATATCATTTAATAACTAGTATAAAGCGAGGCTATAGACTCACGTTGATAATGAAAGGCGGATTATCGGCTACGGGCGTGCTTCGGTCACGGAAACCTATATAAATAATAATCGGTCTTAGACTCTTGTCTAATGACTTTTATCAAAATAACAATATACACATGATGATTTTTTACATATGATGATGATCAAGTGGGTTTATATATCCTTGTTTACTCATTTTAGTGTTTACGTTTTGGTAACTTTTTACTAGTTTACTAGTTTTACCTACTTAGCTATTTTAAGTCCAATAAGCTTAGTATAAGTTCTTTAACTTGTTTTAATCCATTTTATACCTATATTATCAGTATCTATACTTTCCATGTTGGGCCCAAATGGGTTAAGCCCAATAAGTTCTTTTTATAAGTGTTTATCTTATTTAGTCCAATTATTAGTCCAATATGCTTATTTAGCTCGTTAATGTCTGTATGTCCTATAGTTCGGGTTTTATCGGTTTTTACTTGTATTAGTTACTTATATATATATATATCAGTATATGACTTTTATAAATTTTACATTAGACGGTTTTGATCGTCTAAATTTTATTTGGCGAAAAACGTTAATTTTACGGTAATAGCCGAAAAAGTCGTAAAAATCAAGTTTATAGTTTTTATTACTTATAAGTATTATTCCACAACCATTTATATAATTCATCCATTTAATTAACCTTTTACATATTTATATAAATAAGTTTCATAAGTTAGTGGGTTTTTATTTTACATTTTATACAATAAAATTTGAGTGTTTATATAATAATAATAAACATTAATTCTCAAAATCTGATTTTTATCTTCATGTTCACCATTTTTATCATATCTAGAGTTCTATAATGAATTAGAAGCTCATTTTTGGATGACATGTTCTTCATATTATGTGCTACATTTAACTTAGTTATAGCTACTGCTCATTTCAAGTTTATCTTGCCTTAACAATCCCTACAAAACTGCTTATTCAGATTAGAACACCCAACTTGTTTTGATCATATCTCACTCATTATATTGATTCCATTGCATGGCCAACTCTCACATGTGTATAACATCTTTTACTTACTGTAAATGGATCATACCATGCAAGTTTATCAGTTCAAGTTTTAGTTATATACTGTTTTTATACAGCCAACTAAATAAGCATGATTTTAGCCTCATTTCTTATAGTTATTAACCTTTTTTAGCATATCTATCAACACTTGATCCCCACACAACATTTTTATCATCATATATACATCATATACATATACAAAATGAAAGAAAATATATTTGTTCTTTACAAAAATAACAAGAGAAAATGGAGAGGATGATCTTCTTTACCAACCAAGTGTATTTCTTGTTTTTGGAAGACAAGAACTTGATGAACACCACAAATAACTCCAAGATCATCAAACACCAAGAACAATAGTTGAGAAATCAGCCCTAGGACACAAGCAAATCATCTCCAATGTTGTTAATATGGCCACCAAATGATCGAGGCTTCAAGATAACTCCATGATAGAGCTAGTTAACATGTATTTCATGGCTAGAAAAGATCAAAAGGGGTGTTTGTAGCTTCAATATGGACGGCAAGGGGAAGGTTTTTGAGAGGATTTGAGAGAGTTTTGCATGTATGGAAATGGAAATGAGAAGTTAGTTGATGGTTTTAGCTAGGAAGTGGAATGAGTAGCTTAAGGTATAAGCTTTGCTTACACTTGTAAGTGTTTAGCTAACATGATGCCACATATGGTTGTGGTGTCATGTTGGTGCCGTCCAAGCTAGCTAGTGGGGTGGGACAATGTATTTTGTCCCATCTCACTAGTTTACGGGTATTCCTCGATTCTAGTTTTCTCGATTTGCGTGCCCTCGGGTCGTTTTACGAAAAACGTTTTTATAAATTATGAATCAACGACACAAAATGAATCCAATAAAAATTGTCTCATCAAAAACGGAGTTCAAAAAAGTAAATACGTAATCCTAAGGTTTCCGATTTAGTCGTAAAGGACGCTAAATTATGCACGTAAGCAAAAATTTAAATCCGTAAATTGTGAGTTCGTCAACCAACACAAAAATAAGTTTCAAAATATTATGTGAGAAAATATTTCACTACCTGAAAATGTTAGATTGTACTTTTTAAAAGTTTAAACGCACACGAAAAATAATAACATAACGACTCGATACGTAATTGAAACGATATCGTCAAAGTATTAAATATCGAAACTATCGATAATAAAATATAAAATTTTTGGCATACATCGGTATCGCGATCACTAGTAGTCCTCGTTGCTCGTCAAAATATTAAAATACAATATTTAATATCGGTTTCAACTTAAACCGTTAAACATAATAATATTTAACGTTATAAAATACTTCAAAATAATTGAAAATAGAATTAAATTATGACCTTATTTTTACGGGTTTTACATCAATCTCAAGCATCAGCACTACGCACAACTAACCCATTCATTCCCAAAAATCTACATCTAAAGATTCCAACTCTTTGAGCATCAAGTCGATACTAAACACCTACGTTCCTAAATTCAAGGAACACACTCTTAGTATAGAACTAATACTAGCAACCTTTCCATCGGTTAATTCCAGATCATAGTTAATTGTCAATCTTATTAACTCTCCATTGATAAAACAACTAAATCTTTACAAATCTGTAGTTTCTATCTGATATGAAATCAAACAACATACTAACATTAAGAACATCAAATAGGAATATATTATTTGCAACGTTCAGACCTTAAGGTTTGTCAGCATCATTCAAACGTAAACTAGAGCGGCAACATTCATATCTTGTCAATTTACTTTCCTTGGACAATTCCCTTGCTTGTGTCATTTCTCCCCACGGCTAAATCATATCACTACTCTAGGGGTACTAATTCCAGTAACTAATCCTCTTGTCCTACACATAGAAGTTTTATGACCAGGTTGTCCTAACTCTAGTCGCAAATGTGTAAAATCACCTACATGGTATAAAGTACAACAACACATTTACCATTTATCCTGTTATTTCCCGACACAGTGGCAGCACGAAATTCCTCATTCATTCCATAGTTTAAATACTAGTTTCGGTTCTGTCTTTGGTTATTGTTATTACTGTAATCCCCACGATTCTAACCTCGATTCTGGTTGGACTGAGTAGATTCCCACTTTCTCTTATTGTTTTCAACAATGCTATCTTTCCTAACTTGCCTTTTCACGTCCATTAAATCATGCGCCATTTGAACAGCTTCATTGGAAGATTTAGGTTTTGAAGAAATAGTCTCACCCTTGATGTTACTAGACAATCCTTTAATGTACTGCTTCATTGTCTTACGGCCATTCACAAAAGTATCAGGACATAGCAAATATAGCTCATAAAATTTCCCAGTAAGCAGTAATAACATCGTTCCTTAGCATGAACTGCCTCAATTCAGATATCAACTGTCCTAGTTCCTCCTCAGGGCAAAACCTAGCAGTCAATAGTCATTTAGTCACAGTCCATATCCTACCATTAGCCACAACCAATCCTAAAGTAGTCACTTGGTTGTTCCACCATCTTAGTGTACTATTCTGAAATATAGCAGCAACAAATTTCACCTTATTAGTTTCTGAACACCCACTATTCTCACAAGTACTCTCTATCTTATAAATCCATCTATGCATATCTAATGCACCACTAATACCACAAAACTACGTAGAACCACACTTCCCAAAACTAACATATATATACATGCTCTTGAAACTTGCAGAAAAACAGCAACACTACCATCTGGATCAGCAGCATCATTATTCTCAATAGCATCATCATTATTCTCTAGCAGCATCAACTGCAGCACCATTATCTCCAGCACAACTAACTCCCGCATCTTCATTCCTTGCATCACGATCAACTTCAGGTGTCCTAGCAACAGCTCGCTCAATCATGGTGTTAACAATAACAGTTGTTAGCTTTGGCGATATATTTCAAGAAACTTAGTCACGTAGCGATCTACTAATGACAGAAATATGCTTCCCTTACTCCTTCCATCATCACAGAAGAAAGGAACATGATAAGTATACATATCAAGATAAAAGAAGGAATTCTTTATCAGGATGTCTCATGGATACTACATGTACGAAAAACACAAGCTACAATGGTTCATCAACCAAAACTCAAAAGAGTTAATAAATTCACATCATAGATCATGAGGGTAATTTAGGTTTTGTTGAGGATTCAACAGGATAGTGGCAGTGTCTGTCACTACAATCATCTACCGAACAAACTTAATAGATAATAAGTTCCATCACAATGCTACGACACCAGCTCCTCATCCTCCTTAACATTCTGTCAACTTCATCACACTCGTCTATTTCCCCTTTCGCACCTCAAGGTTAAATCCATAACATGATGGAAGCTCACTCTCAAAATCCAAATACTCACTCCTACACAGAAAATTAATCACCAGGCAAATCTCAGTACGACTTTCAACATTCCTAAACTTCAGCTTGACTCAGAATTAATCTCACATGAGGCTCCCACTCACTCATCCTTTAAAAACTTACCTACTTCTTTTTAAACCTTCCAATTCAAGCACACAAATTCATCAAAATCGACCCAAGACTAGCAATCTCATCCATTTTCTAAGTCCTAACAAACTCAAATCTCCACATACCAGCTATAACCTTTGAAACAACTTTTCTTTCACATCAACCACCTAATCACACTCGTTTTCAACCACATATCTATCATACATCGACTAATCAAACATCCTCATAACAGATACAAGCCGCAAGAAATCAGTTGTAAAATCGTTCAACATCTGGTCTACTGTCCTAGACCCTCGGTCGTAGATAAGGTCATTATTTAAAATTATATACATATGCATTACATAAAGAAAATTACGATAACAAGTACTCAACGTACTTTCAACAACATCAATACATCATCAATACATCATCATAGTATTTACTTAATAAATACTCTAAAAATCATTTCAGTTTTAAGGGATACATCTAACTATAAAACAATACAAAAAAATAATCTTACCGGAGCCTTGCGGAGAAGTTGCGTTCTTTTATAAAATATTTTCGACACCAAATTTATAGTTTATGACATTTTTCAAAATCGACCTAATTCACTACAACTAAAAAGCTCTGATTACCAATCTTTAACACCCTCATATTACATTGCGCAACGGAAATACAAATTTGGGTGCTAAACTCAAACATCATTACACAAAACACTTTAAACGATCTCAAAATCGTATATTTGAAATATAAAAAGATATAATTTAACCATTGTCTAAAACTTTCGATCCCAAGTAAAACAATTTTAGAAATATCAGAGTCACATTTAGGTCCCCCAAAGATTCCATCCAATTAACAAACAATTTACCAAAGTACATGACCGTACATTATTATTTTTATGACAAAAGGGAAAGAAATTTGTTTTAGACCAAGCACCACAAAAGCAACCCGCAATCCTTCTCCAGCAAGCTCCATCAGCAATCCACTTCAGTCACCTGAAATACATGCTTAAAATCATCAACACAACGGTTGAGCGAGTCTATAGGTTTTCTAAATCATCATTTGAACACAAGAGAAAAATCAATCAAGATCATTTAATAGAATTATCGTGCACACACTCTATTAATCAAGCATTCTGACATATAGGAATAACAATAGAATTGTATTAAGCTCATGACACCGACCCCTTAACTTAGTCACCCACCCCTAAAGCCGGCATGACTAGATGAAATCCAGTGCCCCTACTAGGGTATCAATTGCAAGTATACCACATTCTCATTCTCGTAAAATTATCCTTCCCAGAGTTTACTCAGCGTAAAGCCCTGGTCTCAGATAGGGTCATCAGCCCAGTAGTACTATCTTTAGAATAAGCGGCTATTACCAACTCACAACATCAAGTCAGAAGATAGTTAACGACTCATGAATTTAGGGACTTTTGCAATTAAGGTACTTATACAATTCAAGGAAACAATAGGCAACATATGGCAACATTCGGGTCTAAACAATCAATCATGACTTGTGTTCATTTTACTTTCAAATAGCATGTATCCCCCTCGCGGGTTTTAAATCATTCAAAACAATTACAAAAGCGAGGCTATAGACTCACCTTGAGTAATAGCAGTAGCAAGACGACCTTCGACGATAGTTGATGCCCGATAAACACAAAAACCGCAACCTATCAAATAAGGTGCGTTCATTAATAATAAACTCGAATAAAATCCATACATAATAAAATCAAACTCAAAATCATGAAATCACGACAAAACCGAAAGAAAACAATACAAGTGATACTATTACGTCCTTCTATATGTTTATTCTATTAGTTAATTCTTTCGTTAAAAATCTGCCGGTACACACAAAATGTACGAGCTCCTTTACCCCACTTAAACACGTCAAATACTTATGATACTACTCATAGATATCAATTACTATATATAAAAAGACCTGTTAAAAGCCCATCAAAAGATTTTACTTTTAAAGTTCCCTGCCCGACACATCTTTAAACTACAAAAACCGGACAGTTTTACGTCACCGACTCATACAACCATTTTGACCATTCTAAACAATCCCGTTTACAAATCCGACAATTGAGTTTGAAAATAGACTCACAACCCTTAGTTTATAATCTAACATCAGACCTTGACCCTTTTTACAACTCATTCTATAGTCCCCGAGATTCGATCCAAATATCGACAACAACTTCGGATTGTGTCGATACTCGTGTCCCGGTACACGAATAATCAAATCATCATAACTTTTCGCTCGTTTGGAGCTAGAAGCTCTACTTTATATCTAATCGAAGCTAACGAAATTCTATACAACCCTACGCAATTAGTTTAACCATTTTCAAACAGTAAGGTACCCAAAATTTACGTTTTTCCCACTGATCTAAAATACCTTTTTAAAAACCACACTATATAATATTTTTAACCGATTTTAATCAATCTCATACTCCTAATATTACCCCACAATCATCCTAAACAACTTATAAAATCTCTAACACCCTTGAATGATCTATCTTCAAATGATCCATTCCAAATTTCAAATATGCAATACTTAAAAATGAATTATAACATTACTAACAACACACCCACTTAATAAAAATAGATCAAATCAACATGGATCATACCAAAATTTCAAAAGTTGTTGCATGTGTATAAAATTTATACCAAAAGATGTACCATCAAATTTCCAACATGGGATTTGTCTTAGATTCTTATGATTTAAAGTTAAAAATAAAAAATCATGGTGTTTTGGTGTTGTAGTGTGGACGGCAAGAACAAAAAAGAAGGGGAGGTAGGTGAAAAAATTTCTATAAATATTTTATATGTGTTTTAGTGTAATGGAATTTCAATATATAGTGGTGGTGTAGGGTAGAAATTGCCAATTTGTGATAGTTTTGGTCCAAAATGCAATAATATAGTTTAAAAGGTAGAAAATGTAAATTTTCAATTTTGAATATATTTACGAGGCTCGGGTTTCATAAAAATACTTTTCAAAATTTAAAACGCACTAAAAATATGATAATAATATGATCCCGGTACGACTTAATACGCAATTAAAAATAAAAACATCAAAATTATTGACATCGAAACAACAAATAATAAAACACAAAATCTCGGGCATCTGTCGATATCGTAATCACTAATAATCCTCGCGATTAGTAAAAAGGTAAAAATAAGACTTCCAACGTCGGTTTTAAATAAAACCATCAATCGTCATATCGTTCAAACTCATCAAAAATTTCAAAACTATTCGTAAAATAATATTAAATAATGACCTGGGGTTCGGGTTATCACAGTTCGTGAACCATTTTTCCCGCCCTCTAAGACTACGCATTTGAAAAACGAGATTTCAAAGTTTTCACAACAATATAATGAGAGTTTTTCAACTGTTTGGAATAGGTTTAAAAAAATGTTGCATGAGTGTCCTAATCACGGTTTTTCCGACTTACGTCAAATCGACACGTTTTACAATGGATTGAACGATCATGAACGATATTATCTTAATGCTGCCGCGGGTGGTAATTTTTTGTGTAAAACGGTCGAAGAAGCATTGAAATCATTGAGAATAGATCCAAAGTTTATAGCCCTCGTAACACACCGAGTGTTAACAAGGCTTCGTCTTCGCCTTCATTGTCATCTACCATTGATGCTCAACAAATTGAGGCTAATTTGGAAAAAAAGTTGTTTGATAAGCGTAAAAGATTACTAATAAGTGTGTAAACACTTATCCTTTTGCCACTAAAATCAAGGAAAAACAAGACCTAATCATGTGTTTAGTATCGTAAAAGTCGAAATTACGCGTGGTTTTGTGTTTTTGTGTGAAATAGGTACAAAAGATCAAAAGGAAAGAAAACACGGGATTTCACGGTCAAATGTTGAAGAAAAGTCAAAGAAGGAGACGAAGACAAAGTCGAAGAACCAAAAGTGTGCCAAAGATCACGAAAACCGGCAAATTCGACACAATTCAAAGAAAAGAACAAGGTAGCCGAAATCAAGCTCGTTTTTAGTGGATTTAATCTTTTTGAAGATATTTAAGCTTTGTGGGTCCCACATTTGGGTATTGGGCCCAAAAGCCCATTAGTGGATTTAAAAGTATTTACTTGTGTAATTCAAGCCCATTTTGGCCCATTTCACTTACAAAAACATAGACGGATAGATTATTAGCAAGTTTGGGTCCAAAGCCCATGTCTTAACAAACTTACATGGGACGGATGAAGGTTAGCAAGTTTTGGGCAAAGCCCATTTGAGGGACGGTTAAAAGTGAAACCAAATTCACTTATTTTCTTCATAACCTATTTACTTCAACCCTCAACTCCCACACACGTGTTATCTACTTTACCCACCCACCATTTACCCACACACATTCGATACAAACAATGCAACTCACTTTTCACCTCTCTCTCTCTCCCAAACAAACGCAGACCTCATCTCTTTTTTATCTCTCTAAAAAACAACCAGGGTAACTATTAACCTAAAACCCTAATCACTAAATTACATCAAAATATTTGGGGCTTTTGCCTGATTCGTGTGATTCACACGTAGGGAAATTAAATCCCCCTTATTTCAAGGAGAATACGATGTGGTCCTTATCTACGTGGCCCCTCTCTTGCATATTATTGGCTGTGACAGCCAATCATTCCCCAATCCTAAAATAGAATCCAGCCACCTCAGTTATCAACAAACACAACAAGCACACCCTCATGCCATGCTAGAAATCCGTGTGATCGTAAATGATTGACAACCGTTAGATTGAAGAAATGAAGAAAAAGAGAGAAGAAAGATGCACTGGACGGCCTAGATTGCAAGACTTGCTCACTAAGTTCATCAAGAAGGTTTCTAGGGTTTTCCAATAAAAACCCCTCATTATGTAATTCATGAGTACCATTTATTTTATTTTATTTTTATTTTCTGCAAAAAAATTAGATTTAGATTAATTGTAATTTCCTTTCAAAAGTAATGTAATGAATTTCTATTATTAATAAAATTTATTTTCAGTTTTAATTTTGTCTCTTTTGTTATTTAAATTTATTTGCAATTTACTCTTTAATCTGCTTTTTGGTTAAATTAAAGTAAAGTAAAAAGTGGATATAAATCTTCCCTACTGGAAGTTTATAAAAACTGGTTCGATTAGTATTTCTAGTTCGTGGTTCATGAATAGATGCTTGTGAATCGAGTGATGGTTTTCATGTTTAATGGTGGTGGTTTCGATCTAGTTTCATAGATGGATCAGCGCCGATCTACTGCTCAACGGAATCGTCACAAGGTTTTAGTCCTTTTATTTTGATTTGATGTATTTTAGTTAAATTGTGATTTTATTTATCTGCTCTTGTATAAGCTTACTTAGATTTGAGTTCACTTTTGACTGCCTATTATTTATCTGTCTATCTGATAAGTTTTGGTTAAGTAGTGATGCAGTTTTAGTTTTAACTGTTTGGATATCTCTGAGTTTAGTATAGCTTTATTTGATTTCAGTTTCTGTTGGATTTTGCTAATATAGGTTTTATTTACTAGGTTTATTTACTTATGTGTTCTTATTTGTTTAGGTAGTATTTGCTTATTTTCAATTTAAAGTCAGATTTGCTTATATGCTACTTGATGATCCTTTATTTAGATACTTTGCTGATGATATAGGATTTACTGTTTGTTTGTTGCTTATTTAGACTTGCTGTTTAGTTTAGGTTTGCTTATTTTTAAGTTTGAGTTTTACTTGCTTATTTTGATTGATTAGGATTATTTGCTTATTCGATTTGGATTTGAGATTAGTTTACTGACTTATTTTGTTGCTGTCTTGTGTAATACTAACAGGCTCATTTGGTCTGTTGGTTTTTATCTGTCCATATATCAGTTCTTAGTCACAAGTCACAACTGTGACTTAATTTTCATTGTTCAAATTTTAAAAAAAAAATAATATGCAAAAATTTTGTCTGCTACTAGGTTCGAACCCACGACCACCTGTTTAACTGCCATACGTGATAACCAACTCCTCTAAGCTTTTATTTGTGTTTTATCTCAGCCTTTTTAATTAATATAGGGTTATATAGACCTGTCAGTTTATTTAAGTTTTAATACAAGTTCTGTTTAATTAATTTTGATAAAAAGTTTTTTTTTATAAGTTTTCATTTATAAAGTTTAAAAAAAATTAAAAAAATAAATATTTTTTTATTACTTTTAGAAATTTTAAATTTCTTTTATAAATTAGTTTTTAAAATTAGTTTTCAATTAATTTAGTTTTATTTAAAATTTAGTTTTAAATAGATTTCATTTAAATTAAAAGTTTTAGTTAAAAATTAATTAGAGTAAAATTTAGTTTTAAGTTTTAAATTTAAATTGGTCTTTAATAGTTTTGTTAAATTTTGTTTAATTAGAATTTTTAATAGTTTAAAAGTAGTTTTAATTAAATATTTTTTTTAATTAGATTAATTAGTTTTTAATTAAATAGTTTGTAGTTTTTTAAAATACCAAACAAAGTATTTCCACCAAGAACAATTAATCCGCGTTAAATTAGATATCAATTCGAGTGAGTCGAGGAAACGAACTTAATTGCACAAAAATAGCTACATTAAATTGGCGCCGCTGCCGCTTCGCTCGTTACGATTGACGATTTTCGTGAGACGTTTGAATTTTGGGATCCGTTCATTTTGAACGTTACTTTTCTTGCAAAAAAATCAAAAACATAAAAAAATAAAAAAGATAAAAATACAAAAAAATTAAAAAATCAACAAAAGCAAACTCTTTCCTACGATTTGCACCAAAAATATTAAAAAATCAAAAAGTAATACTTTTCCTAAAGTATTACACCAAAAATGTTACGTATTATTGTTATTTTTCTTATTTCGATTTCTTTCACTTTTTATTGTGAATATATATTTTTCTTTAAAAAAATACAAAAAAAAATTTCTTTTACTATATTATAGTACGTAGCACAATTAATTTACCTACTTTAAAATAAGACCTTAGTTGGGATTTTATCACCTAACTATTGTATTCGAATCCCAAACGAGAAAAAAGGGCAAAATAGATAAATACTAGTAAGAAGTTTGAACTCGATTTATACAAACTATAAGGTGGGTATAAGGCGACGCGCTATAAAAGTCCGTCTAAGGAAAAAGGTTTTTAAGTACTTTGTGCCACCTCGTTTCCCCGCTTGCTTGTGCGTATATTGAGAGGGACGACCGATTATTGGTTTGCCAACACAAGTAGTATTAAGTATATATTTTTTGTAGCTTTTCATATTGAACCTCGAGAGGGATAATCCCTTTCCTCTCAAAGTCGACCGAGGTTTCCTACCTCATTCCTTGATTTTAATTCTATGCGCACTCGCGCGCGTACATACATACCGATTGGTGTACCAAATACTTCTAATTCTTCCAAAAAAAGAAGAAGAAAAACAAAAAGACCGTCAATAAACACGATGGCAACGGATAATCGACCAATGATTGAGATTCTGCAATTTCACGTTGAAGGAAACGATGACGCGATTGTGGTGCCGGATATTGGAGCTAATAATTTTGAACTAAAAACGGGTTTTATTCAAATGGTTTCCGCTACACCATTTTTAGGCCGTACTAATGATGACCCACACGCTCCTATCAAACGTTTCATACAATTGGCAAACACCGTCAAATAAAATGGGGTTCCACAAGAGGCCATTCATTTACAACTCTTTCCTTTTTCCCTCGAGGGACAAGCCCGGATTTGGCTTGATAAGGAACCACCCCAAATTATTACCACATGGATTGATTTAGAGACCAAGCTCATTAACTAATTTTTCCCACCATCACGGCTCACCTCTTTAAGGAACGACATCATTACCTTTGAACAAAAATATGGGGAAACGTTTAGTGAGTCTTGGGATCGTTTTAAGGAGCTTTTACAAAAATGTCCACAACATGGTTTCACTAAAGTGCATCAAATTAATACGTTTTACAATGGTTCAACACTTAATGACCAAGACTCACTTAATAGTGTCGCGGGGAGCAATATTCTTGTGAAATCCATTAATGAGGCTTGGGCTAAAACAAACCAAGAGTGTTAGGGCTACTATGGCACGTGCTAGTTCTAGTGAGAACGACAAGAGAATTGATAAGCTTACTTCGCTCGTTGAATCAATTACTCTACAAACCGCTAACAATACCAAAGCCATCAATGGTCAAGTAAATGCCTTAAAAGAGACTTGTGAAACGTGTGAGACTTGTGGTGTACCACATTCGTATTTTAATTGTGACAAGGTTTACAATGAACAAAAACAAGTTTATGCTTATAACAACAATGAAAATAAGCGGCTTCAATTCAAACCAAATGTTGATGTTAACCATTTGTCTTATAAGAGTACTAATTATTTGGCTCCCCCGGGTTTTGTAGCTCCACAAAGACCACCCCCACCCGCCCAAAATAGGAACCAAGCTCCTCAAAGAGGAAATTTTCACGGGAATGCAAATCAAGGGAATTTTAATGGTCAAAATCAAGGGTTTCAAAATAATAACTTCAACCAAGGTTTTCATAATAACAACGGTTTTCAACCTCAATATCAAAACCAAGGTTTTCCTAATCAAGGGTTTAATCAAATGAACATGCATAATCCTCAAATTGACTTGGTTCTCCAAAAATTGACCGAACATGAGAGAACTATGAAACAAATGCAAGAGTCCACCGATAGGAAGTTCGTGCAAATGTTGCAAGCCCTTAGACCCCAAGGAGCCCTACCTTCTAATACCGAGATTAACCCTCGTGCTAATGTGAGTGCTATCACTACTCAAAGTGGAGCCACTTTAGTGCGACCTTCCATCTCTTCGCCCATAAAGGAGAGACAAGGCCCGGAGGTCATAATGAGTAATCCTACTCCCCATTCGGTGAGTCCTCCCACTACCACTCCTAGTACTAGTTCTCCATTGCCTAAAGAGCCTATCCCTAAGGTTGTTCAAGAAGCGAGTCCTTCTCCTTCTCCACCTTCAACGTCTAAACCCAATATCCCTTATCCCTCTAGGTTAGACAAGGCTAAAGTGCTCACCAAAGATGACGTTCATGTTTCCAACTTTTTGATAATGATTTCCCAAGTCAATGTTAACATTAGCCTTATTGAAGCACTTGCTCAAATGCCTAAACTTGTGAAGATGTTTAAAGATTTGCTTAATAAGAAAGAAAAAATGGTTGAGCTCGTTAACACCCGTTTAAATGAGAATTGTTCCGCGATTCTTCTCAAAGAGCTTCCCAAAAAGCTAGAAGATCCTGGACGATTCGTGTTACCTTGCTCGTTTCCTCAAATTGATGATTGTATGGCTTTAGCGGATCTCGGCGCTAGCATCAATCTTATGCCACTCTCGGTATGGAAACGATTATCATTACCCGACCTTGTACCGACTCGCATGACTCTCGAGTTAGCTAATAGAACTCTCGCATACCCCGTTGGTATTGCCGAAGATGTTTTTGTTCGAGTTGGTACATTCACTTTTCCCGTGGACTTTGTTGTCGTCGACTATGAGATGGATCCTCGTATTCTGTTAATACTTGGTAGACCGTTCTTAAGAACCGGAAAAGTGTTAGTTGATGTAGCCGAAGGGGAATTAATTCTTAGGGTAGGGAATGATCAACAAGTGTTTAAAATGGGGAAAATGGTAAATAAATCAAACGGAAAAGAATCGGTCAATATGATTGATGTGCTTAATTTTGATAATGAAGAAAGTTTTATCAATCCTTTTGAAACTAAAAAGTTTAACCTTAATGATTTTGTGGTACATTCAAACCCACTTTTTGAAACTTCAAATGATAATCCACTTTTTGAAGAAAATGAAGAAGCTAATTTTAGTGATGACACTTCTTTAAGTGATCTCATTTCTTTGGGTTTTGACGAGACACCTGATCCTATTATCTCTATAAGTGATTCTCCCATTCTTGAGTCTCCCTTTGACTCTTATATCCCTATATTGGGGGTTACGACTTTTGAAAAGGATCCTCCACATTTAGAGGTTTCCCCTATTTTAGAGGATATTCCATTTGAGGAGGATTTAGTTATCTTTCTAAATTCCTATTTTCCTCACGAGGATGAGTTTTCCTATGACTCCGATGATACTTATGTTTTCACATCGAGTTTGGAAGAGGACGACTCCCCCACTTTGGATTATGATGATATTTTAAGCTTAAATGTCAACACCTCTTGCTATTTTCCCGTTAAAGCATCAGTGTTTGATCCCGGAATAGAAACTTTTGTGCTATCATTGCCATATCACCATAACACCTTTCCTCGTAAGAGACTTTTAACTAAGGGTAACCCACTTTTCTTTGCCTTGTGTGATTTTACCACCTTGGGGTTTATTTCCTTTCGTGATGGAAATTTTGTGTTTGACCCGGGTAGATTTTCATGGGGTATGTTGTCATTTGTCTCTAATCCCTTCTCTCCTTTCTCTCTCTAATCCCTCATCTCCTTCCTTCTTCTTCTTCCTCTTCACCAGTACCCTCTTCCTGTTCACTATCATCTTTATCCTCCTCAGGTAGAATGTGATAAGGTACCACACTTCCAAACGTTTTGAATAACCTATCATCCTCCATGATAGCGTCATTCAGGGATTTGTAAAGAGCCCGTTGAATCCTAGACTTATCAAACGATCCAAGTTCCACCATACGAGCTTTGAGGATCTTTTTTAATTCAAAATCCGTTAACTCATAAGCAATTTTGTAGGCGGATTCTGAAGGATTGGATGACTTGATCATCAAATTATCAGCTGCTAGTGTCTTCAACTCATCACGCAGTTTAGGCATAATGGATTCAACAGATTCCTTCACTCTTTCTTCAACAGAAGCTTCAAGTACCTCTTTCTGCTCCTTGTATTTATCCCTCATCGCTTGAAGTCTGGTGATACGTGCAGCATGCTTATCAGCCTCAGCCTGCTTAACCCGAGCTAGTTCTTCTGCATGAGCTTTTTGCGTTAATTCCATGTCTGCAGCGAACTTAGCAAGCATCTCCTCTTGGGCTTTCCTAGATGCTTCTTCACTTTGAGCTCGTCTCTGTAACTCTTGGCGAAGTTCATCCATTTCTCGTTTGTGATTATCCACATGTTTATCCAACATTTCGGCCATCACCAATGCAGCCATTGTAGATGTTGTAGAGCTGCTCTGGGTTGATTGAAGAGGTTCGGTTGTTATTACGGTACTAAGGATGGGAGTTATAGGTGGTGGAAGAAATGATGTTGAAGCCGGTCTGGTTGGTAAAGGTTGTATTGGTGGAGGTTGAGTTGCTAAAGGTTGAGTTGACACCATGATCGTAGGAGCAACAGACTCCTTTTCCACACTTGCTGAAACTGGGATTGATGTCTCCTTCGAAGTAGAATACCTTTCAGGTGACCCAAACTCATCAATATCATCTGGTTCCACGTACTCTTCTTCAACATTTACCCTTGCACCTGAACCACTACCGCCAGTATCTTTCCTACTCCTTTGAATTGCTATCTTCATCATTTGTCTCTCTGCTTTGTCAAGAGTAGGATCAACTACATCTTCTTCGTCACGTAGACGTAACTCATCAGCCTTACCCTTTCCCTTCTTAACCTCAGTCTTTTTCTTCTTGGTTTCGGGTTCAGGTAAAGCAGCTGGTTGCTTGCGTTTACCTTTACTCTTCACTGTAGTAGACGAATCTTCTCCAGTCTGAAGGTTTGCTTTTAACTTCTTGATTTCTAGCTGTAGTAGCTTGTAATCAGCAGAACCCTTAATTCTTTCTGTCAGAAGGTAATCGGGGATAGGACCAGGAATAACACCACTAGAATGTCCTTCATGCCTTAGATCCACAGTATCATCAGCTTCTTCAGTGTGATGCCGACTTGCTGCACGACTATCAATAGTAGCATCATTTTTCATAAAATAATTAATGATAAGCTTGATAAACCGAGGATAAGGAAAGAAATTTGTCTTAAGCTTCTTGTTTTAGAAGAGTTGAAAGGTGAATTCTTCCCATATCAACAATGCATAATCTGCATTTGCAGCTTTGTACATGCCATAGAAGAGGTTTATAATAGGACTGCGCAAAGCATCATGCCCACTTGTTTTTGGTGTAAGACATCTACTGAGAATACCCAACAATGCTCTCCAAGGTTGTCCTACTTTAGCAATGGTAAACTCAGACGCAACTCGTATGTCAGGACATCCAAGAGCCTCGAACATCTCCATTAGTTCATCTTTAGTAGGATCCCTCGAAAATGACATGCCTTTGGGTGTATCCCGTATACCAAAAATCTTACGGAAGTCTGAAACTGTGAGCGTCTGCTGCTTGTTGTCGATGGTGAAGGTGATCTTGTTTGAAGTGATTTCCTTGGTAGCCCAAAACTCATACATATAATCAAAAGGCACCGAGGCACTACTTCTTAAAGCATTCTTAAAATGGGATTGATCAAGGATTGCGATGGCTACTTTAAATCCATGGTGAGTGGATTTTGAGACTTGCTTCAGCCGGTAATTGTTGGGTATGAACTTAAGGGTTCGTGCTTTAGCAATAGCGGCTTCTCTAGAGTCTTGGATTGCTTGTACTGTTGGATTAGTCATTGTATCTGCTTAAGATATGACATGAAAGGTTGATGCACAAAAACATATAGATATATATCATTCTTACTTCTAAGCATAACACATTTCATAATCATAATACAACAAGTACATATAATCATGCAAACAAACTATCAATCAAACAACACTTCATCCGGAACTTTCCTTCATTCGGAACTTCTTCATCCAGAACTTTCCTTCATTCGGAACTTCTTTCATCCGGAAGTTCTTCATTCGGAACTTCTTTCATTCGGAAGTTATTCATTCGGAACTTCCTTCATTCGGAAGTTATTCATTCGGAACTTCCTTCATTCGGAAGTTCTTCATTCGGAACTTCTTCATTCGGAAGTTCTTCATTCGGAACTTCCTTCATTCGGAAGTTCTTCATTCGGAACTTCCTTCATTCGGAAGTCCTTCATTCGGAACTTCTTCATTCGGAAGTTCTTCATTCGGAACTTCTTCATTCGGAAGTCCTTCATTCAGAACTTCTTCATTCGGAAGTCCTTCATTCGGAACTTCTTCATTCGGAAGTCCTTCATTCGAAACTTCTTCATTCGGAAGTCCTTCATTCGGAACTTCTTCATTCGGAAGTTCTTCATTCGGAACTTCTTCATTCGGAAGTCCTTCATTCGGAACTTCTTCATTCGGAAGTTCTTCATTCGGAAGTTCTTGGTTCGGAAGTGCTTGGTTCGGAAGTGCTTGGTTCGGAAGTGCTTGGTTCGGAAGTGCTTGGTTCGGAACTTTTTGGTTCTTGGTTCGGAACTTTTACTGGGAAAAACAGAAGGTTTGTTCGAGGTATACAGTCGATCAAAAACGGTGATTTAAACCCAGATTTTTTACCAAATAACCCAAAAAGTTTTGTGATTTCTACAATAATAAGTAAAAACTAGTACTTATCTACTAATCCCAATCACAAAAACACCAAAAAACACCAAGAATCAAGATGATCTTCTTAAAGAACACTAATACAATCAAAAACTAAAAAACCACACAAATCATTACCTTAAATCACCCCATAGCTCTGATACCAATTGAAGGTCTACGAGATCATTGGCCTATTCTACATGATGATTTGATGGATTAAGATGGTTGATTGATTGATAAATATAAGAAAGAAGAAGGAAGGAGATGAGGGATTAGAGAGAGAAAGGAGAGAAGGGATAAGAGTTAGAGAGAGAAAGTAAAGATGGAATTGAATAATGTGTGTGAATGAACAATCAACGACCCCTCCTAACATGCTAGGAGGGGATATATATAGCCCACCCTACATGTGGGCTATATGGACTATACACTAATTAAATAGATCACGAGCCCATTACATAATTATCGTTGGAGCGACCGATCCTTCATAAATACGTAAAAACGTATTTCTAACAATCTCCCCCTAAGGGAGGTCGCTCCAAGAAACAAAGTTCTAAATAGTCTATAACTCGTGATCTATGCTAACTAAGATGTGACCGAGACTTTATTGGGAAAAACGTATTTCCAACAATCTCCCCCTAAGGGAGGTCACATCTTTTTACAAAATCTTAAACCTAGCATCTATGCTTGAGTCTTCGATCTTGTTCTTGTGAATATGCTTGATGTGATCTTTGACTTTAGTCTTGAGCATGTTTCCTTGCCTTGACCTTGTGCATTCTTCACTTGTGATATTTGCCTCTTCGTGACTTCATGTTCCACATACTTATACTTTTAAATTCTTGAAAGCTTCAGAGTTTGATACAGCGGAAGACTTGACCTTCAGGCTTTCTTGAATTTGTTGAAGTACTAATTGTATGTAGTATAAGCATGTGGTGACGACTTCTTCTGGATTGTACACCGCAATGCCACCTTCTTGTTACGCTGTATAAGACAGTTAGCAACAAACAATATACACGGATGAAATGGCCTTGAACATTTCATTCTAATTCGGTAGCATTTTACCTCCGGTCGGTGAAGACCGTTGGACGATATGAAATATCGTACTTGTGGCAGGTAGTTTCAATAAAGAACCTCCTTGACAAGATTTCGCGGGTAAACCCGTTCTCTTTACTCGACCGTCCAAAGCTGACTGCGAACGTAAATAGTGGATCATTTGGATAATATTATCCGCATGATTTGAAGCCGTCAATTCATGTTCCTGGAACAAGTGAAGTTCAATTAAGAACCGCACCATCGTTGCTTTCCAGTTGTCACTAGCTTGATTCATAAAGAATCTTGCAAGTTACCTACCAAGTGCTGTTTGATGTTAACACTAGAAGGATTTCCATTCGTCACTATAAATACTTAATAGTATTACTCTGAATGTTCTGGCAAGATCATTAAGATATTACGTAGAGGCCTGGAACGTGTTTAAATTCATTTAAGAATTAAACCACTGTTGCTTTCCAGTTATCACAAGTTTGATTCATAAAGAATCGCACAAGTCACCTACCATGAGCTTTTTGATATTCGCTCAAGAAGGATTTCCATCTTCATTGTAAATACTTTCGTATTACTCGGATGTTCAGGCAAGATCATGAAGATTTTGCGTAGGACTCTTAAGATCTTTCTTACTTTTCACAGTGTGTGAAGAAGCAAGGAAATATGAAAGCGTGTCCTAATGAGATATTTGATGATCTCAAATGGCTCTAGACTCGATCGTGCATTTTGGATTTTTAGTGATCGGAGGCTGGAGAGGAGTGCCACCTTTTCAATACCAGTCTATTCGGAGTGAATAAACCAATAGATAACGTGTTGATCTCCGTGTGATTAAAACAAATACCTTTTGAGAGATATTTGAGTTAGCTGGGAAGGGTTGTGCATTGCATCACTGGGTCCATGATGTCTTTCTTCAATATCGAGAATCATTAACAAAAATGATCTCAATAGCATATGTATTGACCCGGTTTCTGCCTAAAGTTGTAAGGAGGGCTTCTTTCTTTACACCCTTTATCTTTACAATTCTTTTTCATTCTTCAACCCCTTCAATGCTTACCAATACGTCATCACTAGCACCTTGTTGTGATTGTTCCAGTGCTAACTTAAGTACTTGGTCGGCATTCAGCTACGTTCACAATCTTTCTCCATCTTTCCTAAGGACTACTATTTCTAGCTATGGAATGTCCTTGGGAAGATTCCTCCGGTTCTAGAGAAATCATTGGACTTTAACCTATCCTACCATCCTTATGTCACCACAATCTTCACCGTCGTGAATAGAGATGTTTTGGGTAAGTGTATGTCACCATGAAATCCATTTTGAAGTGCAAATCCATTTTGCTCCCCCTTAACATATGCCACGATATCCGAAAACATTTTGCATATGTCGGGATGAGCTATCACGTTAAGTCAAACCATTTATGATTGATCATATCCCATATTAAATCACATTTTCTCCCCCATATTAAAAATATTAACCCAATCGATGTTTTTAATATCAATTGATTTAATAGCATTTTAAGAAAATTTGGGAAGAAAAATGCAAATCCAATTATCTTCATGAATTACACAAGCTCCCCCTCAAATAAATGAGGGTGTACTTAAAACGTAAATTAAATACCTTTTAAACACAAGTGTAAGGTATTTATCACGTGCAAAGATCATATATGATAATGAATTCACAAGATTAACAATTTACGAGGTAGAACCTGAATGATGGAGAACATCATATGAAAGATTCACATGGTTCTTTTTCACGAATGTTGGTCACCTCGTCACGTCCCCGAGAAAATTAATTCCCGTTGTTGAGTCAAAGCTTTCCGGTGAAATGCTTGACTTGATTATGAAAAGCGGGTTGCTATCTGAAACAATAGCAAACCATATGGAGCATGTTTTAAATCTTTTAAACTTCTGCTCGAACTTTATTTACAACCCCGTGTCATTATTGAATGACATTTCTAGGTTCGTAAATATTATCGATTCCAGAAGACATGCTCGTTTTATCAAAACGTTTTTGAACACACAATTTTGAAAGATTTAGAAAAATCTTTTGAGAAATTCTTGAAAAATTGTGTTCAAAGTTTTGAAAAAACAATTACTTGAGCTTAAGATGTTGAATATCTTAAAAACGAGCTCAAGTCCGAGAAGTTGTGAACTTCCCGTTGTTAAGGATAAGTTACCATCGGCGATAAACTTTCCTTTTATCTGAAAGACGAGTCCTAAGCTGACATTTACTTAGAAGTCGTGTTCATGAGCTTGAAAACTTTGACTGTTTTAACGGAAAGATCATGACCGAGAAAGGTTAATTTCTCGTTACGAGGAAAAGTTCTCTTAGTTAAAAGATACACTTTCCTTTATGAGCTTAAAACTTCGAATGTTTTAAGACAAGCTCATGACCGAGAAAGGTGAATTTCTCGTTAAGAGGATAAGTTATCATAAACGATAAGCTTTCCTTTATTTTAAGTTCGAGTTACAGTCTGACATTTAACTGTAAGTCATATATACGAGCTTAAAACCTTTGAATGGTTTTAATGTAAGCTCGTGTCTGAGAAAATTTAATTTCTCGTTGTAAGGATAAGTTTATCATCGGCGATAAACTTTCCTTTATTTGAAGAACGGGTTACCATCTGATATTTAATGATAAACCATATACACGAGCTTAAAACCTTTGAATGGTTTTAGGATAAGCTCGTGCCCAAGAAAACTTAATTTCTTGTTAAGAGGGTAAGTTATCGTTGCGTGGATAAACTTCCCTGTCTCTGAAGTCCGGGTCGTCGTCTGTCATTTAACGAGGAGCCATTGTGCATGAGCTTAAAAACTTGGAATGTTTTTTATATAAGCTCATGCCCGAGAAAAATGAATTTCTCGTTTTTAGGATAAGTCATCATCGGGATGAACTTTCCTGTCTTTGGAGATCGAGTTACAGTCTGTAATGTGACTGTAAGTCCTTGTGCATGAGCTTAAAAACGTGGAATGTTTTTAACATAAGCTCATGCCCGAGAAAAATTAATTTCTCGTTTTTAGGATAAGTCATCATCGGGATGAACTTTCCTGTCTTTGGAGATCGAGTTACAGTCTGTTATGTGACTGTAAGTCCTTGTGCAGGAGCTTAAAAAAGTGGAATGTTTTTAACATAAGCTCATGCCCGAGAAAAATGAATTTCTCGTTTTTAGGATAAGTCATCATCGGGATGAACTTTCCTGTCTTTGGAGATCGAGTTACAGTCTGTTATGTGACTGTAAGTCCTTGTAAGCTTTAACCATGAATCCCCTGAGATACTAGTTTCTCTGATATCTGCTTCTTCAGCAACCAAACTCTGAGAGTGTCCTTAGTTGAACGGTATACAATGATTGGACCGCTTCGTTCTTTTGGAACATCAACTTTGGTACCTGCATTCTCATTAGGAGTTTGTATACTTTTGCATGGGTTAGAGATACCTATTTTAGAAGCACGTGGGGGTTCACGGTTTTCTTTACTTGTGTCAGAGGTGGCCTGAGGGGATGATTCACTTGTCTTAGTTGGCAAACGTTTCCTTTTATAGAAAACCTTAAGTTCAGGTTTAAGTGATGTAGCATCCTTTGCAATTTCCTCCCTAGTAGTCTTCGTAGAATCAGAGACAATCCTAGTTAAAGGGCCCTCGTTTCCTACAAGAGTGAAAGTTCTACCAGTGGGGCGCCACATCTTACCAAAGGGTTTGATTTTAGCTACCCACTGGGATTTAAGTCTAGCACGGGAGTTCACCTCATTAAGCAATTTTTTGATACAGGAGTCATGATTTGCCGTAAAGATACATTTTCTACATGTTTTACAAGTAGCATATTTAATGTCCGAGTAATTCCTAGATGATTGATCGATGCTCCTAGGAGACGCCATGCTACGGTTAGCAGTGTTGGGTAATCTAGACGGCATCTGACTAGGTTGGACATTGTTATCTCTTACATGTGTCTTTTGAATAGCTTCCCTTAGACCAGATTTATGGCCAACGTCATTTGAACTAGTTCTAGACGTGGTCATTGAACTATGCTTAGAGAAACTAGGGGCAATCATGTGATGAGGTCTTGCTAAAACTGATTTAGTCACATTAGGCCTAGTTGGTGGAGTGACTGTTCTAGAAATATGACCCAAATCAACTTGGGAGGCAAACCGCGGTCTCGAGGATTGTGGTCGCTCGGATCTAAATGCAGTAGGTTGTCTGACAATCGGTTGTCTGACGATTTGATTTGTAGGCGGTTTCCCCAAGATTGATGGTTTTTCAAGCTTAGTGTCCACACTAGGTCCTCTAGTTTTCCTTAACTCGTTTTTCAACGCAGCTATAGCAAAAACCTTTTCCTGTACTTGGGCCTTTAAAGTCTCATTCTCTTTGACCAAGTTATCTTGGGATGCCAACTTAGATTCAAGCAGTTGAATTTGTTTCAAAAAATTATCCTTTTCGGCTTTAGAATCTAGAACTGT
This sequence comes from Glebionis coronaria, assembly GCA_025667525.1. Classification (NCBI taxonomy): domain Eukaryota; kingdom Viridiplantae; phylum Streptophyta; class Magnoliopsida; order Asterales; family Asteraceae; genus Glebionis; species Glebionis coronaria. The sequence goes on along the minus strand of CM046876.1, from coordinate 316,430,702 downwards.
TTGATCCAATTTTCTTTCAAGAACAACGTTTGACTTTTCAAGTTTTTCAAAGTATGTTTCAAATTTGTCCATTTTCTTAGAAAATTCATGTTTGGCATCCTCAAGATCTTTTTATTGCCGAGCTACGATCGTTTCGAGCTCTTTAATCTTGGAGTCAGAATCAGTTAACGAGGCAGTTATAAAGCATTTATCATGATGTTTAGCATTCTGAACAATCTCTCCCCCATTATGACTTACATCGGATGAATCAGAAGTGGTATTGCCATCACTCTTTTCCATCCCATGTTTGTCATAATTAGGTTCAGAATGCTCAATATGCGGCATTTCATCAGCATGTATATCATAAACAACATGACATTGTACCATGTTTGCAGGCTCTTCGTCATAAACTGGTAAGGCGTCAACAAGAAGGATCTCGTGAACATTCCCTGACGTGCCACTGGTATCATGTTGACCTTCTGATTCCGTGCTCTCACCATCGTTGTGTTCCAAGTTGTCAACTGTATGACCAGTTTCCTCTTGCATCGAAGAGTCTTGCACTCCATTATCATACCCTTGCTGAAGTCGAGATCTTTCATAAATCGAAGACGAGACCGAGGTCATGAGTTTCAATATAGTATCACGAAAAACTCGAAGCTCGGTATGTGTATCTCGAAGAAATGATTGGCAAAGCATCGAACTTTCAGACTTGATGATATTAAATTGGAGGAAAGGCGTGAATTGTGTCACAAGAGCCTTATAAGCAAGTGCCGATGCAGAGTGATTAAAGTTTTCATTGTTGAGTTGCTCTGCTAGTTGGGTCAAGATGGTGAACATTGATTCCATGAATATATGACGATCTTGACCAAAGATTGTCACAAATTCGCTCCCTCCTTGAATCCGTGAAAGAGTAACTAGATGACACTGAAGCATTTGAAATGAATTTATACCACTTACTCTAGCTTTGTCTTGCATTCGATGCAAGTCTCCCTCTTTAAGTGTTGAATTGAACGAATCCATTGAAAACCGAGGAAAGATAAATAAAAATGATGTGGATGTTGTTGTTGTCGGGTTTTTACAATACGACTCGGCTCAAAAATTGTTGTCGGCTCAAACGATTATGAATTAAACCTTATCAAAAATCCGTATTTGCTAAAAATATATCCCGTCACGTTGACTCGTCACTTTGTCTTTAAATGCGGCCACAATAACGTTTAACCAGACAATTATTTTTCACGTTAACTTTGAAAATACCCGCCTCGACACGATTTGCCAAAAATTAATAAACAAAATGCTAAAAATATAAAAGTGACAAAATAAAAATATAAAAGTGACAAAAATACAAAAATTAATTTAACTAAAAAATAGAAAATGAAATAAAATCTAATAAAATTAGACAACTAAAAATAAAAATAAGAAAGACTTCATTCTCATATAATAAAATTAGACAACTAAATAAAATCTAATAAAAGTGATATGTTGTTTTTGGAAAATGTTTGGAAAAGACAAAGAAAGACGTGACTAGGCTTTAAAATCTAAAGCGTGTAATGAAGAATCACCAAACACGTGGTATCAACCCACTTATATACTTCAAAAACGCAACCCTAATCACTCAATCTAGAAAAATCCGCCCCCAACTCTTCATTATCCTCTCAGTACCAATCTCACCAGTTAATCCACCGCCCACAAAATATTCTGTCGTCTAAATCTATACCCGAGTGCCAAATAATAAAGCCACAAATCCACCAAAGAAGAATACAATAACTGAATACTATATGACTTCAAGATTCATGAAAGAATCTCAGGTAGGTGTTTCTGTTTATGTGTGTGTTGTAGATCGATGAGGGTTTTGAAAATAAACTGAGATCTTTAAAAATTGGGTCTTTCTATCATCTATAGAGTCCTTCTTGTGAGTCTGTGTTTTCGAAAGTCGAGAGTTTGGGTGAGGGAGTCAAGGGTGATGGGTGAGAGTCGAGTCTAGATTTGGACGTGAGTGTGGTGTGGGTTTGAGGAGAGTCTGGTGTTGAGTGTTAAAACGAGTTTGAGTTGTGTCAAGTGTTTTGTGTGGGTCAAAACTTGAATGTTTTTGGAGTCCCGTCGATTCGTGAGAGGTTGAGTGAGTCGAAGATCAAAGTGGTTGAGGCTTGATGTGTTTGTGAGTCGAGGGTGTATGTTTGTCGAGTGTAGATTGGTAAAGATTGGTAAAGATTGTGTTAGAGTGTAGATTGGTAAAGATGTGTTTGTCGAGGCTTGATGTGATGCGAGAGGTGTTAGAGTGTAGATTTGGTAAAGATGTGTTTGTCGAGGCTTGATGTGATGCGAGAGGTGTTAGAGTGTAGATTGGTAAAGATGGTGTGTGTCGAGGGAGGGGAGTGAGTCGGAGTGAGAGTTGTGTCTGAGTGTGGGTGGGTTTTTGTTTGTTTCTGAGTCTGAGTTTTTGTTCGGAACTTGTTTCGTTCGGAACTTGTTCGTTCGGAACTTGTTTCGTTCGGAACTTGTTTCGTTCGGAACTTGTTTCGTTCGGAACTTGTTTCGTTCGGAACTTGTTTCGCTCGGAACTTGTTTCGCTCGGAACTTGTTTCGTTCGGAACTTGTTTCGTTCGGAACTTGTTTCGTTCGGAACTTGTTTCGTTCGGAACTTGTTTCGTTCGGAACTTGTTTCGTTCGGAACTTGTTTCGTTCGGAACTTGTTTCGTTCGGAACTTGTGAGCACCCGAAAAAATTCTTCACCCGGAACTTTTGAGTTTGATACGGAACTTTTGGGTTTGTTAGTTTTGTTGGGACTGAGTTGGACAGAAAGGTTTGGACAGATTTGACAATTCGACCAAAAATTAAGAAAGTCCAAAAAAAAGATAAAAATGATAAACGAAAAATGATAACAGATAACTGATAAACGACACAACTGATTAAAAAATTTATATAAAAAAAAAACTGATTAAAAAAAATTAAAAAAATAAAAAGGATAAAATTGATAAAAAATTTAGAAATTGATAAAATTGATAGATTTAAAAAAACAAGAAAAAATACAAACTTTTTATAGAAATTGATGATTAAATTTGTGATTAAAAACAATAAAAAATACAAACTTTTTATAAAAACACAAACTTTTTATGAAAAATACAAACTTTTTATGATCTAAAACATAAAAACACAAACTTTATATATAAAAAATACAAACTTTTTAATATAAAAGCATGATTAAATCAAAACCCACCAAAATCAAAAAGAAATAAAAGAAAGAATAAACCAATCAAACCTTGGCTCTTGATACCAATTGAAGGTCTACGAGATCATTGGCCTATTCTACATGATGATTTGATGGATTAAGATGGTTGATTGATTGATAAATATAAGAAAGAAGAAGGAAGGAGATGAGGGATTAGAGAGAGAAAGGAGAGAAGGGATAAGAGTTAGAGAGAGAAAGTAAAGATGGAATTGAATAATGTGTGTGAATGAACAATCAACAACCCCTCCTAACATGCTAGGAGGGGATATATATAGCCCACCCTACATGTGGGCTATATGGACTATACACTAATTAAACAGATCACGAGCCCATTACATAATTATCGTTGGAGCGACCGATCCTTCATAAATACGTAAAAACGTATTTCTAACAGGGTATTTCTTATATGACTTCTCACCCTTTATCATGGAGAGATTTTCCTCCCTTGGAAATCTCGATTTTCCCATGATTTTCCCATTTGAATAATGATATTCGGGAAATCGAGTCGAGCTAGAGACTCGTGATAAATAAATCAAGCATCGTATAACTAGGTTAGATTTTTTACCTTTTACATCCTTTCCACCCTTTTTCACCTTCACCCATTTCCACCAATAAGTGTAGGGGGAGCCAATTAGGTTGTTTGTGTGTTGTGATGTTGTGCAGGGACATGTGCTTTAATGATCCACTTTTGGTGTTTTTGACGCGACCCGTGATCTCGTATTCTCGTGTACCCGGTTCTCTCAAAACTATTGTGATTCATACATGTCTATAAATAAGATGGATAAATGTAATCACTTTAGTTGTCTCTTCCTTAGCTCGATTTAAACAACGTACTCAATGTCCTAAGTGTAGGGGAGTTTATTCTCCCACATGCTTAAACATTGAGGACAATGTTTATATTAAGTGTAGGGGGACTTCTATCGAATTTTAGTGGGCTTTTCCATGAATTTGACCTCATTTAACCAAAAAATTAAAAAAATTTCAACATTTTTCAAATTTTTGATCTATTTTGGCCTTGTAGTATTTTCATTTATTTTTCCTTTTGTCGTCACATCATATTTATATTTTCCATTTCAAGAATAAAGTCAAAGAATACATAAATGAATAAAATGGTTTTAACTAGTTTAGATATCTTTGATATATTAGGCCCGTCGTGAATATTTTGACTCAACCCGAGTTTACTTATCCAAGTTTACTCTAGCTAGTATCCTTAACCATATGGACCTTAATTGGTTTATTAGGCTAAGCATCCACGAGTCTCATTATTTGAGATTTTAAATTGTGGAGAATGAGAGATGATAGAGTTGATAATAAGTTTAAGGGTTAATTCTTGCTTATAAGAGTTTTTGTGGCTCTTTCTTCCCACTTGTATATTTAATTGCTTAATAAATGAGGTTTTTTGCGGTGTAGATTCGATATCTTAGCTCTTAGCCAAATCTTTTATCTCCTTGTAATTAAAGCATGAACACATTGAGGGTGCCAGCGTTGTGGACTTCCGACTAAGGTGGCTCATAACCACTAAGTAGGAGGTATTCAAACCATGGGACCACGGAATTAGGCCTAATATATATATATATCATAAATAAAGAAAGAATAAGATTAAAACATGACCTCAAGAGCCTTAGGGTGTGGGGCATGTAGCACGAACCTTGTCATTAGAGCCTTAGGGTGTATGGCATGGTAAGTGTTGAATAAAAATTGATAAAAAAAATCAATTCCCTTCTTTATATTTCAAGGAGCCTTAGGGTGTGGACAATAGATGAGGAGCATTTTTACATCTTAAAGAGCCTAAGGGTATATAATGTGAACTTGCTAAACTCCACATAAGGTCAACATGACTTTGGAGGAATAATTAATAAGTAGTACTATTGGCCAAATTTTGGGTCCGGGAATTTATTCCCCAAATCGTGTTAAATTATCCTTGATGTGAGCTTACTTTAGTGACAACGTTTTTGAGGATGAGGTTAGGTTTTGAGTGTCGGGTTTGCACCGTTTTGCCTTCATTTTTGGATTAATAATTATCAAATAAGTCAAATGAGCCTACGGGTGAATGACAATCCTTAAAAGCTAGAGATACAACGTAGGAATTGGAGAAAGAGTATTACACAATTGTCTTATATAAGTGGTTTTAACCTAAGAACTTATGGTAAACAATGATCTCATTTTTAAGCTTGGTATGGGGAATGTGAAACTTGAGGGTGATTAATATTCATGACACCAAAGCCCTAATCTAAGTCTTAGATTTCTTTATGAGTTTCTTCCATCAAATAATTTCCAAGTTAATAAATTGGTATAACTTTTGTTTCCTTTAAAGTTTTTATCTTTATCATAGTAGTAATAGTATATCTTAATAAAGGTCATGATGGGTTAATTATGAGAAAAATGTAACTTTATGCTTTAAAACTATGCATTACATGGGGTCATTGCAATGGTCAAGGGTAGGGGATTTAATAAGTGTGTAAACACTTATCCTTTTGCCACTAAAATCAAGGAAAAACAAGACCTAATCATGTGTTTAGTATCGTAAAAGTAGGAATTACGCGTGGTTTTGTGTTTTTGTGTGAAATAGGTACAAAAGATCAAAAGGAAAGAAAACATGGGATTTCACGGTCAAATGTTGAAGAAAAGTCCAAGAAGGAGACGAAGACAAAGTCAAAGAACCAAAAGTGTGCCAAAGATCATGAAAACCGGCAAATTCGACACGAGTTCAAAGAAAAGAACAAGGAAGCCGAAATCAAGCTCGTTTTTAGTGGAATTAATCTTTTTGAAGATATTTGAGCTTTGTGGATCCCACATTTGGGTATTGGGCCCAAAAGCCCATTAGTGGATTTAAAAGTATTTACTTGTGGAATTCAAGCCCATTTTGGCCCATTTCACTTATAAAAACATGGACGGATAGATTATTAGCAAGTTTGGGTTCAAAGCACATGTCTTAACAAACTTACATGGGACGGATGAAGGTTAGTATGTTTTGGGCAAAGCCCATTTGAGGGACGGTTAAAAGTGAAACCAAATTCACTTATTTTTTTCATAACCTATTTACTTCAACCCTCAACTCCCACACACGTGTTATCTACTTTACCCACCCACCGTTTAACCACACACATTCGATACAAACAATGCAACTCACTTTTCACCTCTCTCTCTCCCAAACAAACACAGACCTCATCTCTTTTTTATCTCTCTAAAAAACAACCAGGGTAACTATTACCCCAAAACCCTAATCACTAAATTACATCAAAATATTTGGGGCTTTTGCCTGATTCGTGTGATTCATACGTAGGGAAATTAAATCCCCCCTTATTTCGGGAAGAACACGATGTTGTCCTCATCTACGTGGCCCCTCTCTTGCATATTATTGGTTGTGACAGCCAATCATTCCCCAATCCTCCAATAGAATCCTGCAACCTCAGTTATCAACAAACACAACAAGCACACCCTCATACCATGCTGGAAATCCGTGTGATCCTAAACGATTGACAGCTGTTAGATTGAAGAAATGAAGAAAGAGAGAGAAGAAAGATGCATTGGACGGCCTAGATTGCAAGAATTGCTCACCAAGTTCATCAAGAAGGTTTCTAGGGTTTTCCTATAAAAACCCCTCATTCTGTAATTCATGAGTGCCATTTTTTTATTTTATTTTTATTTTCTGCAAAAATTAGATTTAGATTAATTGTAATTTCCTTTCAAAAGTATTGTAATGAATTTCTATTATTAATAAAATTTATTTTCAGTTTTAATTTTGTCTCTTTTATTATTTAAATTTATTTTCAATTTACTCTTTAATCTGCTTTTTGGTTAAATTAAAGTAAAGTAAAAAGTGGATATAAATCTTCCCTACTCGAAGTTTATAAAAACTGGTTTGATTAATATTTCTGGTTCGTGGTTCATGAATAGATGCTTGTGAATCGAGTGATGGTTTTAATGTTTAATGGTGGTGGTTTCGATCTAGTTTCATAGACGGCTCAACGCCGATCTACTGCTCAACGGAATCGTCACAAGGTTTTAGTCCTTTTATTTTGATTTGAAGTATTTTAGTTAAATTGTGATTTTATTTATCTACTGTTGTTTAAGTTTACTTAGATTTGAGTTCACTTTTGACTGCCTGTTATTTATCTGTCTGTCTGATAAGTTTTGGTTAAGTAGTGATGCAGTTTTAATTTTAACTGTTTGGATATCTATGAGTTTATAGTATAGCTTTATTTGATTTCAGTTTCTGTTGGATTTTGCTAATATAGGTTTGATTTACTAGGTTTATTTACTTATCTGTTCTTATTTGTTTAGGTAGTATTTGCTTATTTTCAATTTAAAGTCAGATTTGCTTATATGCTACTTGCTGATCCTGTGTTTAGATACTTTGCTGATGATATAGGACTTACTGTTTGTTTGTTGCTTATTTAGACTTGCTATTTAGTTTAGGTTTGCTTATTTTTAAGTTTGAGTTTTATTTTGCTTATTTTGATTGATTAGGATTATTTGCTTATTCGATTTTGATTTGAGATTAGTTTACTGACTTATTTTGTTGCTGTCTTGTGTAATACTAACAGGCTCATTTGGTCTGTTGGTTTTTATCTGTCCATATATCAGTTCTTAGTCACAAGTCACAACTATGAATTAATTTTCATTGTTCAAATTTTTAAAAAAAAAATATGCAATTTTTTTTTCTGCTACTTGGTTCGAACCCACGACCACCTGTTTAACTGCCATACGTGATAACCAACTCCTCTAAGCTTTTATTTGTGTTTTATCTCAGCCTTTTTAATTAATATAGGGTTATAAATAGCTGTCAGTTTATTTAAGTTTTAATACAAGTTTTGTTTAATAATTTTAATAAAAAGTTTTTTTATAAGTTTTCATTTATAAAGATAAAAAAAAAAATAAATATTTTTTTATTACTTTCAGAAATTTTAAATTGCTTTTATAAATTAGTTTTTAAAATTATTTTTCAATTAATTTATTTTTATTTAAAATTTAGTTTTAAATATATTTCATTTAAATTAAAAGTTTTAGTTAAAAATTAATTAGAGTAAAATTTAGTTTTAAGTTTTAAATTTAAATTAGTCTTTAATAGTTTTGTTAAATTTTGTTTAATTAGAATTTTTAATAGTTTAAAGGTAGTTTTAATTAAATATTTTCTTTTTAATTAGATTAATTAGTTTATAATTAAATAGTTTTTAGTTTTTTAAAATACTAAACAAAGTATTTGCACCAAGAACAATTAATCAGCGTTAAATTAGATATCAATTCGAGTGGGTCGAGGAAATGAACTTAATTGCACAAAAATAGCTACATTAATTACTTAAAGAGTTTAAAGTTGGTGAACAACCCACCCCCACTACGGCTAAAGAGGTTGAGGTTTATTGTGTTTATCGTGGTGGATCTCATGACTTCCCCAAGTGCATTACCTCTGGTGGTAACACTTCGAGTGCCTACGCGGCCATGGGAACTTATAATCAAAACGGTCAAGTTACCCGCACTAATCAATTGACTCCGCCGGGTTTTCCACCAAATCAAAATGCTAACAATTATCGCAATAACAATCAAGGTGGTTACCAAGGAAATCAAAGGAAAAATTACTAGGGTAACAATTAAAACAATGGGAATCTAGGGACTAGTAATCAAGTGCAAAACAAAAATCAAAACCGTAATTTTCAAAACCCGAGTCAAGGATTTTAAAATGCTTACATTAAAGAGGTTCCAAATGATTTTTTGAATTACGCTACGACAAATGACAAAATTATCGAAAATCCAAGAGCAATTGGCTAGTCAAGCTAGGGAAACGGCTAAAAACACAAGGGAATTAGCAAATTTTGCTAGGGAAAATGCCAACATGAATATTGAGTTGAAAAACGATTTTGCAAATCAAATTAGAGGTCAAAACAAACAAATTGAGAAAATTCAAGCTAGGATTGAACAAAGGATAGACCAAAGTGTCGCTAAGCAAGACGTCAAGCTTAATGCTATTTTAGAAACAATTATGATGAACAAAGCCTCTACTTCGGGTGGTCTTCCTAGCAACACCATTTCAAACCCGAAGGGAGATATGAAAGTGATTACCACACGTAGTGGTAGGACCATTAAGGAACCGGCTCCTCAATAAATTACTCCTACGTAGGAGGAAATTGAGGAAGAACCCAAGGTGGTGGTCGAAAAGGAGCACGTTTCTATCCTATGAAGTACCGCTTAAACCACACCTACGACCGACCCTTTAACAACATTGGAACCCGAGATTCCAAAGGCTATGACTATGCCTCACCCAACACCACCCTTACCTTACCCATCGAGACGTCACAAGGAAAAATTGCAAGAACGTAACAAATATCAATTTGAGCTTTTCATTAAGATGTTTCGTGATTTGCATTTTAACATAAGTTTTTCCAACGCTTTAACCATGATGCCTCGATTTGCTGCCAACTTTAAGAATATGTGGAACCATAAAGAGAAATTGCAAAAATTTAGTCATTTTCATCGGTTTTTCTTAACCGCATACCTTAAAAAGTCGGTGATCCCGGTAAATTTTTAATTCCGTGTGGTATCCAAGATATGGAAGAATGCTACGCCTTGGCCGATCCTGGTGCTAGTATCAGTTTGATTCCTCTTGGCCAACCTTTAGGTCGCTCATTTTTAGATTCGTCGAAAGCGGTTATTGATGTGCATGCTAGAAAAATCACTTTACGCTTCAACGACTAGAAATTTGTTATAAACGTACTCCAAAACTCCGAACTCTCTCATGTTTATTCTATCACGACTTTAAACCATATTGATTTAATCGATTTCGTTTGCGAGGAATTTTCACAAGAGATTTTAGGTTTTGTCGATGAAGCAAATAGTGGCAATCCCACTATGCTCGATCCAATCCTTGATAATTAGACACCATTTGTCACTCCATTTGAAGGAGGTGGTTTTACTTTGGAAGAGTTTGATGTACCTCGAACTTCTAACGAAGACCTCGACGATGATGAGGATTTTTCGATTATCAAGGATTTTCTAAACGATTTTCCATTTCCTCCACCAGTGGAGGTTATTAGTATTGAACCAAAATCTTCAATCAAGGAGCCACCAATCCTAGAATTGAAATATCTTCCTCCTCATCACGAATACGTATTCTTGGAAGGAGATGATAAGTTGCCGGTTATTATAGCGAAAGATCTTTCGGATGATGAAAACCGCACTTATCAATGTCTTGAAGGCTAACAAAGGGACAATTGTGTGGAAAATTTCCTACATTAAGGGTATCGACCCAAAATTTTGGACACACAAGATTTTAATGGAGGAGGACTACAAGCCCGCAATCCAATGTCAAAGAAGGGTAAACCCCAAAATTCACGATGTCATCAAAAAGGAAGTTATTAAACTCTTTGACGCGTTAATGATTTATGATGAGACTACAATTATACATAGTCTCATTGTTTAAATCGGACTTAAAACACTTAAAATATCATAAAAATACCCAAAAATATGCTTGTGTTTGTTCATTGTGTATTTTAGGTACGGATATCGTGAAATCAACAAAAGATCACAAAAGTGAAGCAAAAATGAACATGGGAAACGAAGCCGCACAAAGAACCGGACCCGAACAATGATTCTCCATTCAAGTCCTTGAAGTTTGAAGATTTGGCAAGAATGATCCCTCATCTTTTGAAGAATTGTCATATTATACCCTTGTAAAACTCAAAAATTATAATAGGGTCCCTAATATTTAAAGAAATGACATTATTGGCCCTTGGTGAATGAAAAATATGCAAGATTGGTCCTTATGCAAAGTATGGGAATACATGGTGCCATATTTGACAAGTCCTTGAATGTTATTTCAAAGGGAAATGGGATATAATGCTGGAAACTTGATTTGGCTAAAGTTTAGAAAATAGGGGACTATATCTGCCCAGACAACACAACTCTTCCCAACCAATCATCCCACCACCTCATCACCACCAGCCAATAACCTCCCACCACCTCATCCTTAAACACACGTCACCCATCCACTAAAACATATTAACGGAATTTTTAATCAAGTTTTTTTAAAAACAGGGGTAAACACTTAATTTAATTTTAATCACCCCAAACTAAATCAAAACAGACGGTTACACCACCTTCTTGACTAAAAACCTTAAAAACCTAATTTGTTTAATACAAAGGGTTTTCCTTCCTTAATCTCCAATATGTTGATTAAACACACCCCAAACCATTCCCAACTCCTAAAACCTGTCACTCTCACCTTATGGACCCACCCACGTGGCTCCCCTGTTGCTAAACTCCAAGCTGTACAAACTAATCAACGACCAAGGATTCTCTGCTTGTCCCCAAAGCAACTATGGACGCCCAAGATTCAACAACACAGCTCAATCCAACTGCCAAGTCACAAGATACCATTTGACTCTATTTTTTCCAAATTTTCAGTAAAGGTAGATTTAACCATTCATGTATTAGGGTTTATCATCTTATTCAGCATCTAGAATCATCTATTTATCACTATAAAAGGAGAATGCAGATTGTGCATATCCCTTTGTTCCAGAATTTGTAATCCTTTTTTACTTAATGAATATTTAAAGTGTTTTGTTTAAATATTACAAGTTCTGAGTTCCATTTTTACATTATTGCAATCTAGTTCAAACCTGTTTTAAATTCGTGTGTTAACTTGTTTCATTCAAGATATTTTGTTCATGATTTTTATCAAAAGTTTTTAAGATTTTCAAAAATTTCAAGCCAAGATTATGTGGAAGTGAAAGTGGAAGCCTGAAATTGGCTTGTTGATTTTTGATTAGTTTCATTTTTTTGGGTAAAAGGTTTCTATTTTAGAAAGTTGGATTTCAAGGATTTTCAAAAGTTGCATGTTATTGTTTATTTGAGTTCACTGTTTCATAAGCTCACCATAAGCTGCTGACATTAGCTTATGGTTAGCTTTTGAGGCCTTTGTTCTCTTCTTTGTTGTGTTAACTCTTAGTAGGTGACCTTTCTTTGTTCAAGACATATTGGGTGTTGACCATTATGGTCACACCATCATCTCTACATCAAGCAGATTCTTAATCCCCATAAGTTCATTTCTTAGCTAAATAGGAGATGGCATATCATCCATAGTGGGGCCTGGATTGTGGGCCCACAAGGTATATCCTTCATGGATTGAACCCTCTTTTTTTGTCAAGATTGCGTGCTTTATGTGTTTTTAAGTGAAAGTTGTTTGTATGGTAGTTTAGGTATTGATACATGCATGTTCATGTTTATGATTCATATTTTAGTTGGTAATGATAAGATTTGTAATTTTTGTGCTTAATCTGCTTAGTTAATTTAGGTTTTCATCAGTTGAAGGGGTGTTTGGATTTAGGTTTGGAGGAAAAGTTTGACACACTTTTGGTTTGAAAACCACTCAAACACACTTCATTCGGTTAAAAAGGTGTTATCAGTAGTTGGTTTTCAGTATTGAAGGTTTTTAAAGTAAGTTGGATGTTATTTTTGCTTAAAAACACTTAGCTAATCAGTAATTCTTCAAACTGCCTTGTTTTAGTGTAATTTGACCACCAATCTTTGTTGTCTGTTAGATTTAGGTGGTAGCTAGGGTTTTGAACTGGTTTGATATAGCTTGGTGATGTATTGACTGAGTTTTGAAGCATTGAAATCCACCCAATTGCCTAATAGATCAACAAGTGTGCCCAGACCCATACCATTCTTATTAGTGACTATTTTGGTGTATTTGTGTGCATTTGACTGCTAGTACTTGTGTATTTTTGTGTGTAATCTGACTCCCTACACTCCATTGAGTGTAGGGGTGCCAATTGTCCCAATCAAATCCATGAAACCAGCTTTCCTAAGCTCCTAAACCAAGCAGACCAATTTTTATACATAGTCATTGGGAACAAAGTTCCCACTGCTAGGGTTATACTTCCCACTGCTAAGCTAGCAAACAAAACCAGTCCACATGTCAACATCAGTTCTCTTGGTTTTTGTCTGTAGTGATCTTTTTTTGGAATTTTCAATTGATTTCAATTTTCTTATTTTTGTCAATTTATTTTAAGATTTTTCATTTAATTTAATTTTAATTTACTGTTCATTTTATATTTTTTAGATTAAATCTAGTTTTAATTAGTTTATTTTAATACTGTTTTTGTCTTTTGGTGTAAAAAATATATATTTTTCAGTTTTAAAATTTTTCCTAGTTTAAGAAATTTATTTTAAGATTTGTAGTTTAAAAAAGTTTTACTGTTCATCTTTTTATCTATTTTTTTATTTAATCTTAAATTAAATAGTTTTAAATTAAATATGTTTTGTCTTTTAGTGTAAAAAACTTCTTTTTTAAACTTTTTCATTTTTCTACTATTCAGTAACATAATTTAGGATTTTTTCCAATAGTCAAATTATTTTTAGCATTATTTTATTATTTTTAATCATTATTTTAGTTTAAAAATTGTTTTTAGTGTTTTAAAAATAGAAAAACAGTCTTTAAAATTTAGGAAAAATACTTTTTAGTCTTCATATAATATAAGTGAGTTATAAGTTCAATAAAATAATATTTTAGGATTTTTCTTAATTATATTTAATTTTAGGGCTTTACTTAGCATTTAAAATTGAATGTTTAATTAATAAAAGGTTTTAAAATTTATTTACTAAATTTTTATTCTTTTTTTTATTACTTTAGACTTAGTTTTCATTTTTAATTAAGTTTTAGCTTTATTTTTTTATTTTGTCACGTTATACGTATTTACGTTCGCGTTTTACGTCAATTCGTCGTAGTGTGATCGTAGTCGTAGCTCGTCTTTACTTTTTCTCTCTTTAAACCAAAAACGACACTAATCCAAACATTTGATTTTACATATGGCACTCATAACACATACACCTCCTTCGAGAACGAACCCGCACTTATTCGATTCGTCGGTTTTCGTAAATTGTCGAGTTTAATACTTGCGCATTATACACTCTTTTTCCTAAAAGACGTATTTTACTACTATCATTTTTGGCGCCACTGCCGGGGAGGTGTTTTGAGTTGCCATTATTATTATCGTGTTTGTGTGAGTAGGGCGTTTTTGCTTTTCAATTTTTGGAAAGCGTATATAACGTACATACTCATTTTTGTTATTTTTCTTTATATATTATAGTATCCAAATAAATCGTGTTTAGTTTTCCTAAACTAAACACACAACAATCATTTTACTATATTGTAGATATCCCATTATCGTTTTCGTTTTTCTTGTGAATACTATTACGATATTATACTTACGTAGAGCAATAAATATACAAGTACTCCAAAAGCTTGAAAACGCAACCTTGATTCGGGATTTCATCACTCGATCATTGTATTCGAATCCAAAGCAAAAGTTTAAAGGAAGAATAGTTAAATACTTTCGTGAGGCTTAATTTCAATTAACACAAACTATAAGGTAGGTATAAGGCGGTTGTATTTCACGACCTAAGGGAAAAGGCTCCTAAGTGCTTAGTGCCGTCTCGTTTCCTCCGCTTGCTTCTGCGTGTTTTGGGAAAGAAGGCTAATCGAGGGTTTTCCGCCCAAGTCTAATCTACGTATCATATATATTTGCTTGTTTTCAAGATTAAACCCTCTTGAACGTTTTGGTGTTCCACCAACGTTCTAAAGTCATCGAAGGCGTTCACTCCACGTGATCGTTTTCATTCTTTGAGGCTCCTTTAATCGAGAAATCGATTCGAGGGGAGATTTGTAGATTTGAGTCTACGTAATACAAGAAAAATCCAAAAAAAATAAAAAACAATCAAAAACCCAAAAAAATTGAAAAATCCAAAAGTCGCAAAAAGAATCTTCTTTGCTACCCCCCCCATTCTACGCTTAGTGCATGAACACTCGATCGAAGGATTATTCTAATTCTAGCGACGCTTCGAATCGACGCAATCGTAATCGAAGGAATCGACGACGTAGACGAGATTTAGAAACCGACGTTCCTAATATCTTTGTTGAAGAAACCTTAGACGAGATGGCCGACAATCGTTCGATGATGGAATTTCTCCAAGCGCCCACCGCGGGTTATAGAGACGCGATCGTAATTCCCGCTATCGAAGCGGAGAATTTTGAGATTAAGAGCGGAATTCTTTCGTTGATACAAGCTACGAAGTTTAGAGGTCGTGAAGCCAATAATCCTCACGACCATATTCGGAATTTTGATCGTCTTTTAGCCACGGGCAAGTTTAAGAACGTCGACACCGATGTCGTCAAGCTTATGCTTTTTTCGTACTCGCTCGATGGTGCCTCCAAGGATTGGTACGAGAAAGAGCCACCTAATTCGATAATTACGTGGAAGGATCTCGTTTCCAAATTCGTTAATCATTTTTTCCCACCGTCTAAGACGACGTTTTTTAAAAATGAAATTACGAGATTTGAGCAAAAACCGAATGAATCATTTAGAGACGTGTGGGATCGTTTTAAGGAATTACTTAGGCAATGTCCTCACCATGGATTTTACGAGTTGCACCGAATCGATACGTTTTAGAACGGTGTTAGTTTTCAAGAACAAGATTCGTTGAATTCCGCCGCCGGTGGCAACTTTTTATGTAAGACTCCGAAGGATGCATTAATGATTATCGAAAATCGATCCAAGGTTTACCAACTCCACAACGCACAGAGTGTTGCCAATGTCTCCAATGTAAGTAGTTCTAATCGCGACATTGAGAGAGTTGATGCGAAAGTCGACAAGCTAACGAATGTGTTTACGTCTTTTCTCGTCGAAATGCAAAAGAAAGACGCTCCCGCTACGGTGAAAGCGGTTGAGACTTCGTGTACGTTTTGTGGTGGACCTCATAATTATTATGAGTGTGCGGCTACGGATGGCCAAACGTCAAATGTGAGTGCGTTGAACAACAATTTTTCTAATCAAAATCAAAATAACGCCGGTCCATCGCAACATGGCAATTATAACCAAGGCAATAATTTTAATCAAAACCGAAATAATTTTCAAGGAAATAATCAACAAAGAAATTTTTCGAATCAAAATCAAGGTTATAATCAAGGTCGTAATTTGAATTGGCAAAATCGAGACAATAATCAAAACTCGAATTTTTCAAACAACAACAATCAAGGAAACAATTTTTCAAGTGGGAATCAAAACAATTTTCAAATAAGTAATTAAAACCAAGGGAACTTTAATTCAAATCAAAATAGTTCGTCAAACGATTTTCAAAATTACATGAAAACGAATGAGGCTAATATGAGACGATTAGAGGGAGAAATTGGTACTTTGAAAAACGACTTTACTAATACTTTGAAACTTCAAAACACGAAGATTGAGAAAGGACTAATCGACATTAAAAAGATGTTTTCAGCTATTATGAACAAAGCTTCGGGTGCTTCATCGACTTTGTTACTTAGTTACACCGTTGCAAATCCTAAGGAACAATGTAAAGCCGCCTCGTCTTGTGGAAAAAGTCGTGTGATTACCCCTACCCTTGATGGATTTCGTGTTGTTCCTTCTTCTCTACCCTCGACTTCTAAGACGTCTTATTGTTCTAAAGTCGATGGGGTGAACGTGGCGACCAAGGAAAAGAGTGTACACCCTCGTGTACCTCAAATTCCATCCACGGTTAAAAAAGAGAATTTTATCGACCTTATCAAAGTAACCCTTGAAGAAACTTGTGCATCGATCCTTCTTAAAAAACCCAAAACGCATATGCCAAGAAAGGATGAGGATTCGGGCCAATTTCTACTACCTTGTGATTTTTCCGAGATTGAGGGATGTTAAGCCCTTGCCGCTTTAGGTGCTAACATCAATCTCATGCCTCATTCTCTTTGGAAACTGATGAGATTACCTTCACTTACCCCCACGAACATGACAATGGAGTTAGCAAATTGGACACTACTTATACCAATTGGAATAGCCGAGGATGTCTATGTCAAAGTTGGAAAGATTGTTTTTCCCGCGGATTTCGTCATATCCGATTACGAGTGTGACCCTAAATGTCCCATTATTTTAGGTCGACCATTTTTTTCGACGGCTCGAACCGTAATCGACGTTCACGAGGGAAGACTTACTATGAGATATGGGGAGGATAAAATGGACTTTTTCACGAGTAAATCTCAAGTGTTTAATGATCATGAAAAAACCAAGGTTTTGTGACTCAGTCGTTTTTGGTTAACAAAAAGAAGGTTTTGGTTATCTATTTCTATTTGAAAGGTAAAGGCGAAAAGTAATAAAAATAAGCCAAAAACAAATAACTAATAATAAAGGAGCGAAACAAATAATAAAACGAAATTTAAAACAAAACAATTAATAAAAATAAAACTAAAAGAAGAAATTAACTTTCGACTTGAAAATAAAGTTTACCTAATGAAAAAGGAGGAAATAAAACTATGAGGGTACTTTAAAACTAATCGAGAAAAAAGCTAAAGCGGGCTCTAAATAAAAGATAAAACTTAAACTTTTCGAAAAAATACTAATACTAAAAATTGACGAAAAATACAACTAAAAATACGTGACTTTCAGAATAAAAATCGGAACAACTTTCAGATAAAACTAAATGATTACGGAACAATACTAATTAATAAATGAGCAGGCAAGCTAGCTCCTCAAATGAGCGCCAAAATGAATAACCAGGCAACCTGGCATGTCAACATTATCATATTCTTCGGATTTGTTTTTTCGGAATAACTGAGTTTCTTCGGAAAAATTTGGTTTCTTCGGAAAAAGGAATAAATTCAGAAAAATGTAATATCTTCGGAATATATTTTTTTTCGGAATTTTGTTTTTTCGGAATAATGATTATTTCGGAATAACGGAGTTTCTTTGGAAAAACATATTTCTTCGGAATAAAATGTGTAATTTCGGAAAAAGGAAAAAATTCAGAGAAACCAATAAAGTTCGGATAAACTAAATTCAGAAAAATGGAAATTTCGGATAAAACAAATAAAAGGCAAATATTCAGAATAACTAAGAAGTTCAGAGAAATGCGATCTTCGAAAAAATGCTAACTTCTTCTGAATCTCAAAACCCTTTTGCGAAGATCTAGAAAAACAGAAAGACAGTTACGGTAACAATTAAAAACAAGGAAAATAAGCTACGAAATAAGCTAAAAGAAATAAGCAATCTACCAAAACTAAATCTAAAACACTTTTAAGAAAAACTAATCAAACCACAAATAAAAAACTTGAAAAACACTAATAAATCTAAACATATAAAAATCAAATTTTTATAAAATAAACTAATAAAAACACTTAATTAAAAATAAGCAAAATCCAACAAAAAGCATCAAACACAATAAGCTATCAAAATCAATCAAACAAGAACATGATTAATTAAACTACATGATTATCAAAATTAAACAAGTTTAAAATATTAAGAAAGGAAGAATGAGAATGAGTAATTGAAAAAGCTTGAAATTAAAATGATTAAGATTCAAATTACAAGATTAATAAAAAAAGCATGGAAATTTAGATTACACCTACTCCTATCAAATCCCCTACACTTGACCGTTGCAATGCCCTCATGCAATGCATTAGTTACAAAGAAAGATTTACATTTTCCATCATAATCAACCCACCTTTGCCTTTATTAAACATAATTAAAGGAAGAAAAACAAATAAAGAGATTAAAGACTTACATTGAGGCTTTGGATTGTCATGAATGTTTATCATCCTCAAGTTTCACGTTCTCCAAACTAAGATTAAAAACGAGATCATTGTTATTATGAGTTAGCAAACTAACACAAACTCATGTGGCCCAATTATTCACTTAGACTTACTTATTCCTAGGTGTATCTCTTATATTTTATTGTTGTCTTAAATGATCACGAGAATGTATTATTGACTTATTACGATTGTTATTTAGTCTAAAAATAAAGTAGGACGATTTAATCAATAGTTAACTAAAGGACAAAATCTTTTAAAATTGCTTCTCGGGACCTCATAAAGTTCATATCTTGGCATAACTCGCTTCACGATTTGAGACCTTTCTCGGATCGATATTTGGCATGGACTTCATACTTCAAATCTTGAGAGACGTTCATGAAATAATGGTCTTCTCTTCATAATAGGAATTTCTTCACTTGAAATTTTTGAGAGATTCTTCATACTTGGACCACGACTTCTTCATTTTCTCCAATCTTTATTTGGGATTTTGATATACATCGATCCGCTTCCTTTTAGGACTTCGATCTATTTATACTCATACCTTGCTAGGGTCTTTTCGGATAGATTTCTCCATGATCTTTACGGGAGTCTTCGCTTTTCGTCGTGTGTCTCGATCCTTCATATTGATTTTTGATAAATGATTCTTCACATCACTTTGGATCTTTAGCAACAAAATGTAGACCTCTGCCTTGTTAGGAACTTTTCGGAGTCACCAATATTCGCATCCCGCTTCAATAAGTTATGCCTTGTCTATGAACTCTAATTAATACCGAGCAACTTTTAAACGATCTTGGGCTAGAAGCTAAGTAATTTTTCAAATTGTACAACCTTATTTATTGTAAATATATGTATTAACAATCGATGGGAGAAAAATCTTATAATCAACTCACATAAATTCATGAAAGAATACCAAACTTATAATCGAATCTATCATCTCTCGTTCTACACAATTTAAAATCTCAAGGAATGAGACTCGTGGATGCTTAGCCTATTAAATTAAAGTTTTGGGTTTTCAAGTCATCTATAGGATCTTGCAACTTCTTAGAATTTTTCAAGTTTAGAATTCGCATTTTAAAGTTCCCTTGATAAACGACTTTCTAGGATTAATTATAGGAACTTGCGAAAAGTTCTTGTTCTTAAACCGTAAGAGTTAAGACTTTCGATTTTTAAAGTTCCCTATATAAAAGCCTAGCAAAACTTAATTTAAACACGTTAAGGATACTAGCTAGAGTAAACTTAGATAAGTAAACTCGGGTTGAGTCAAAAGATTCATGACGTTGAAAAATTTAAAACCACTTTATTAAAAATTTATTCTAGCAAAGAAAGTAAATAACGATAACAAAAGAAAATACTACAAGGTCAAAATAGATTAAAAATTTTGAAAAATGTCGAAAAATCAAATTTTCCGGTTAAAATGGGGATAAATTACTGGAAAAGCCCACTTACTTCGATAGAAGTCCCCCATACACTTGATATAGACATTGTCCTCAATGTTTAAGCATGTGGGAGTAAACTCCCTACACTTAGGACATTGTGTACTTTGTTTTTAGGAAGAGACAACTAAAGTGATTCCTATTTTAATAGTGAAGAATATAAAATAGAGAATCAAAAGAGTTTAGAATAGAACCGGGAAGACGGGTACACAGAATCACGGGTCGTCAAAAGTCATCAAGAATGGATCTTTGAATGCTCTAATCCCTGTACATGATAAGAAAGAAAACAACCAACACATACTAGGGTCTCCCCTACACTTATTATAAAAAAAAATAGATAAAAAGGATAGGTACTCGGGTTGCCTCCCAAAAAGCGTTTGGTTTTGTTAATCGAGTCACGAGCCTGGCTCGTCCCCAAATTAAATGAACATGGGGAAGCCTCGAATGTAATACCAGGATCTAAGACCTTGTCCTCGTTCCCGGAGGACATTAGTAAAGAAGAGGCGGGAGGGTAAGTCTTAAAGGGTAGAAAAGTCCTCTCAACATACGAAAAGTATGTGAGGTTGTGATCCACGGGAGGTGGGGTGGTAAAGGAAGCACATTGTCATCCCCCCAAAGAAAATGGATGTTGACCAAGCGGCAAAGCCGTAAAGTTATCACTCATAAAATAGTCAATGTGACCTCCCGGGTCAAAGCACTCATCCTCCGTAATGGTTTCTAAAGGAGTGGATGAAAGGTGCTCGGGAAGGGGACTTGGGACAATATCTTCATGCAGCAAATTATCAAAAAGAATACCCCCCCCCCCCCCCCTTCGTGTCATCATCATCAATACCCGGAGGTATTGAGAGACTATCAATTTCTTCCATAAATGGGTCATTATTCCCAACGTGTGTAAAAGACGGAGGTAAAGATTCATTGATAGGAGTAGAATTCAACGCTTTAGTTTCAGCAATAAGAAGATGAACTTTCAATAATTTGTTGCGAAGAATAACGTCGTCCACCTCATCTGCAAGACCAAGTTCAGTGGTGAACTTCTCGTAGGTCGGAGAGAATAAATCAACATCGCCTTCATCTCCCGGAGGATATTGAGAAATTTCGAAAGTGAAATTCTCATAGCATGGAGAAAAATCATCATTAAGAGCGACCTCGTCCGTAGGCTCCCCAAAATTCGGTACATCACAAACCTCATCAAAGAATTTATCAAGACCAAAATCACTAATCTCACTCGATGTATCACTATCCTTAGACGCATTAGGAATATCAAGAGTAGGAGTAGTAATCTCAGAAGATGGGTTGAGATCATAGATATCATCCTCGTCATCATCATAATAGTAATATGGACGCACAAGAGGAGGAGTATAATCACTAAGATTAGATACTTGCTCTTGTTGCTGTCGCTTTTCCTCCTCCCATGCTTCTTTTAGTTGAACCACGGCTTCTTGAAGTTACAAAATAAGGGCGTGTGTTTCGTCATTCGGATTCAAAGAAGGTTGATGATCGAGGGTGTATTGTGGGGACTCAAAATTGTGAAAACCGGAATTATATCACGGATGTGGCCCATCATAAATCATCGGTTGGAAAGAATTATAACACGGATTTGGCTCATAATAATTCATCGGTTGACAATAAAAGATATCGTGAGGGCCCCCACAATTGTTGCAACATGGGTATTGAGAGAAACCCGGTGCATTTTGTTGATATGGATCGTCAGATATGGGAGAGGGTGAAATAGTGTCATTAGAAGGGAAGAATGAATTGAAGTATGAATTGATCGAATTGCACGATAGACAACGACCAAATTCGTAATTAGGGATATCCATTCCACACCGTTCGCATGAACACCATTGACAGGATTGACTACCAGAAGATGGTCTTCCACACCCTACACAGTCAACAAACAAATCCATTAAAACAACAGATAAGCAAGAAGAATATTTTTGGTGCAAA
Organism: Glebionis coronaria; assembly: GCA_025667525.1. Lineage (NCBI taxonomy): Eukaryota > Viridiplantae > Streptophyta > Magnoliopsida > Asterales > Asteraceae > Glebionis > Glebionis coronaria. The sequence continues at coordinate 316,408,546 of CM046876.1, read as the reverse complement.
ACTTTCGAAAAAGAAATGCTTTTTATGATTTTTTAATTTTTTTTCTGTGATTTTTTGAAATTTTATATTTTTTAGGATTTTTGCAAATTTTTGGCAAGAAAAATAACGTTCAAAAGTGAACGGATCCCAAAATCCAACGCGTCTCTCACAATAAACCTTTAATCTTCACAAAAAGAGCCGGCAGCGGCGCCATTTGAAATTGAGATTTTACTAGTTAAAAAAGTTCGTTTTCTCGGTGTCTAATCGAATTGATCTCCTGTTAAAAGTGTGACTCAGTCGTTTTTGGTTCACAAAAAGAAGGTTTTGGTTATCTATTTCTATTTGAAAGGTAAATGCGAAAAGTAATAAAAACAAGCCAAAAACAAATAACTAATAATAAAGGAGCGAAACAAATAATAAAACGAAATTTAAAACAAAACAATTAATAAAAATAAAACTAAAGAAGAAATTAACTTTCGACTTGAAAATAAAGTTTACCTAATGAAAAAGGAGGAAATAAAACTATGAGGGTACTTTAAAACTAAACGAGACAAAAGCTAAAGCGGGCGCTAAATAAAAGATAAAACTTAAACTTTTCGAAAAACTACTAATACTAAAAATTGACGAAAAATACCACTAAAAATACGTGACTTTCAGAATAAAAGTCGGAACAAATTTCAGATAAAACTAAACAATTACGGAACAATACTAAGTAATAAACAAGCAGGCACGCTAGCTCCTCAAATGAGCGCCAAAATGAATAACCTGGCAAGCTGGCATGTCAACATTATCAGATTCTTCGGATTTGTTTTTTCGGAATAACTGAGTTTCTTCGGAAAAATTTGGTTTCTTCGGAAAAAGGAATAAATTCAGAAAAATGTAATATCTTCGGAATATATTTTTTTCGGAATTTTGTTTTTTCGGAATAATGATTATTTCGGAATAACGGAGTTTCTTCGGAAAAACATTTTTCTTCGGAATAAAATGTGTAATTTCGGAAAAAGGAAAAAATTCAGAGAAACCAATAAAGTTCGGATAAACTAAATTCAGAGAAATGGAAATTTCGGATAAAAGAAGTAAAAGGCAAATATTCGGAATAACTAAGAAGTTCAGAGAAATGCAATCTTCGGAAAAATGCTAACTTCTTCGGAATCGCAAAACCCTTTTGCGAAGATCCAGAAAAACAGAAAGACAGTTACTGTAACAACTAAAAACAAGGAAAATAAGCTACGAAATAAACTAAAACAAATAAGTAATCTACCAAAACTAAATCTAAAACACTTTTAAGAAAAACTAATCAAACCACAAATCAAAAACTTGAAAAACACTAATAAATCTAAAACTTAAAAATCAACTTTTTATAAAATAAACTAATAAAAACACTTAATTAAAAATAAGCAAAATCAAACAAAAAGCATGAAACACAATAAGCTATCAAAATCAAAAACATAAAAACCAATAAGCACAATCAATCAAAAACATCAATCAAACAAGAACATGATTAATTAAACAACATGATTATCAAAATTAAACAAAATTAAAAGATTAAGAAAGGAAGAATGAGAATGATTAATTGAAAAAGCTTAAAATTAAAATGATTAATATTCAAATTACAAGATTAATGAAAAAAGCATGGAAATTTAGATTACACCTACTCCTACTCTAATCTACTCCTAATCTAAAAACTAAAATCTAATTAACTAACACCCTCCTGATGACACATTAGGAGGGTATATATAAGAGGAGGGGAGGCTAGGTGTTGATGCTTTCTCCTTTCACTTTGTCTCGACTCGACTTAAATTCTTTTTCTTGACGTCGTCTCGGGATATGTCGATATAAATTGAACTCATCTGATAATTTTCTTCTTTAATTAGACTTGGTTCTTCGACTTCATTAAACTTCCGTCTTTAGAGTTTTTCTTCGATAAATCTTCAGAATAGGCCTTGGACTTCCGTTCTTTTTGCACTCTTGATCTTTTGACTTCGTCTTTTCTCGTTTTCTTCGATAAAAGCCCGTGAAAGCCCTTGTTTTCTTCCCTTTTCACATTTTGCTCCTAAATCACAACAAAAACACAAACCACGCATAATTCCGACATTTACGACATAAAATACACGTTTTGGCTTGGTTATTATTATAATTAAGTGGTAAAAGGATGGGTGCTTTCACACCTATCAGGTTTCAAAACCTAATGTTTCAAATTCTAATGATTTCAAAATGTTAACTTTAGCGGAAAATATGAGTCTTAATGCATGTTTTAAAAGAATTAAGAAAAGCGGTTTTAAAGATGATGATTTTAATGATAAAGAATACGTGTACTTAATTCAAAAGGGTATGTGTAAATTTATGAATGAAAAATCACTTTGGGATGTATTCCATGAAACAAGTGAACAACCAATTCTGAAGGGTGACGTTAGTGCCATCTTGACAATGACCAAAATGGACTCGTCTTCACCCCCTTCGAAGGACCACGTCTTTGAGGCTTCAACTTCTAACTCCATCGAAGTGCCTCCATTTGTTTTATCGACACCGATCCTCTCGTCTTAGAAAAGTCACCTAAGCATAGCCATTCGACTTGTAAGACCATGGTTGTGAGTGCTCACGTCGACTCTTTCTTTGATGACGACGTTGGCGATTTTGCCGAGATTGATCACCTACTTCGAAATCCACATGCCCTTTTTGAGGATTCTGCTAAAAAGACCTCTTCTCATGTGAACTACGATGATTACGAGTTTGATCCCGAGATTGAGGAAATCATTGAACAAGAGCTAGCTCTTTTGGCTCCACTCCTACCTACGAGTGAGGTTGATCTTTCCAAAGTCGAGGATGAACTTAATGAGTTAGAACGTCTTATTTTCGATGACGAACCAACTCATGTGACCACCCAAAATCCAATTCTCTAGGAGTTACCTAATCAACACTCCTCAAATGAGAATTACGTTTACCACATTCGTTAGGATTTAACTTATCAACAATCCCCACAAATGAATGATGGTTTCTTGCTTGATCGTGATCTTTTCGAGAGAGTTTCTAAGATACTCAAGGAGGGAAATGACAAACCTTGGTTTGACAAGCCTATCTTTGATAAAGAAATCGAAGAGATCGACGTTCATGAGGATGACGAATATGTAGACCCCGAGGGGGTGGTGTTCTTTATTGATAAACGTTTTGAGAATTTATATAATCCACCACCCCCTCCCACCAATGACTTAAATGTGAGGATTTCTAGCGTGACTAATTTTGAATTTGAAACGCCAAATATTTTCGACATTATCAAATCGGGTTTTCCTGAAGAGTTTTTAAACGATGAAAAAGGGAAAGATTTTTAAATTGATTTAAAAGATTTTTCTACAAGTTTAACTCCGTCATCACCGTGTTTTATGAGTGCTACCACCTCGTCTACTCCTTTTGACGACGGTTGGTGTGGATCTAGTGTGGGGGAAGTCCCTTATATTCCCTCACATTTCTCCACCGAGGACGAGATTTACGATCCCAAAATTCCTTGTAAAGGGAAATTTCAGTCTTCCACCGATGAAATAAATGGAAATATTATCTATTTGCTTGGTGTGGGTCTACCTCGAGTAGCTCATTTTGTTGACTTACCCATTGTCCCACCCTTTTATCTTCTTTCTATTTTCTTAGACCCCTTTGGGGTCTTGGTTTATGCAATGGTTGAAGTAGCGTTATTTCGTCTTTCATCCGAAAACAAGGACGCTATCTTTGCCCCCGGTATACGTATATCGGGTTTTTAAAGTACTCCACGTACTTTTGGGCATTGTTTATCATGTAAGCCCCACAAAAAATGACCATACCAAGATTATCCCTAAATGATCACATTTATGGGGATTCGAGTCGAGCTTTTGACTCGGTTATCAAAAACAAGGTGCCTCGTGGGGGATTCTCATGCTTATCCTTGTAAATATTATCGTTTTCTAATAGTGTAAAGAGGGGATTTGTGCTCTTCCAACCTTTGTTTCGTGGTTGTTTGTGATTGTGAATTATAAGGTTCATCAAAATCATTGAATCCTCTCGTGTTCGTTTTATGGATCACTCGAGCTTTGATCGTTGTCTTTGGAGATCCTGATATCCGATGATATCCTTTTATGTTCTAACTTTTATCTTATTAGCATAATTCATAAACGGCTTTTAGATTATGCGTTTTACCCTTTACATGCTCGAGATTAAGCATTTGACTTCGTCTCTAGTATGGGGGTGTTTTCACCCATAGACTCGAAACATTGAGGACAATGTTTAGTTTTAGTATGGGGGTGAGTAGATACTTCACCTTGCTCATGTCACCACGCAATCCACTATTCATCTTTTTGTTATCATTTTGTTGCAAAATAAGGCTAAAAATGGCCAAATTTTCTTTTTTTTCTTTTTTGCATAAGTGTTTAAAACACAAATCTAGGTTTTCCGATGGTGAGAATAAGAGTAATTTTTGACTCGACCGTGCGTGTTAAGCACTTAGCTTTGATTCCTTACCTTTTTAGGCTAAGTCTCTTAAATGAGGACGAGAGATGATAGAGTTATTTAAAAGTCTCGTAATCTTTCACTATCTCATGTGTAGTAATTATTAGCTTATTCTCCCACACTTTTATTTAAATAAATGTAATAAGTAAGGTCGTACGATTTAAAAGGTTACTTAGCTTCAAGCCCAAGATCGTTTAAAAGTTGCTCGTGTTCGAATAGAGTTCATAGCCAAGGCATAAGTTATTGAAGCGGGATGCAAAGATTGGCAAGTTCCAAAAAGGCCCTAACAAGGCATGAGGAACTCTATTTTGTTGCTAAAGATCCAAGATGATGTGAAGTATCATTATTCCAAAATCAATATGAAGGATCGAGACACACGACGAGAAGCAATATATTCCCCTAAAGATCATGGAGAAGTCTATCCAAAAAGACCCTAACAAGGTATGAGGATAAATATATCCAAGTCCTAAAAGGAGGCAGGTCGTTGTATATCACAATCCCAAATTATGATTGAAGAAAAATGATGAAGTCATGGTCCAAAACGTCAAGTGAATAAATTCCATATATGAAGACCAATATTTCAAGAACGTCTTCCAAGATTTGAAGTTCGAAACACATGCCGAATATCGGTCCGAGAAAGGTCTCAAATCGTGAAACGAGTTATGCCAAGATATGAACTTAAGGAGATTACGAGAAACAGTTTTAAAAGATCGTGTCCTTTGGCTAACTATCGATTAAATCGTGCTACTTTATTTTTGGCCTTAATAAATTATTGAAATAAGTCAAAAATGTATCCTCGTAATCATTAAGACAAAAATAAAATATAAAAGATACCAAGTAGGAATAAGGGAGTTTAGGTGTGTAGTTAACACTCATGAGATATGATTGTGTTGCGAACTTATAATAACAATGATCTCGTTACACGCTTAGCATGGAATCGAGTGAAAATTGAGGACGAAAAAATTATTTCTAACGAAGCGTTCACGTGTACTTATTCATTGACCTTAAAAGTCACTTAATCGTGATGAAAACAATACATTATGTCTAAAACACGTGTAGTAGTTTATTTAAATTTATGTCTTCAATAAATGTCATCATAAAATGAATTTTGGAAGTGCTACGATACTTATTTCTAGCATTGCGTGAGGGCAGGAAAATGGTTTAATATGGGGGAGTGATGAGACTACAATTATACATAGTCTCATCGTCCAAATCGGGCTTAAAACGCTTAAAATATCATAAAAATACCCAAAAATATGCTTGTGTTTGTTCATTGTGTATATTAGGTATGGATAACGTGAAATCAACAAAAGATCACAAAAATGAAGCAAAAATGAACACGGGAAACGAAGCCGCACAAAGAACCGGACCCGAAAAATGATTTTCCATTCAAGTCCTTGAAGTTTGAAGATTTAGCTAGAATGGTCCCTCATCTTTTGAAGACTTGTCATATTATACCCTTGTAAAACTCAAAAATTACAATAGGGTCCCTAATATTTCAAGAAATGACATTATTGGCCATTGGTGAATGCAAAATATGCAAGATTGGTCCTTATGCAAAGTATGGGAATACATGGTGCCATATTTGACAAGTCTTTGAAAGTTATTTCAAAGGGAAATGGGATATAATGTTGGAAACTTGATTTGGCTAAAGTATGGAAAATAGGGGACTATATCTGCCCAGACAACACAACTCTTCCTAACCAATCATCCCACCACCTCATCACCACTAGCCAATAACCTCCCACCACCTCATCCTTAAACACACGTCACCCATCCACTAAAACATATTAACCAAATTTTTAATCAGTATTTTTAAAAACAGGGGTAAACACTTAATTTAAATTTAATCACCCCCAAATTTTTTTGATTTCCGTTGGAAATCCAAATCAAAACAGACTGTTACACCAACTTCTTGACTAAAAACCCTAAAAACCTAATTTGTTTAATACAAATGATGTTCCTTGCTTAATCTCCAGTATGTTGATTAAAACAACCCCAAACCATTCCCAACTCCCAAAACCCATCACTCTCACCTTGTGGACCCCCCACGTGGCTCCTCTGCTGCTAAATTCCAAGCTGTACAAACTAATCAACGACCAAGGATTCTCTGCTTGTCCCCAAAGCAACTATGGACGCCCAAGATTCAACAAACACAGCTCAATCCAACTGCCAAGTCACAAGATACCATTTGACCCTATTTTTTCAAATTTTTAGTAAGGGTAGAATTGACCATTCATGTATTAGGGTTTATCATCTTATTCAGCATCTAGAATCATCTACTTATCAATATTAAAGGAGAATGCAGATTATGCATATCCCTTTGTTCCAGAATTTGTAATCCTTTTTTACTTAATGAATATTTAAAGTGTTTTGTTTAAATATTACAAGTTCTGAGTTCCATTTTTACATTATTGCAATCTAGTTCAAACCTGTTTTAAATTCGTGTGTTAACTTGTTTCATTCAAGATATTTTGTTCATGATTTTTATCAAAAGTTTTTAAGATTTTCAAAAATTTCAAGCCAAGATTATGTGGAAGTGAAAGTGGAAGCCTGAGATTGGCTTGTTGATTTATGATTAGTTTCTTTTTTTTGTTTGGGTAAAAGGTTTCTATTTCAGAAAGTTGGATTTCAAGAATTTTCAAAAGTTCTATGTTATTGTTTATTTGAGTTCACTGTTTCATAGGCTCACCATCAGCTGCTGACCTCAGCTTATGGTTAGCTTTTGAGGCCTTTGTTCTCTTTTCTGTTTTGTGTTAACTCTTAGCAGGTGACCTTTCTTTGTTCAAGACATATTGGGTGTTGACCATTGTGGTCACACCATCATCTCTACATCAAGCAGATTCTTAAGCCCCATAAGTTCATTTCTTAGCTAAACAGGAGATGGCATATCAGCCATAGTGGGGCCTGGATTGTAGGTCCTACAAGGTATATCCTTCAAGGCTTGAACCCTCTTGTTTTTGTCAAGATTGCATGCTTTATGTGTTTTTAAGTGAAAGTTGTTTGTATGGTAGTTTAGGTATTGATACATGTATGGTCATGTTTATGATTCATATTTTAGTTGGCAATGATAAGATTTGTAAGTGTTGTGCTTAATCTGCTTAGTTAATTTAGGTTTTCATCAGTTGAAGGGGTGTTTGGATTTGGGTTTTGAGGAAAAGTTTGACACACTTTTGGTTTGAAAACCACTCAAACACACTTCATTCGGTTAAAAAAGGTGTTATCAGTAGTTGGTTTTCAGTATTGAAGGTTTTTATAGTAAGTTGCATGTTATTTTTGCTTAAAAACACTTAGCTAATAAGTAATTCTTCAAATTGCCTTGTTTTAGTGTAATTTGACCACCAATCTTTGTTGTCTGTTATATTTAGGTGGTAGCTAGGGTTTTGAACTGGTTTGATATAGCTTGGTGATGTATTGACTGAGTTTTGAAGCATTGAAATCCACCCAATTGCCTAATAGATCAGCAAGTGTGCCCAGACCCATACCATTCTTATTAGTGACTGTTTTGGTGTATTTGTGTGCCAACTTTGTTGAAGACTTTAAATCATTGACGAAGGAAGCTGATGAATCTCTTGATAAAATTAAAGTTTTGGAAAACGATCTTGAACGCCTCTCTAAAGCTCGTGATTGTATTGATAGTAGCCCTGTTAAGTTAGGTACCTCTACGTCGCATAATGAAAACCTCCAAACTGAGCTTGATCTTATGAAAGAGAAAATGGAATCTTATGTCATTAAAAAGGATAAAGAATTCACCGATCTTTGGAATAAATTTGTCAAAAAATGTGATGAATGCAAATATGACAAGATTTCGTATGAAAAAGCTCACAATGAAATGCAACAAACTATCGCACGGTTACAGGCTCAGTTAGGAGGGGTTTTGGAAACGAATTTGGCCTCGTCAGGGTTAGAGAGTGATAGTGGTGGTAATGTTCAGAAGCTTAAGGCTAAGATTGCAGATTTAGAATCTGTTGTTGTTTCATATAAGCGGGCTGTTGAACAAAGTAAGTCTGTCTATCAGAAACTTATTGATAAAATCTGTGAGAACTGCAAGTTAAAGGCCTTGTTAAAAGATAAGACTTCTGAACCTAGCTCGATTGTGGATACGATGATCCAGAAACCAGCAACCTCGGGACCCACTCGTATTGCTGTGACACCTTTTCCCAAGGTTGCTGGAACGAAAACTGCTGTGATTGCCCCAGGAATGTTTCGTGTTAGTTCTCCCTCTGTGCCTAGCAAACAACGTGAAGCAAGCGTTAGGACAAAACCGATCACTATAACTCAACCACAAGTTATTGATTTAAAAAGTGCTAATTCTAATAGACGCGTGTCTTCTTCTACAGGAATAAACAACTACACTAAGAGCAGAAGGCCACAGCCTACGAGCAATACAAGGAATAATAGGGTCCCTTTTGCCTCTAGAAGTAGTCGCCCCAAGATCAATAATGTGGAAGTAGAAGAACACCCTAGGAATTTACCGTTTTTTAATCATAATCAGAAACCTAATTCATCTGAATGTAATGACTTTAAGCTTGCTATTCGGAAAGAAAAATCTGAAGTTATTTGTGCTAAATGTAATAAATGTTTCTTTACTTATATAAGCACTCAAAGTCAGGCAATACTTCGTAATTCGGAGCATCTAGCAGTATTTCGTTAATTCGGATTATTATAAGCCGCATGACATTGTTACCTTACTAAACCAACAACGGGTAGCTAACCCGATACCAATTTTGCCCATCTAAAGTAGCGTGTCGTCACAAAGGTCACGCTATGGAAATCTTCTCATACATTAATTCGCTTACCAATCAATGTGGCACGACGGGGATCAACCGTCAAGGCGCGAACTGGGGTGATCGTCCCCAAATAGTACTATTAAATGCATAAGCGTCTACCAACTCCCGGTAGTTCACAATTCATGCTAATGGGACTTTTAGTGACATAACCTAACTTTAATAATCCATTTTTATTTCATCTATCGGGTCCTTTAATCATTTATCGGGTCATACAATCGGGTCATTCAATCATTCGGGTCCAAAATCAATAAACAAACAATCGGGACAAATGGTGTCCTAAGTTTATAAAAACTAACATGTTATCTCCCTCGCGGGTTTATAAAGCATTTATAAAACGTTTTAAAAGAGTGCGAGGCTATGAACTCACGTTGATGTGGGAAGGCGGGTTATCGGCAATTCGGACGTACGGTACGTGCTTCAATCACGGAAACCTATATAAATAATAATCGGTCTTAGACGTTTGTCCAATGACTTTATAAAAATACCAATTATGTATACATATGATGATTATATATATATGATGATCAAGTGGGTTTACATATTCTCGTTTACTCATTTTAGAGTTATATGTCGATAGCTTTTATACTAGTTTACTAGTTTTACCCATTTACGTGTCTTAAGTCCAATAAGCTTATTATAAGTTATTTAACTTATTTTAGTCCATTTTGTACTTATATTATCAGTACATACACTTTCAAGTTGGGCCCAAATGGGTTAAGCCCAATAAGTTCTTTTTATGGGTGTTTATCTTATTTAGTCCAATTATTAGCCCAAGTATTAGTCCAATATGTTTACTTAGCTCGTTAATGTCCATATGCCCTATAGTTCGGGTTTTATCGGTTTTTACTTGTTATACATGTCTATATATCAGTATATAAGTTTTATAAAGTTTTCATTAGACGGGTCCAACCATCTAAGTTTTATTTAACAAAAAGGTTAATTTTACGGCAATAGCCGAAAAAGTCGTAAAAATCATATTTATAGTTTTTATTACTTATAAACATTATTTCACCACCATTTATATAATTTATCCATTTGATTAACCTTATATATATATTTATATAAATAAGTTTTATAAGTTAGTGGGTTTTTATTTTATATTTTATATATTAAAATATGAGTGCTTATATAATAGTATTATTCTTTAATTTCCAAAAATCTGATTTTTAACTTCATCTTCACCAAAACTGCCATATCTTGAGTTCTACATGGAGATAGAAGCTCAAATTTTTATCACATAAACTACATGATATGTGCTACATTTAACTCTTCTATAGCTACTGTTGAATCATCTTTAAGTATTTTCTAAAAATCGTCCAAAACAGTAACTTCAGATTTATACCCTAAACTTGTTTTGATCATATCTCACTCATTATTTTGATTCCATTGCATGGACAACTCTCACATGTGTACAAGACCCATAGCTTACTGTAAATCAATCCTACTTCATCATTTTATCAGATCATGACTTACTTCTTTACTGTTTTATACAGCCATCCAATTTACCCAAGATTTTAACCTTGTTTCTTATGGTTTTTCACCTTTTTATCCATGATTATCAACAACAAATCCCCACATAACATTTTTATCATCATATAATCATCATAAATATATACAATAGGAAATAAAATACATGTTTACATAATCAAAATAACAAGAAGTTGAGGAGGACAATCTTTATACCACCAACTTGATGTAGGTTATGATTTTGACATGGTTTTTGATGGAGAAACTTGTAGACAACCATGACCATCTTCAAGACCACCATGCTCCATGAAAACCTTGTGGAGAATCAGCCCTCCTACTCCATGAAAACTCCTCCTTGGATGTTATAAGCACCACCAATCTTCATCTTTTTGAATGGAGATTAACATATGTTAATCATAACATATGTTTTGTGGTTAAATTTGGATCAATTGGGGTGTTTTGTTGAGAAAATGGGACGGCATGGATGGAAGAGATGAGAGAGTTTGAGGTGGTTTGCATGAGTTGCAAATGAATGTGTGGTTTGAGGTTTAGTAGTTTTGTGTAAGTGGAAGCTTACACTTTAAGCTTAAGACAAGTGTTACTTGTCTTGTTAAGTTATTGACACCTAAGGTGTTAGTAGCTTAGTTCTTGCCGTCCATATTGAGTGGGGTGGGGCAAGATTTATCTTGTCTCATCCCACTAATTTACGGGTATCCCTCGATTCTAGTTTTCTCGATTTGCGTGCCCTCGGGTCGTTTTACGAAAAACGTTTTTATAAATTATGAATCACCGTCACAAAACGAATCCAATAAAAGTTGTCTCATCAAAAACGGAGTTCGAAAACGTAAATACGTAATCCTAAGGTTTCCGGTTTAGTCGTAAAGGACGTTAAAATAAAATCGTAAGTCCTAATCTCTTCTCGTAAATTTGTGAGTTTATGAACCAACTCAAATTTAAAACTCCAAAATAATATTCTCGGATAAATTTATTTTCTGAAATGTCGGACTGTCTCCAAAGACGGTGTATGTAAACGTAAGCACGTAACGTTGAATCCTCCGGTTTAGACGTAGTCGATGCTACTCCAAGACGTAATTCCAAATTTCTTCCCAAAAATAAGTGAGTTCATATTGTAACATTAAAAATAATATTTGAGAATAATATTTGAGAATAAAATATCAATCGTAAATTGACGGATTGTCACAGGCTTCTAAATGCGTTATGAAGCTTATTAAGTGAATAACCTAAATAGCGTAGCAAATTCTTAAATTGATATACATTGATTTAAATAAGTTTCAACTTCTATAATAGTAACACGTAACGTAAGTAAACACTTAGTCATTCAATTAGAAACTGTGTCATGAACGTCATTCATAAAAGTTTAAATTCGTACACATTTAAGCGAAAACAATGGGGAATTTCAATAGACGCACTTGTCTAACCCGAACCATCGCGTATCACGTAATTTAAATAGATTCAGAGTTCACGTTTGTGACATCCGTAATCCCTTAAATTGAGTTTTGTCCTCAAAACTAGCACGTCGATGTCGTTGACAAAACAAGAGGTCAATTAAATTTTTATCTTCCTTTCATGGTGTTCAATTGCGTTCGTTTTCTTTAGTTTGTTGCTAAGATTAAAATTACTATAATATTGTTAGGATTAAACGAACAAAAATTTCTTCTGGCTTGTACATGGTTCAATAGCATTCCCTAAGTCTTTTCTTGTAGGTCAAATTTTTCTCGACGACGTCGGTTTTGTTTAGTGAGTTTTCTCATTATCAACTTTCGCGTCGTCCCGCGTATTACTTCTACTTAAAGTGTCGTGTACTGTCATTTTTCGCCTAGATGATTATTTATCGCACATTTGAAAATCGTTCCACATAGTTTGATTAAACCCGTTCACACTAACCTTCTATTTGGTAGTGATAAGTAGCGTATGCATCTAGGTTTCTTGAATCCATTTCCCAAATATCTAGAACAATCAAATGTCTTAACACATGGTGGTCAAGACGTTTCTTCCTTTTATGCGACATTCAGTATTAGATAATTTCGTTAATTAATCAATTTAGTATGCGTTCCTCCTCGTTTATCTCCTTATTCATGGAGAGGTAAACGGGTGCACAATTTATAATATATTTAGGTCACAGTTCGTTCGGTTTCCTTCTATGAGGAAAGTATATAATATTTCCTAAGCTTACGAGTATGGTGTGATGTTCAAACATCGTCAAATAGATTTTTGTCCGGACGGCTTCGGTATTCCAATCATATACGAAGGCACGCTTATCTTGACTCATTTGTTCTTTGACATAGGTTATGTTATGGCGAGTTCTGAATATCCGTTAAATTTGGATTTTACTCAAATGACGTTTCGTTCTCATTATTATTTAAAAATTGTTTTCGACTTTTCCAACTCTGATCTATTTGAGTTTAATGGTCGTCAAAAACAAGTGGCGCTCTTAGTATTTGCGTGTCATATACGCTCTTGTATGAAATAGTGGCGAAGAAAATAATTATACTAGGACGGTATAAAAATGTTCGACGTTCGTAGCATATGATAAATCCTCCTTTGATAAATAGGGCAACTTGAAAATATTCTACTAATATACTTCATTTTTAAGATGACTACTATGAGCATACTCGCGTTCGACCACGATCATACGTAGTTGATCAGGCTACGTACGTCTCGGGACAAACGGTTGCATCCTCCTTTTCATCACAGTTTGACTCTTTGAGGTTGTAATCATATATTGGTAGTCCACAGTGCATTTTGTTCGTTACCATTATCCACTTTTCATAGCCAACAAGTTAGTTCATAGTGCATTTCATTTGTTACCAATGCTCACTTTTTACAATCGACGAAATAATTCCCATAATTATTCGTACTAGTTCTCGTCGAGTTTATCAATAGTCTTTGTTCTCCATATTGAGTTGGTCGTCAAACCAGGTTCCAAAACTTTACATGGTAGTTCTTACCAAAAATATTTCGTTGTTAGTTGCGACGTTTGATTAATAATACCTTTATTAATCTTCTAACTTACATTATTACAATTGTTATTATTCTCACTAATGAGTGTTTCCGATGGTAAATAAAAAAAAATTGATATTTTCTAAAGAATATTTTTACAAAAATCTTTTAACGAAAAATTATTTTATTTACTTCTCTTCCATAGGTAAAGAGAATATTGTAGAATAAAGTTCTTTCTTAAGTAAAAATTTTGGCGGATGAGTTTTTCTACGACACATGAAAAATAAAAATAAAGTTTTCTCGTTGTTTAAACAAAATAGGCTTTAAAAATAAAACAACACAATTTAATTGAAAATTTGGAGTACGGTTACATAGTTATGTTTTGTTGGTGGTAACATCGACGGACGTCGAGTCACTTGATTTGCATAAAAGTAAACTAGTTCATAATACATAAACTTCCACGCTCTATCCATGACGAGGGTAGAAACCCTTGGGTTGATACTTGAAGATTTTCGGCGCATCTTTCTTGGAAGACAAACGGTGTAAAACGTTGGTGGGGTATTGGACGCTCTTTGCCCTCGAGCTTCCTTCTTGGGAAATTTCAAGTATTTCTTGTCTTAAACGACATTCCTCCATGTAGCGTTCCTTCATTTTCTTCCCATGGGACTTTACCACTCGACAATCACCCTCCAAGTGCCCAAAGTCATCACAGAGCATGCAATGGTTCACGCAACTACCTTTGTGGTGGTAGTCACACTTGAGACAATATGGAAGGTTGCCGAGATACTTCTTGTTCAAGATGGGAGTTGTTTTAGGAACATCCTCCCGGAAATTTGTCCTTGCACAAAAAGTAGGGGGTGGTAAGTGAACACGTGGCGCTTTCCACGAGTGATTCTTTTGTTTAGTCATAGGGTGAGGGTTAAACCTTTCGGCACCTTGCTTCATGGTGTTAAACCTTGTGGGGTTCTTCAACACATAGCATCTCCTCTCATAAGGCCCTTTTCTTCCATTAACGGTATGATTTACCTTAGTTTTTGAAAGGGTCTTTCGAGGTCCAAAAGTGTTAACCGGAGTAGCACTTGTTTCCTTAGCCTTTTCGTAAACACTAGGATTCATGGTTTGGTCAACCGTGCGGATTCTAGCTTCAAACGCATCAACGGCCCTAATGGCATTTTGGTATTGACGAGTGATGACCTCTTTGAGGTCGTTGCATCCTTGTTCCGTCATTTCAAATTTTTCTGTGTACATTATCGCACAAACGATGTATATATATTTTTTTTTTTTGGTTCTTTCATTGTTATCAATTCTTACGATTTTTCATATTTGACCAACTTTTCTCACAATTATCGTAATACAATTATCAAGGGATCGTATCATAAAATTCGTACATTTCATTCTTGAACTACGTTCCATACATAGTTTTGGAGCTTAGAGTTACAAAATTCCCATTCAACTCATGAACGGCTTCTTTTAGTCTTGACAACACGTCATGCATTTATTACAAAACATCATACTTTTATTAGAAAGGCGAGAAAATCCTAAAGACCTAGGTGTTGTAGGATCTCTTGAATCTGAGCATGATCCGCAGCTTGCCTAGCCTCGGCATCATCGCTCCTCATTTGTAAAATGGCAATCTGGGACTCAGCAGCCTCAAGAGACTCTCGTAACTTGGCTATCACCAAGTCCTTGTCCTCATCTTGCTCGATAAGGCGATCCACATCAACCTCTACATCCTCCAGACGGCCTATCAGGTGTTCTGCATCGAATCCGAGTGCTTCTGAAGTAGGCTCGTCTTCTGGGGAAAAAGCAACATTAGGTGGTGGTGATGAAGCACGGTTTCTTTTTCAAGAAGTTTCAGGCATTGTTGAAGGCATAGGAGTGGAGATTGGGATAGTAGTGGTTGTAGAAATATTTGGGATGATGGAAAGAAATCCCGTAGTGACATTTGGCATCATGACTGACGAATCTTGCTCATCATCCGAATTTATTGTGATTACGCCCCGGATGGGGGTAATTTCCTTGTTGGATTCGGATTGCAAAATGACAAACCGATTGAGAGGCATTTTTTTTTTTTCGCCTGTCACCAAATGTACAACGACGGTTATTTGATAGGTAAAAACGAGGTATTTTTCTAAAGTTCTAAAAATACAAATTAGTTGTATGATGTCTTGTAAATTTTCTTTTATTTAGAGTAAGTTCTCGTACATCGATCCATAAGTCTACTTAAATGTCCAAGTAGTCCTTACACGGAAAACAATAAGTAAATCGTGGAATGTTAAAGTCCTCTAACATTCTCTTCCACATACTTATTATTTGTACTTTCTTTTAGTAGTGATTATGCATGGATGGATAAATACAACTATCCTTAATCAATTCTTTCATCAATTTAGGTCTATTACGACGTTCATTTTTGTGCAGTTTCCTCTTGTTAAACGTTTATTACTTGCAACTCGGATGAGTAAGTGTGTTTTTGAGTTTTAGTCGGCTTACGGCTATTACATAGCCCGTACTATTTCTTGTTCATTCATAAGTCTTTCCTTAACTTAGTATTGCTAGTTCGTACACTTTCGACAATTTTTACACCTTGAAAAATTGTTAATTTGATTTAAACGAGTCGAGTACTAAAATTTTATCACAAAAATTTCATCACAAGAATTGTTCCATATGTTTTTAATCTGTAATCGTTCAAAATGTTCAATTCGAGCAACTACTAAATTTTATTACAATAATTTCTTTGATTTTGGAATATGTTCCGTTATACCTTATATGTTTCGTTTATCTTGCTCTCGTCTAGCGTTTTGCTCGCAATCTTAGATAAACTTTACATTCATTGTTGTATATTTATACCTTGCATTTAAGATCTCAATATACGCCCACATTTCACATCTGGGGTTCTCAAATATCGCACAATGCGATAATCCCTTTGATGTAGAAATTGGCATAATTGTTTAACCAAGGGTAAAACCCCTTTAATTTATATCTATATCGTAACTTCGAAATCTATAACAACGTCATAATAACTTAGTCGCAACCAATGGACTAAAAGAATTTTGATTTGTCTTTGCGTAATTTATTTCCAATAAAGTTTTCTTTGATAACCATTTGACTTACGCGTCAGCGCATTTATAGATAGTTCATATATCGCGGAATTTGTTTGTTCTTTGAATTGTAGTATTCTTTGGAGCATTACAAGAGTAATACTTGTACTAAGTGTTTTATCGTCATATGTCATTTTAATTAGTGACATCATCGTCGTTCCTCGGTCGCATTCAATTTCAATTCGAAACCGTTAATTAATGTAGGTCACTTTTACTCAACCGAGTCTACTATAAATGTTTAGTGGAGTAAAAATTTACCGAACCTAGTAAATAGTTGCTCCTCTCGACATTTATAATAGTATCGCTTGATTCAAGTATCACTACAAATTAACACACTACCAAACCCATGGTAAATAAATATATTCATATAGTTTTCGTTCTAGGAATCATGGCGATATTTTTAGTTCGGCATATAGTAATTGTTGGGTCAAAAAGTTGATGTGGCAGAAACTCAAAATCGAAGAAAATATCAAGTAATATGTTCAAGCGTTAACAAGAGCAATCTGGGCGTTGACAAGAGCAATTCAGGCGTTGACAGAAAGTCAACAAAAGTCAAACGCAGTCAAAAAGTCAAACGCTGATTGATATTGAAGATTTGATGGAGAATTCTATTTAGGGAATATATTGAGTATATTATTTATGATATACACAATATATAGTTTATCTAAATAGAATATTTAGATGTTTATTTGATTTGATCTCTTGTAGATTCTGTTCCTTACACTATAAAAGGAACAAGAGTCTTAGGTTTTATATATATCATTCATTCACAATGTAAACCTAAAGTGTGTGTCGCACTAGACGTGGGATTCAATGTATACACGTCTAGTGGATGTTTGTTATTAATATAATGAACATCCCAATTGTTTTAATTCATGTGTTCTTTGTGTCCAAACACCTTGTTATGATCATTGTTCTTTTCCGCTATGTTATCATATGAACGATGATCAACCTAGATATAATGGTTCTTAACCATTGAGTCTAACGATCAATGGACTCCACAATTGGTATCAGAGCCTAAGGCTCTTGATATCTAGGTCCGACGAGGTGTTCGTGTATGGTGAAGAAGAAAAATTCGTATGGAGTTTTTCTGGACGTTTTTGTGTGCGCAGCAGTATTCAGAAGGTCATAACTTTTGATTGAACCGTTGGATCGTCACGAAATTTTATATGTGTGTTCTACATACATAGATCTAAACATCCACCGGAGGGATTGTCGAGTTTTATCCCCAGGCAAAAGTTATTAAGCGTCAAAGTCAGCAGCAGGGTATATGCAGTTATCTGTGGACAGCCATGTTCAAAACACGTTTTCTCCTTCGTTAACCGTTGGATCTTCGTGATTTTTGAACTGTAGGTTCTTGGCACTTGTGTCTGGAATCTCAACGAAGGGATCTTCGATCTAAGCCCTAATGAAAAAGTTATTCAAGGTCGAAGTTGGCTGCATAATGAGGTATGAAATTCTTAGTTTACATAAAATAATGAGTTAGGGTTTCCTCCAAACCCTAAATCAATTATAAACAGAAAAAGAGGGTTTCATAGCTGTTGAAGATTCGATCTAAGGATGGGTTACAAACCCTAATTAGGGTTTCGATGCTCAAATTCTATAAACCCTAGATTGAGTTTTCAAGACATAAGAGTTGCTGTCGTGATGATCGAGTTTGGAAGACGGATTCTACCATTCTCGCTGCATTCAAACGATTTAAAAGGAATAAGCTTAGTGTTCACACGAGGAAAGCTTTTTCATTGGTGAAAACACAAAGGCACTTGTTATGATGGTGTTCACGCAGGGTCTATGTCAAGTTGTGTGATTGCTGCTAGTTTGTTAGGGTCCACAGGAATAACATTGCTTTGATTGGTTAATCCCAGACGTAATGATTTGGACATGGAAGACGCATTCACACGGTTTGAGGACTATGATTGGTTTAAGACTTGCGTTCACACGGTAAAAAGAAAGGATTTTTGATTAGTTATTGATATCTGCGTTCACACGGCTTGTTTCTTATTTGTGAAGAAAAGTTGCATTCGCATGGTTATAGTATACACCTGCGTACACATGATCTAAAGATGAAAGTTAAAACTGTGTTCACACGGTACTAGATTTTCCATTGGTGGAACAATTGAGGGTTCATGTGCTTACTATGGACATACGGGTACACGATCAAAAGAACCTTTATTTACTTATTAAATTCAACGTTGATATTTAATTCAACGTTGACAAGTGAAAAAGGCGTGGACGCTGACAAGACTTCATTAGACGCTGACAAGGTTTATGGTTGGCGCTGACATTTGAAATCCAGACGCTGACAGGGAGAATTTTGACGCTGATAGAATAAGTCAACACTGATGGAGTTGACAGTGTCGTCCGATATATGAACTTCAACGCTGATAGGTATTGTCCGATATTGGACAATACATCTGTCAAAGATATTGGACAGAAGAAGATATTGGACAACACAAGGTTTGCTGCTGTTTGAGAAAATAGGTACGTTTTGAGCACACAAAAAGGAGTTTATACACACAAAGGTACATGGAATCTCCGTTTTAATATAGAATATCATGATGATATTTATGGCTCGGATATTTTGAAAGGGATTAATGATCTTAAAGTGAGTTAGCAATTTTTTATGAGAGTTTGATGGATATTTTAAACTATGTAATCGGGATAGCCTTGCGAAAGAGTTATCCATAACAGGATTTTACATATGGTATGAAGGTGTTATTCCATTCAAATTCGTCATGAAGAGGTGTTAGCTTAAGGGGAAGAATTCGTATGGTAAGTTTGATGCTTGAAGAAGATTTTCGCGGGTTTGTGTTCTATCATATCTTAAAGTCGTGCACTTCCAGTCATGGACTTTTAAGGTAACTTGTTTGTGCTTACATTGTTACTGGTGAAGTGATACAAGATCTAGGAATATGTGATTTTTCTTATGGTACTCTATGCACATATTTTCTATCACTTGAAGGAGTTACATTATCGTGCTCAGTGTCTCACAAAGGATGAGGATTTTTGTATGCATAACACACTTCATCACATTCTACAAGATATGGAACATAGGTTTGGGTTACTCTACTTCAACATCAAGAATACTATATTAATTGTTCTTCAAAATCATTACACAGAGCCTACATATGGAGAATCTTCAAAGCTTGCAACATTGTTTACTTCCTTGTTGATGTGACAAAAAGGGGAAGAAAATACGTTCTACACTTGAGGGGAAGCAACTTGAAGATCATGTACAACTTACAAGAGATAAACATAGAGTTTTGCCACTATCAACTAGGGGAAGATTGTTGGGTCAAAAAGTTGATGTGACAGAAACTCAAAATCGAAGAAAATATCAAGTAATATGTTCAAGCGTTGACAAGAGCAATCTGGGCGTTGACAAGAGCAATTCAGGCGTTGACAGAAAGTCAACAAAAGTCAAACGCAGTCAAAAAGTCAAACGCTGATGGATATTGAAGATTTGATGGAGAATTCTATTTAGGGAATATATTGAGTATATTATTTATGATATACACAATATATAGTTTATCTAAATAGAATATTTAGATGTTTATTTGATTTGATCTCTTGTAGATTCTGTTCCTTACACTATAAAAGGAACAAGAGTCTTAGGTTTTATATATATCATTCATTCACAATGTAAACCTAAAGTGTGTGTCGCACTAGACGTGGGATTCAATGTATACACGTCTAGTGGTTGTTTATTATTAATATAATGAACAATCATTGAGTAATTTATGTGTCTTGTGCCTAAACACCTTGTTATGATCATTGTTCTATTCCGCTATGTTATCATATGAACGATGATCAACCTAGATATAATGGTTCATAACCATTGAGTCTAACGATCAATGGACTCCACAGTAATATGAAACACAAAACGTTTCGATAGTCGATAATAGTCCCGCAGACTATCTAAAATATAAGTATGCATACGCTTAATCTCAAAGGAAAATATATATATGGCACAAACCATCCAAATAAATATGGCACAAACCATTTAAACAAAGATGGCACAAACCATTCAAATAAATATGGCACAAACCATTTAAACAAGGATGGCACAAACCATTCAAATAAATATGGCACAAACCATTTAAACACGGATGGCACAAACCATTCAAATAAATATGGCACAAACCATTTGCGTATCGTAACGATCCATACAAGGATGTTTTAAAAAAATCATTTTATTACACGTCCCTATGGTTATCACTCAAACATGGGAAGGGTATACATAATGCTAATAATACTTAGCAATCAAATTCAAAACTTAGCATTGCAAAAATCATAAACTATCTCAAGTCATAACTTACTTGTATCGAAGACGTGGAGTGAAGTGGTTCTTGGAGATTTTTGAGAGACAGTTATAGTCTAGAATTATTTTTCCGATAAATAAATTTTTGACTCACGTTTATAAAAATCTTTTTGTAAAATAACCTAGTTCTCTATAACTACAGCTCTGATACCAATCTGTCACACCCCCAATTTATCAGAGTAATACAACACAATGAGGTGCGACGGTCATGACTATCAAAAGACATAGATACAAAGAACGAATATTTAAAAGTCGTTTTAATTTAATTAAAAGCATAAAACTTGTTTCGGAAGCGAATTACACCAGCTCATAATAAAATATTGTTTCAAAAGACTTTCACATTGATCCAAATATCCATACACTAGTCACGACCATTTTTATTAGAAATCTCCCATGCACAACCACGTCACTCCTCCGTCTTGATACCTGAGAAAAACATTGCTAAAGCGTCAACACAAAGGTTGGTGAGTTCATAGGTTTAAGTTTAAATAGTGTGATGAACCATAAGATTTTTCGAGGCAACCGGCATATAATCTTATAACAAATACAAGATTATAATCAAAAGTATACGTTTTATTCACCTACGCCTAAGCTCGTGACACCGAAGCGTTAACCTCAACCAACAAGAAATAATAAGAGCCCAAGCAAATGCCTATCCTGAAGCATTTGTAAATCCTCAAATGTAAGTGTATCTAACTTTGGCCACACAACCAAATTAGATAGGGAGGTTAGTCCCGATAGATCTATCCATAACATTCGCGCTTACACAAAGTAATTAACGGTTCACGATAGTGGGCTAAAGCATCTAGGGATATCGCTACTTAGACATCATGTAGGCAAACGTATGAGTTTAAAGCACTTATGTTCATCCGTTAAAAACAAGCAATGTTCTCACCCCAAAATAGTTAAAGCAATTAAAAGTGGGGCTATGAAACTCACCTCGATGAAGTAGCTAAATATGATCAACAAGGATAGCACGGAATATCAAGGCACGCAAAACAATGTGCAAACGATCTACTCGTAACCTAAGTAAAATATCCGTACTTAGGCTAAATACAATAAATAATAACGTACAATGCACTTGGTTGATAATTTATACTTGCTCTTGATTTATAAAAATGTTTTCATACACTTTTCATGTTCAACCAAGTCACGGGGTCAACTTTGGGTCTCGATATCTTGTTAAATAATAGTCCGAAAAATAAACGGGTTCTCATTATAAAAACTAGACCGCGAGCTCTTCGATATTTGATAAATATCGTATTTTTATGAAGTCTCTGAGTATAGCAAATAATTTTGTAAAGTAGTGCACTCACAAGCAAAATAAATAAGTAATGCTTCATTTATTTATATGTGTTAATCAAGCATTTTTGAAAATTAATTGCGGGTTCGTTACTTAACTTTATGACAAATGGAAAGCTATTTTGAAAACTAGGCCGCGTTGAGGTTTTCGCCATATTTTCAGTTTCGCAAATGGGGATCGTTTGACATTTTAAATGATGGCATGAAGTAGAGACCTTGGGGCGAAACATAAGGCTTTAAAACAATATATCATTCTATCCCATCTGTTGTACATTTACTTTGAATGAGCTTGTGCCTCCCACACGCGCCACACATGTTCTATATCTTCCTTCATTGTTTTATGTTTTGCTATTCTAGCTTCCTGTTTATATTCACGCATCACATATGCATAGCTCTTCTTAGTTTATATTTTTCCTTGTTTATTCATTTCCTTATCCTTGTCTTATAGTCCCCCTACCTTACATCTTACACATACAGTACATATTTTTATTAAATAAGGGAGAGTTGTCTTTTCTTTCCTGACACACTTGCTTTCCCATACACACCTCATAAAAAGAAGAATGGCTTCTTGGGTTTCGGCTTTTACTTTATACACGCACTACCCACACATAGTATCTTAACCACGTCAATGGTAGTTAGTACTTGTGAAATAGAAGAAATCATTTTTGCAATGCTTTTTTCCTGTACCTTAACATAACACACACACACACACAACTTCATGCATAAACTCAGCCCATTATCTTGTAAGAGGCAGTAAAATTCTCTTATTATTTCTTGTTGTTAGCACATACAATAACACTTTTAAAATCATATTTGTCTATACATAAAGTTATATTTTGTTTTTCCTTTTAAGACTAACCCAGCAAACACACCATACACGCACCTATATATCTTTTTTTTGTATCATTTGAAGTGTTTATTATAGTTTTTGGCTCTCTTCTCTGTGACACACACGCTTCTCACACGCACAATACTTGTAGCAGGGGGTAGGATGGGAGTTGTTCTTCTTATCTTTTTGTTCAAACGCATTTCTTCCCATGCACACAAAGACTACTTATTCACTTATGAACACACCCATTTTTGTATGCTTCCTGAAGCTTGTATCACACATACGCAAGCATTTTCATACCTCCTCATTTGACTAGGATGGCACTGCTTTCACCATGTAAATATTGTAAACATATTTTTAGTTCTTCATTAACTTATTTGTTTGGGAGGAATAGGTTCTCTCAATGCATAAGCTTACATACGATCATAACTTTAAACCCTAGTTTGGCGCTAGTATATAACAAAGTTTTATAACATTTTAACTTGTAATACAGGTTCTTCATTTTACTTAATAATCTCACACGGAAATATCCAAAATGTACCCACTCAATCCTATATTCCATGTTCGTGTTGGTTCTAGTTTACTTGTTTTTAGGTCATCGAGCACCACCCCCAAACCATGACTTGGTCATTCTTGTTTGTAAAGATTTTTAGCAAGTATATGTTACCAACCAATATAAAGTTTAACAAGGACTAGATTGGCTTACGAAGGGTCCTAGTGCAAAACAAAAGAGGACGGGTTGAACCACGAGCTCCCGGTCTACGCGAACCTTACTTCCAAATGCTTATCTTCTAACTTCTTTTCAAATCGAACTTAACTCAACTAGAACCAGACTGAGACCCTTGGCTTGGCAGCGGATAAAATTTCATAGTGGGGTGTTTTTGTTTGCTAAGAGTGAGTTGTAGATTGTGTTTAGTGGTTCAGTGCTTAGGGGTGAGTAACTTAGTTAGGGTTTCATGGATTTGGTTAGCTCCCAACTAAATGGTTAAACAAGTAAGTACCATCGGTTATTGTGAACAAATGGGGAAGAACAAAAGGGTGTCTTGGGTGTTGTTTGGCAGCAGGAAAAGAAGGACGTGTGGTCCTCAACACTTTACCATTTAATAAGGGGTGTTTGTACAAACTTAAATTCATAATATAACTATGGGAAGTTGATGATAAATGGTGGGTATAAGGTGAGGGAAGGAGACAATAAGTACACACATTGAATGGGTGGGTGAAGTACATATATGTTTAAATTTGAAGGAAAAATTAAACGTGGGGTTTGTAGCAAAAGTGATAGGGGACCGGATTTGTACATCAACAAGGAAGTGTTTGTGGGTTTTCTTGCATTATAGTAATATTCTTGTATTTTGTAAAAAAAAAGGTTCATTTGTGTAATGTTGAAAAGACTTAAAGCTTTATGTTTAGTGTTAAGTTTAAGTAAATTCAAGTGATAATATGTTTAACAAGTTTAGTTTGAGGAGGATCATGGATAGGCTTCTAAATGCGTTATGAAGCTTATTAAGTGAATAACCTAAATAGCGTAGCAAATTCTTAAATTGATATACATTGATTTAAATAAATTTCAACTTCTATAATAGTAACACGTAACGTAAGTAAACACTTAGTCATTCAATTAGAAACTGTGTCATGAACGTCATTCATAAAAGTTTAAATTCGTACACATTTAAGCGAAAACAATGGGGAATTTCAATAGACGCACTTGTCTAACCCGAACCATCGCGTATCACGTAATTTAAATAGATTCAGAGTTCACGTTTGTGACATCCGTAATCCCTTAAATTGAGTTTTGTCCTCAAAACTAGCACGTCGATGTCGTTGACAAAACAAGAGGTCAATATATATATATATATATATATATATATATATATATATATATATATATATATATATATATATATATATATATATATATATATATATATATATATATATATATATATATATATATATATATATATATATATATATATATATATATATATATATATATATATATATATATATATATATATATATATATATATATATATATATATATATATATATATATATATATATATATATATATATATATATATATATATATATATATATATATATGAGTGGGGTTATTATAAAACAAATCTTATAATAAAACAAATGAGGTGAAATCTCAGCCCTCGGATCAAAATCACTAATTTTGACAAAAAAAAAATGGTGTATTTTTGTAATAAAAGAAACTTTAGGGGCAATTCTCGAAAAAAAAAAACTAAACGCGCCCATAACTGATGAAAAACACATAGTTCCCAAAATATAGCAGTTAAAATCGATCAAAAACACACAATAAAAACCGCTCATTAAAACACACAGTAACGTTACTGAAACCCTCCATAAACACGCAGTTATCGGAGTGAAAACGATCAAAAACACACACTTCTCACAGTGAATCCGATCAAAAAACTCGCATTTCACACTGGAATCATCTTGAATCAGAAAGTTAAGCAGGCAATCAAGATGGTTCGAACCTTTATAGGACTATCTCCGCCTTCTCAGTCTGGTAATAGATTTTTTAGTTTTTAATTTATTGTTCAAAGTTTGTTTAAAGATACTTTTTATGCTTGAAAATGAATGCTATTTGTTAAAAATGCAGTTTAATGCACTAGAATTAGACTTTAGTTCATATGAATGATTAGATTAGATGTTGTTCAAAATTTGATTAAAAGTGACTTTTTAAGCTTCAAAATCAATGCTATGTGTTAAAAATGCACTATAATGCTTTAGAATTAGACTAAGGTTCATATAAATGATTTAGGATAGATGTTGTTCAGAATTTGATTAAAATTGACTTTTTAAGCTTCAAAATCAATGATATGTGTTAAAAATACTCTATAATGCTTTAGAATTAGACTAAGGTTCATATAAATGATTTAGGATAGATGTTGTTCAAAATTTGTTTAAAAATGACTTTTTAAGCTTCAAAATCACTGCTATGTGTTAAAAATGCACTATAATGCTTTAGAATTAGACTAAGGTTCATATAAATGATTTAGGATAGATGTTGTTCAAAATTTGATTAAAAGTGACTTTTTAATCTTCAAAATCAATGATATGTGTTAAAAATACACTATAATGCTTTAGAATTAGACTAAGGTTCTTATAAATGATTTAGGATAGATGTTGTTCAAAATTTGTTTAAAAATGACTTTTTAAGCTTTAAAATCACTGCTATGTGTTAAAAATGCACTATAATGCTTTAGAATTAGATTAAGGTTCATATGAATGATTTAGGTTAGATGTTATACTAAAATTTGTTTAAAAGTGCCTTTTAATGCTTCAAAATCATTGCTATGTGCTAAAAATTAACTATAATTCTCTAGAATTAGAATTTGGTTCATATGAATGATTTATGTTAAATGTTGTTCAAAATTTGATTAAATGTAAGTTTATATGTTTGAAAATCAGTATGATGTGTTAAAATTTGTATTCTAATGTTCTAAAATCCGAGTTATGTTCTTATGAATGTTTCCTGTTAGATGATGTTTAAAGTTTGCTTAAATGTGAGATATCATGCTTGAAAAACACTATAATTTGTTAAAATTTGAACTCTCATGCTCTAAAATTCTAGTTAGATTCATATGAATGATTTTACTTAGCCGTTGTCTAAAGTATGATTAAATGTGAGATTTCATACTTGAAAATCACTGTGATGTGTTAAAAGTTGCACTATAATACACCAAAATCCAAGTTATATTGATATGAATGATTTATGTTAACTGTTTTTTATAGTTTCATTAAATGTGAGTTTATATGTTTGAAAATCAGAGTGATGTGTTAAAATTTGTACTCTAATGCTCTAAAATACAAGTTATGTTGATATGAATGATTTAGGTTAGTTGTTGTCTAAAGTATGATTAAATGGGAGTTTTCATGTTTGAAAATCAATGCGATGTGTTAAAATTTATATTCTAATGTTCTAAAATCAGAGTAAGGTTCATATGTATGTTTTCTTTTAGCTGTTGTTTAAAGTTTGATTAAATGTGATATATCATGCTTGATTAAAACTATAATGTATTAAAATTTGAACTCTAATGCTCTAAAATGCTAGTTAGATTCATTTGAATGATTTTAGTTAGCCGTTGTCTAAATTATGATTAAATGTGAGATTTCATACTTGAAAATCACTGTGATGTATTAAAATTTGCACTCTAATGCTCTAAAATCCAAGTTATGTTGATATGAATGATTTATATTAACTGTTTTTTATAATTTCATTAAATGAGACTTTATATGTTTGAAAATCAGAATGATGTGTTAGATTTTGTACTCTAATGCTCCAAATTCCAACTTATGTTGATATGAATAATTTAGGTTATCTGTTGTCTAAAGTATGATTAAATGGGAGTTTTGATGCCTGAAAAACAATGCGATGTGTTAAAAATTTGACTCTTATGCTCTAAAATCTGAGTTAAGTATAATTGAATGATTTAGTTTTAATGTTGTTCAAAATTTGATTAAATGTAAGTTTATATGATTGAAAATCAGTATGATGTGTTAAAATTTGTATTCTAATGTTCTAAAATCCAAGTTAGGTTCTTATGAATGTTTCCTGTTAGATGTTGTTTAAAGTTTGCTTAAGTGTGAGATATCATGCTTGAAAAACACTATAATGTGTTAAAATTTGAACTCTAATGATCTAAAATACGAGTTAGATTCATATGAATGATTTTAGTTAGCCGTTGTCTAAAGTATGATTAAATGTGAGATTTCATACTTAAAAATCACTATGATGTGTTAAAATTTGTATTCTAATGCTATAGAATCCAAGTTAGGTACATATGAATGTTTCCTGTTAGATGTTGTTTATAGTTTGATTAAATGTGAGTTTATATGTTTGAAAATCAGAGTGATGTGTTAAAATTTGTATTCTAATGCTCTTGATTCTGTGTTAGGTACAAATGAAAGATTTATATAGACTGTCTGTAAATGAATATAGTGTGTGATTTTTTCAGGTATATCTCCATCAGTTAAAAAGACCAATGAGAAAAAAAATAAAAATCCAACGGAAAACAGTGATTCGGATTTTGAAGAAAATACTTTCGATAAATATAAGATAGAAAAAAAGGAAGATAAGGGGAAAAGGCTTGCACTAAGAAAAGATTCTGATGTATTTTTTCAGTCAAAAAAGAAGGCAAAAACAAAAGATAATATGATTGTTTGTTATCCACAAGCAATTCAACAAAAGAAGCCAAAAAAGGCTGATCAGGAAACCATAAAATACAGAATGTCACCAAGAAATCTCCAAAAGGTCCTAAACAACTTAAGCCCTCAACAAGACAAGCGTGTTCGAGAAATGGGATTTGGTGATTTTCCTGAAAACTTCAACATATATTATATCCCATCAACCTTAGTTCTGTTTTTAGCTACCAATTTTGATTCAGAAACACGCACTCTAGGAATGGGAGATGGTAGGAAGATAAAGTTTACCAAACAACTTGTGCATGATATGCTTGGGATACCAATGGGTGATATCCCTGTTGAAACTCTAAAAGAAAAAAATCTATTAGAGCCTACGACTCAGAGATGGAGAAGAAAGGTGAAGCATATTGTCGGTAATGATAAAAAAATCGGAGTATCAAAATTGGAATCATTTTTGTCTGAATACGAAAAAGCCAATTGGGTATTCGATGTTGGTTTCCTATCACTGTTCTTCTCAATAATCGGAGAAGGTAACAAAGATGGAACGATAAATGAGAGGCTTATTCCATTTATTGGGAATAACACTGATAGGATTAAAAAAATGGATTGGTGCTCATATGTATTAGAATGTTTGGTGAGGGAATGCACCAGTTTTGATTCAAGTAGCACATTCAGTGGACCATTGGTTTTACTCACAGTAAGTACTAATTTAAACTTAAATGCTGTAAATTTTAGTCTTAACTGCTGTAAAATTTTTACTTAAACTGCTGTAAAAATTTACTTTTTAGTTTATTAAATTTTACATAAATTTTCAACAGCTAACTACTAAAAAATATTTTTTTTTGTGCAGCTTGTGTATTGCAATTCAACTGTGTGTAAAAAGGTAAAGGTCGAAAAAACAGTCCCTGCATTCAAAGCATGGAATCATCAATTGATGAAAGCTAGAGAATCTCTTGAACTTAAGAAAGGAGGTTTTGGACGTTTAGAAATCGTTGATGGTTTAGAATGGATTGAGCCAAAGAAGAAAGATACCAAAAAAAAGAAATTAGTGAATTTATCAGGTATGCATAAAAATATAAAATAAATATATTCTTGAAATTTTGTTATTATATAATAATTTATTTTGTTGATGTTGTAGAAGATGAAGAAGAGTTTTCAGAAGAAGAACTTGAAGAAGCTAAAGATTTTTCATCTAAAACTTTTAAGGTAATAATTTTGAATGAAATATATGTTATGTAAGATGATTTGGTTAAAAAATTAACTAAAATTCAGTAAATTTTCCGGTCTTAAGGCTCACACAATCAAAAAATATTTGATGCATGTGGCTCACTAGTAACAAGCTCGAAAACCTAGTGGGAGCCTTTTGATTCCCCATATTGGGAAGACTCCTTCTTTGTAATGAGGATTGAGAACTCGGTTGTTTGAAAATGATAGTTATGATGTTAT
The DNA here is from genome assembly GCA_025667525.1 of Glebionis coronaria. Classification (NCBI taxonomy): domain Eukaryota; kingdom Viridiplantae; phylum Streptophyta; class Magnoliopsida; order Asterales; family Asteraceae; genus Glebionis; species Glebionis coronaria. The sequence goes on along the minus strand of CM046876.1, from coordinate 316,378,702 downwards.
TTATTAAAAGTTATGAAAGTGATTTGGCAAAAAATACAATTTAATGCATTAAACTTTAAATGATTTTTTATATTATAGGGAATGTGCAATACTGTAAAAGGTAATCTACAGCAAGCAATTAAGCTGATGGAAGATTCTGATAGAAAATTGGATCTTGCTTTTAGATACTATCCCGAGTCCAAAAGGTTAAAAAAAACTTGTAAATGATAGAAATAAGGTTTTCATGGTTTATTATAAGCATAAGCAAGGTGATATGGAAGATGAAAATGATGATAGTGAAAAGGGGAATGGAGATGAGGATGATGAAATTGATGGTAGCGAAGACGGGAATGGAGATGAGGATGAAGATATTGATGACGAAACTGACAATGATGATGGATTAGATGATGACGAACAAGATGACGATGATGATGCATTAGATGATGATAATGATGCAGTAAAGGCAAATGTTGATGATCAACATGATGATGCAAAAAAAGGAAATGTTGAGGATCAACATGATGATGCAAAAAAAGGAAATCTTGAGGATCAACATGATGGTATGTCTATAACATTCAAATTATATTTTTCTATGTTCTACTAAAATTTTTTTTGGTAATAATATAACAACAATGCTATAACATTATTACGTTAATTTGGTAAGGTTTGCAATTTAAAAATTCTAACAATGTAAAAATATGCAGATAATGGCGATGATCAAAAAAAGAATAAAAAAGGTGATGACGATGTAAATGCGGAAAAGAAAGATGAGCATGATTGTAAAAATGCTGGAGAGGGGCCTCAAAATCTGATTGCAGGGCAAAATATGGGCATTGTACCATTAGATTATACTAATTTCACTCAGTTAACTCCTCCAGAAACACAATCTTCAAATGAAACTGATAAAAGTGCTCGGATAACTTTTGTCGTAGAAGAACCTTCAGAAGATAGTGATGAAAGTTTGTTGAGTTATCTAAACACTAGACTTCCCACAATAGAACCTTTATCACAAACGAAGGAAGACGAAAAAGGATATCAAATCAACAAACGAAGAAAGATTTATGTTGTAGATGATTTGGGTATCATGCGTGCTAAAGTTGTTGATTTTGATGTAGGACAACCAGGGTTGGATGCATTTGATTTGGTTGACAATATGACCGATAATGTTTGGACTTTTACCCCAGATGTTTTTCAAAATCTCAACACTCCTTCCTTTCGTCCTAAATCAAGAAATATGAAATTAAGCCTAGTACGAAACAATGAAGGACGTTTTGTGGCAAGAAAAATGGATGAAGGAAATACAAGTGCCATAGAAAAAAGTGTTGAAGCTCATGAAGTTGCTGAATTGCCTCCAAAAACATCTGTTGAAGCTAATGAAGTGGCTGAAGCAACTGAAATTCTTGAAATTGCTGGAATGGCTTCAATACTTGTTAATGCAGTCCAAAACACAGACACTAAGGCGCCAATGATCACAAGTAGTGTTACAGATAAGAATTCAGAAAAAGGCAAAGAGAAAGTGGTTAGTATTGCAGTTCCAGAACCCTCAAATGAAAGTGATTTTAAAAAGCCTATCAGAAGTATGAAAAGAGGCGCTGAAGTATTAGAAGATGCGGTTTATAGAATAGACTCAAGTGAAAAGTTGTCAGCATATCACGAGAGGAAAATTCATCCAGACATACCATTTACTGAAGATGAAATAAAGGTTATAGAATACGTATGGAGTGGCAGTTGTCCTGAAGGGTTAGTTTTTACTGCATTAACCTTTAATAAAGTAACTGAATTGCATATTATAGATATATTTTTTTTTGTTTGTGATTTGGTAAAAAAAAACTGAATTATTTTTATAATGCGCAGGGAATTTATATTCAGTGGATTGGGCGTAATAATTGAATGTATATGGTTCTTGAGTCTTTATCCAAACATCCTAATTTCATCAAATATTCTTGACTTATGGAGTCTTGTTTTGGCGTATGAGGAGACATTCCAATCGAGCGCCTCATTTAACTCAAATTTGTACTGCAGTACAGGAATGCTGGTGAGTTTTTTACTCTATATATATACTTAAAAAATTGTATTTCTATAGGTTGAAATATTTTATATTTTTTTTTGTGATTATATACAGCCTCCCGTTCTGGTTGAACAGAAAGTGGATGAAGAACACCTGAGAAAAGTTTTTGATGATAACTTTGAATCTGTTTTACAGAATTCAAAGAAAACAAATTTGGATAACATTAGTATGGTAAGTCATAAATAACATCTATTACTAATACTATTTAAAAATTATTTACAGCATTACAGTTAAATTTTTACAGCATTACTATGTTTTAGTTAATAATTTTTATTGAATTATCTACAGGTTATGATTCCTTGCATTCAGATGATAGGTGTTGTAAACCATTACTATTTATTATGCTTCAATATGATATCTGCTGAAATAGAAATCATGGACAACCTTGATGATGATTATGTGGATCTTGATGACAGATATGGCCCTTATGCCATGACAATGGTAATTTTTTGATTTATGAATCTCATTTGGCTAAATAGCTATGTATTAATAAATACTAGTTTTTTATAAATTATTAGTTTTTTATAACCTTCAAAATTTTGTTATAAATTATTTTTTTAGATATAACAGGTAATTTTTTTTATTGCATTACATATTATTTTACAGCATTAACAGCAATCTTGTATTTTTTTCACAGATCAAATTATTCATTGCTTACCTAGAAAGTGTAAATCATCAAAAACATGTTGCATTCATGAAGGCCGTCCCAAGAGTCTTGAAGATGAATTGGAGGACAAAAAAAAATGTTGTCGACTGTGGTCTATTTGCTATGAGGCATATGGAGATGTACGTCGGTAAAGAAATATGGTTGATGACATTGCCAGATGAAAATAGAAATCAAAAATCAACTATTCACACTCTCAGAGCAAAATACTTAGCAAAGATTCTGCTGTTGCCTTGTAACCTTTGGAGAAATGAGTTAATCAAAGCGGCGGACCAACATTGGAAGAAGCAACAAAAGAAACAAAAGATTATAAGTGGTTTCAATGTGAAAGTTAATATTGGGCTCATGAGAAAGTTTGAAGCAAGAATAAAGAAGGAAGTCCTTGGATGAAGTTTAATGAAATTATGTATAAACTTTTGAAGAATTTTATTATGTAAAGTTAACCCAAAACATAAAGTTTGTTTCTATTGTAATTTTATTTCAGCTTGGCCTAAGTACATTGTAAATGCCACTCTATTTACCTAATATTTATTTTGGTTATCCTCTCCTGTAATGCAGTAATTAACCTTTATGATTTGGTAAACTTCTAATGAAAATTAGAAGATTTTTAAACATTATACCTTTATATTTAATATTTTTTTAAAGAAATCTGTTATAATGGTATATTGATTTGATAAAATATGATAAATTTATATATTGATTTGCTAAAGTATGATAAAGTTGTATATTGATTTGCTAAAATATGATAAAGTTGTATATTGATTTGGTAAATATTAGTTATAACCTTTCTAGAATGTCTCATTTATGATGAATAAACGACCACCTACGTATTAATCTGTTAAAATTAAATATTGATTTGGAAAAATCTATTAAAATTGTATATTGATTTGGTATATATTACAAACTTTAGGGACAAACTAGTAAATAACCAACCGAGAGCGTCTCATTTATGGTGAATAAACAGCCACGTATCTCTTAAATTCATCACTTACTAAAAATATCTCCAATATTTCTCTCTCCCCAAGTTTACACACAGTAGATAAAAACAAGATCAAAACCAGATCGATGCATAAAATTTGAAATGCATCAATCCAAAAAGATGGTGAATAAGAATCTGAAATCCTTTACTCCTCCTCGTAAGCAAATTAATACCTCTATTTATTTATTTTCGATATTATTTATGTTTATAACAATCTGATACCAACTATCATTTCATCTATCTAGAAAATAGGAAAAGTGTTAGGCTGATGATAAAACAAAGAGTAGATTATGGAAACGGTAAAAAAAAGTCGCCGGAAAAATCTATAACTATATCAAGCAGTAAGTGATTTATTCTACATCTTTATTTCAATGCGATGTGTTAAATTTGAGTTTTCATGCTTGAAAATAACTGAAATTTGTTAAAATTTGTACTGTAATGCTCTAAAATCCGAGTTAGGTTGATATTAATGAATTAGGTTACACATTGTAAATATTTTGTATAAATGATTGTTTATATGCTTTAAAATCAGTTTGATGTGATTAAATTTATACTCTAATGCTCTAGAATGTGATTTATGTTCATATGAATGGTTTATGTTAACCATTGTCTAAAGTATGATTAAATGTGAGTTTTCATGCTTGAAAAACACTATAATGTGTTAAAATTTGAACCATAATGCTCTAAAATGCTAGTTAGATTCATATGAATGAATTAGGTTACATATTGTAAATATTTTGTATAAATGATTGTTTATATGCTTGAAAATCAGTTTGATGTGATTAAAATTATACTCTAATGCTCTAGAATGTGATTTAGGTTCATTTGAATAGTTTATGTTAGCCATTGTCTAAAGTATGATTAAATGTTAGTTATCATGCTTGTAAAACACTATAATGTGTTAAAATTTGAAGTCTAATGCTCTAAAATGCTAGTTAGATTCGTATGAATGATTTAAGTTAGCCGTTATCTAAAGTATGATTAAATGTGAGATTTCATACTTGAAAATCACTATGATGTGTTAAAACTTGCACTCTAATGCTGTAAAATCCAAGTTATGTTGATATGAATGATTTAGGTTAGCTGTTGCCTAAATTATGATTAAATGATGCTTGAAAAACACTATAATGTGTTAAAATTTGAACTCTCATGCTCTAAAATACTAGTTAGATTCATATGAATGAATTAGGTTACAAATTGTTCATAAATATTGATAAAATGATTGTTTATATGCTTGAAAATCAGTTTGATGTGATTAAAATTATACTCTAATGATCTAGAATGTGATTTAGGTTCATGTGAATGGTTTATGTTAGCCATTGTCTAAAGTATGATTAAATGTAAGTTATCATGCTTGAAAAACACTATAATGTGTTAAAATTTGAACTCTAATGCTCTAAAATGCTACTTAGATTCATATGAATGACTTAAGTTAGCGTTGTCTAAAGTATGATTAAATGTGAGATTTCATACTTGAAAATCACTGTGATGTGTTAAAATTTGAAATCTAATGCTCTAAAAGCCAAGTTATGATCATATGAATGATTTAGGTTAGCTGTTGCCTAAATTATGATTAAATGTTAGTTTTCATGCTTGAAAAACACTATAATGTGTTAAATTTGAACTCTAATGCTCTAAAAATGCTAGTTAGATTCATATAAATGACTTAAGTTAGCCGTTGTCTAAAGTATGATTAAATGTGAGATTTCATACTTGAAAATCACTGTGATGTGTTAAAATTTGCAATCTAATGCTCTAAAAGCCAAGTTATGATGATATGAATGATTTAGGTTAGCTGTTGCCTAAATTATGATTAAATGATGCTTGAAAAACACTATAATGTGTTAAAATTTGAACTCTCATGCTCTAAAATACTAGTTAGATTCATATGAATGATTTTACTTAGCCATTCTCTAAAGTATGATTAAATGTGAGATTTCATACTTGAAAATCACTCTGATGTGTTAAAATTTGCACTCTAATTCTCTAAAATCCGAGTTAGGTACATATGAATGAATTAGGTTACAAATTGTTCATAAATATTGGTAAAGTGATTGTATATATGCTTGAAAATCAGTTTGATGTGATTAAAATTATACTCTAATGCTCTAGAATGTGATTTAGGTTCATTTGAATGGTTTATGTTAGCCATTGTCTAAAGTATGATTAAATGTGAGTTATCATGCTTGAAAATCACTGCGATGTGTTAAAATTTGTACTCTAATGTTGTATATGAATGATTTAGGATAGATATTGTTCAAATTTTGTATAAATGATTGTTTATATGCTTAAAAATCAGTGTCATGTGTTAAAATTTGCAATCTAATGCTTTATATTCCGAGTTACGTTTGTATGCATTATTAAGGTTGGCTGTTGTCCAATATTTGATTAAATGTGACTTTTAATGTTTGAAAATCACTGCGATGTATTAATATTTTACTGTATCAATATATGAATTGGACGTGTAATGATTCATTAAATTCTTAAAAGTTGGATAACATTGTTAATTATTTACAGGTAAAAGCAATGAAAGACTCTCAAAACCAGAGGGATTTAATACAAATGAAGTATCTTCCAAACGAAAAAAAATATGTGCTAAAAACAAAGTTACTGGTAAAAGAGCAGCTGCTGATGACATCCCAACTGATGAAGGAAGAAGCCAAAACAAAAACAAAAAAAAGGTTGCAGCAGTTGATATTCCAGATTCAACTGAGGTACTTGTCGATGCTGAACAAATTCAATCAGACAATGTTTATACATCAAAGACATATGCTCCAACTGCTGTGGTAGAGAAGGTAGTGGTAGAGAAGGTAGCTGAAAAAGGTAAGATGATGAAAAATCGGAGGATTAATGGGAAGAAAGTGGTAGAGAAGGTAGCTGAAAAAGAAGTTGCTGAAAAAGAAATTGCTAAAAAAGGCAAAGCAGTAAATATTACAGTTTCAACTGAGGTACTTGACGATGCTGAACAATTTCAATCAGAAAATGTTGAGACATCAAAGACAGATGCTCCAACTGCTGTGATAGAAAAGGAAGTTGTAGAGAAGGTAGCTGAAAAAGGTAAGATGATGAGAATTCGGAGGATTAAATCGAAGAAAGTGGTACAAAATGTGGATGGAAAAGAAGATGCTGAAAAAAAAGTTTCTAAAAAAGGTAAAGCATTATTTCCCAATATCGTCCCAAGAATGTCAGTGCGTCATTTGAATCTTTTGTTAAAATCATGCACAACAAGACAGCTTAAGGTTATAGAAGAAATGGGTTTGGGACATTTCATCAATAATTTTGAGTATATGTCGGTGCCAACCAAGATGACATTTTGGATTGTACAAAACTATGATCTTGAAACGGACACTATAAAGATGGAGGATGAAAGAAGAATTAAAGTAACCAAGGAATTAATTTATGACATTTTGGGTGTTCCAATGGGTGAAAAGAAAGTTATCTCTCTACCTAGCACAACGTCTGAAGATAAGACAACTACAGATTGGAGAGCAACAACACCCTTTGCAGGAGAGGATGCAGACAGGATAAATATTTCGTTTCTTGAAGATCATGTTGCTAGATTGACCGAAACAAATTGGTCTTTCCAAGTCGGCTTTTTGGTTATTTTCTTCTCTTGTCTAGCTGAAGGGAACAAAGATGGCACTGCAAATCAAATATTCATACCATCGGTAAAACGAATGGAAGAATTTCAACAATATGATTGGTGCGAGTATATTTTTGACTGTATTCGATCAGAGATACAGGATTGGGAACCAGGAAAAACGTTTGCTGCTTCCACAATAGTATTGGCGGTATGTTTTTTTACAGCAATAACTAATAATGTATTATTTCTTAAATATGATGCAATAAATTTTGAAATATAATGCTAATATATATTTTTTATTTTTTAGCTTATATACTGCAGTTCAACAGATTCGCCTGATCTAAAAGTGGAAAGAACATCACCTGTATTCAAAGGTTGGAGTACAGACTTGCTAAAAAAAAGACAAGCACAAGAAATAAGGAGTGGAGGCTTTGGTAAACTTCCTATATTCAAAGAATTTGAATATATTCAACCACCAAAGATCAAATTGAAGAAAAGGAAAGAACAAAATAATCTACCAGGTAAGTTATAATCTTATATTAAAAAAATATAGATATATGGAATCATATGATGATTTCTAATATTAGGAATGATCATTGTGTTAACAGAGGGTGGAAGTACTAGCCGAGAAGAGAATCTACAACAGTTCAAAGAAAAAACTAGTCAGGTAATCATCAAGTCGCTTTTGTATTATTAAGTTAAAATATAAGTTCCATATCTTGATGCATTAGTTTAGAAATTTTAATGAATCAAAGTTAAATTTTAGTTAACATAGACTATTTTGCAAAAAATAAATCATCATATTTTTACTGAATAAAAGTTAAAAAGTTTAATGCATCAAACTCATTTTTTATCTATATAAATATTTTTTTAAAAAAAAACAGAAAAAGTTTAATGCATCAAAGTTATCTTTAGCTAACAATTTATCTTTTTTTTTGAAAAACAAACAGGATATGAAGGATTTCTAAAATGATAACCTCATAAAACTTATAGAAATGTTTGTAATCCTAAAAATAGCATATCTTACTGCAATAAAGATTAAAATTTCAACATATCATAGCTTTTATATATATATATTTTATTTAATTATATATTATATTATATTTCTCAAAATTATACAAGCATATATAATTTAAAATATGTTAAAAAGTTTAATGCATCAAAGTTATGTTTTACTAAATTTGTTTTTTTCAAAACACACAGGATATGAAGGTTTTCTTGAATCATAAGCTCATAAAGCTTATTCAAATGTTTGAAGATCATGACGCGAAGCTAAAAATAGCATTGAATGAATACCCAGTTGACGATGACTTCAAGGAGATTGTTCAAAAAAGAAATACATTCCTAAAGAGAATGTATAACGATGATGATCCTTTGAATCATCAAGATAAGACTGATGCAGATAGAGATAATGTATTGGATGAAGTTGGTTTGAATGAATCTGTAGAAGAAGGTATGAATGAAGGTGACGACGCCGATGAGACAAATATTAATGCGCCTGTTGGGAATGTGGAAGTTGGAATGAATGAAGGTATAGACGCCAATGAATCTGGTAATGCTGAGCCTGTAACAACGGATGAAGGGAATTCTACGCCACACTCAACACCAGAATATGAAAGGCGGACAAGGTCAACAATCAAAGATAAAGCAGCAACAGCATCACCTGCTAAAGGGGGAAAAAATAAACCACCTATTGCCCCTAAAAAAACAGCAAAAGGAAAAGCATGAGAAGCATCGCCCACTAAAGCAGGAAAAACCTCTAAAAGTAAATGAACAATGACACTTCTCTGGTTTCTACTAATATTTTATCTTATATCGTATGTTTCGGATATTGAATGTCTGTAATATAACTAGAACACCTTTAAAACTTGAATGTCTGTAGTATATTCTAATCTAATTACATATTTAAGTAATATGTAATAACTACATTTTATGCAACAATTTCATCGCATCATAATGTTTATAAACTAAATAGAATTATATTCTATGATATACTACTTAACTAAAGAGTGCAAACTAGATTATAAAGAATATATTAAATCAGCTATTTTCTTTTTTTAATTTGATTTTCTATAAAAACAGATTGTTTAAATGCTGAAATATGTTCTGAAGTGTGTGATAAAGATGTCAACGAGAGATCTATTGTCATTTATGACGATTCATTCCTTGAAAATCAATCGCAAACGCTATTGTTTGAAAGTGAAGAAGAAGAGATGGAAGTTGATAGTGAAGAAGCAGAGATGGAACTTGACACTGAAGGTGGAATGCAAGATGTTGAATTACCAGATGAAAACCTGGGAGCATATGAAAGTAAATGAAAAACAAACAGTGTCTTATATTGATTATTAATTTCACTGCATCATAGTGATTTAAAACTAGTAATGCACTGTTTAACTATAATGCATGACTAGATAAAAAAACACTATGATGCAGTAAGAAGTAACTATGCTGTAGTAAAACAAGTTATTCTATTTTTTTCCAAAAAAACTGTTGTTTAATTTCTTCTTTTAATAACAGGTTCTAAAAATCTCAAAGAAGCTGGCTTTCCTACAATCGGAATGGAAAATATCAAGAGTTTAATGACCGATTTTCCTTCAATTGAAGAAGTGAACAAAGAGTATTTTGACTACTCCGTTTCGAAACTACCTTTCTTAGCTGAATCAGAAGAGAGTGTGTCAAAAAGTTTCTTAATTGCCGAGCCACCAAAATGTCTCCAGATTCAGAAAAAGGGAATTATAAAAAGTTTACATAGTATGAAATTGCGGTTACCGAAAAACAACGCAAGAGAGGTTAAAGGTAAAACACAATTGTTTGTTGCTGAACAACATGAAGAATATAAAGAGATTCCGATATCTGGTCAACTACGAACTGAAGGAAACAAAACAACTTTTGATGATATAAGGGATAAATTAATGAAAAAGAATGTCGGAAAGTTGCAACGCATGAATGAAAAATCAAATGATGAAGATAAAGGTAACAAAGAAGGAGATCTGTTAATTGCTGAAAGAAATAAGATAGAAAAAGATAAGCCTGAGCCTGTAACAAGAAAAATGATTATGCATGCATCACCAATTAGCTGTATTGCTCCACCAGTTGATATGGAAAACGATAAACGTCAAGTAAAGCTGCCTCCTTCTTTAGTGTCTCCATATTATCAACAGAAAATCATATTGGGCCAACCACTATCAGAAGATGGAAAGAAGATTGCTGAATACATATGGGGTAATAAGACACCTGAATGGTAAGTTCTTAATAATTACATAACTTTTTTTTTTCACAGCATCAATATTATATATTTACTGCATCAATTATATTTAAATTATATCACATAGTAGTTATTTTTGAAGCATAAAAAGTCACTTTTAAAACAAACTTTGATCAACAGCTAACCTATAGAATTATATGAACTTAAGTCTTATTTTAGAAACTTTTTGAAGCATCAATATTATATATTTACTGCATCAATTATATTTAAATTATATCACATAGTAGTTATTAAGAAACTTTTTGAAGCATCAATATTATATATTTACTTCATCAATTATATTTAAATTATATCACATAGTAGTTATTTTTGAAGCATAAAAAGTCACTTTTAAAACAAACTTTGATCAACAGCTAACCTGTAGAATTATATGAACTTAAGTCTTATTTTAGAAACTTTTTGAAGCATCAATATTATATATTTACTGCATCAATTATATTTAAATTATATCACATAGTAGTTATTAAGAAACTTTTTGAAGCATCAATATTATATATTTACTGCATCAATTATATTTAAATTATATCACATAGTAGTTATTTTTGAAGCATAAAAAGTCACTTTTAAAACAAACTTTGATCAACAGCTAACCTATAGAATTATATGAACTTAAGTCTTATTTTAGAACATTATAATGCATTTTTAACACATAGCCTTATATGAACTTAAAATATGAAACTTAAATCTAATTCTAGAGCATTATAGTGCATTCTTAACACATAGCATTATATGAACTTAATTCTAATTCTAGAGAATTATAGTTTATATTTAACACATAGCATTAATTAAAACTTAAGACCAGTTAGTTATTTATTTAATCTTAAATATGAACTTAAGTGTAAATCTAGAGCATTATATTGCATTTTTAACACATAGCAGTGTTTATCAAACATAAAAAATCAATTTTAAAACAAAATTTGAACAATATCTAAACATTGACCAATAACTAAAATAAATCATTCATATGAGCATTAATAAAAAAAGTAAACATACAAACCATCTAGATTCGCTGATTAATTTATCTGATTCTAGATGATTCCGTAGGTTTGATTCAGTAGGTTTGGTATCACAGCATTATATATATTACCTTGTCTGAAATATTGTACAGTGAGAATATTTTCAAGATGAATAAAAGAGTTGGAGTTGAAGGTGTTTTTTTCTTGAGCCTGTACCCTGAAATAGAAATTGCTTCACTCATATTAGACTTATGGTCTATTGTTCAAAATCACGAGGAACAACACAGAGACAAGCTATCAGACGATGGAAATGTATATTGTCATACAGGAATGCTTGTAAGTAACTCAATTATATAATTTTTTTTTTATATGTAACGTTTTACATTATGATATACATAACGTTTTGCATTTACTAAAAACAGTCTAATTACACTGTTGATTCGGGGAAGACTATTGAAGAAAGAATGCAAGTTTTTGATCAAAATATTCGTTTGGTTTTAACTGAAGCAAAACGGAAGAATTTTAACGATGTTCATTTGGTAAGTAGATTAATTATGAGAATAAAATGATATAATTGTGATGTTCTATAGAATGAAGTTGATTAATGATAACAAAAATATCTACAGGTATTCTTTCCTGCAATAAAGATATCGAAAGATTCATCAAACCATTTCTATGTAATCTGTTTCAATATGAAGACCGCTGAAATAGACATAATTGATAACATAGATTATGGCATCGATGATATAGAAACAATATATGGTTCTTTCCCATATGCTCTGGTAAGTCTACTTTTATCTAATACTTAAAGCATTATGGTGCTATTTTTAAACATCAAACTTATATGTTTCCTATACCTTGTGAATAATATTGATAATTTTACTGCATCATTTTTTTTAAAATAGTGCATTACAAAGCTGTATCTCATACATTTTATTTTAAATTTTCACAGATTGATTCTTTTATAAATTACTTGGAGACACAACATCATCCAAAATGCGCTGACTTTCTAGTTTCTGAGCCTAGCATTATTGATTTTGATTGGAAAACAAAATCCAATAATGTCGATTGTGGTGTATTCGTTATGAGGCATTTAGAAACATATCTAGGTAAAGGAAACTTTTTACAACCTTTGAAGAAAGAAGGAACAATTCAGAAAGCACAATTGAAGATGCTTCGTGCCAAGTACTTGGCCAAAATCCTTCTGATGGACATTAATGTCAAAAAAGCAAGTTTGTTGAAAGAAGCACAAGCATACTTCAGAAAGAAGCCAAAAATTTCAAAGATTATAAAGGAGCATGATGTCAGATATGATAAAGCCTTGTGGAAGAAATTCAGTACTACCGTCGAGAAACTTGATAAATAGAGATCTCAGTTTTAAATCTTTTGAATTGAATTTCTAATTGTTTTTTCTTCCAATAACTTGTAAACATGAAGGTTTTTCTTTACCAATTACCATATCATAATGAATATTTTTACTGCATTACTGTGTATATTTTACTGCATTACTTTGCATAATTTAGTTATATAAAAAAGTTATGGAATATGTATTGAGTGGCAGTTGTCATGAGGGATTAGTTTTAATGTATTAAAATTTTAAATTTTATTACAGTTTTTCTATATCATTTGATAAAATTCTACTAAAATGCAGTAAAGTTAAATTTAACTGTATCATAAGATATCATAATGTATATTTTTAATGCATTACTGAGCATATTTTACTGCATCATAGTTTAGCTATAATACATCACATGCAGTAAAGTTAAAAACAAAAGTTATAGCATATGAATGGAGTGGAAGTTGTCATGAGTAGTTATTTTTACTGCATTAATATTTGAAATTTTATAGCATTACTTGATAAATTACAAAAAATACAACATTTTATTAAAAATTTATCTATATGATTTGGTAAAACTCTACTGAAATGCGGTAGACGTTAACTGCATCACAATGCAGTAAAAGATATAACTGTATCATACGATATCATATTGTATATTTTTACTGCATCATAGTTATCTATAATAAATTAGTTTTAATGCATTAAATTATACTGAAATGTAGTATAATAGATAAATTATATGTAAAATAACTACATCACAATGTAAATCATCAAGTATTAAAAGTCATTGCATTAAAATGTAAAAGTAACTGCATTACAATACACTTTTGAAAAAACCTAAACCTTTGCATTTATTTCTAGACTTCCTGTATCTCATTCTCATTTTTTTTACAATTTATTTTGAAGAATTTGATCCAAAATAGAGTACTTATTTTGGAGTATTTGATCTCAACCCAGATCTTCTAGGTAAAACAGCTTGATTCTTGGGAGAAATGTGTTGATTCGGAGTAGCTTGAAGATTGGCTCTCTCAGACAAACCTGTGCAAGTTCTTTTATTGTGTCCTGCTTTTTCACCACATACACCACAAGTCCTCCTCTTACTAAGTTCTTCAGCTGTGACTTCAGTTACAGGCTTCAACCTAGAAAAGCATCCTGGACCTCTCGCTCTCCTAAGATTTGGATTTAGAACTTTATCATTCTCATTTTCAGGCTCATTGACACCCAGCAATGCACAAATCGCAGCTTTGTTATTCATTTTTGGGACCACTGGTACATCAATTTCTGCTTGCTTGAGCAACTCTTTCATCTTATCTTTGAAAATATGCAAATTATCAACCTTGTGCACCAACCGATCAATAGTAGATTCAAAAATATGATACAATTCTGTGACTTCAGTCTGCACTGCATCTGATACACCACTGACCATGCGACGAGCAGAACTTGAAGGCTTTACATTCTTTAACCACCGTTTATGTAAGTACTTTCGTGGAAACTCCTTTACATCATTCATTTGAGAACATAGAATGCATGACGACAAAGAAGACCGTACGACTCGTAACGGTTACAGCTACACTCAAGCTTTATCTCAGACTTACAAAACTCAACCTATAATAATAAAAAAAAAAGTATTAGTAGTCATATATATTGTTTTGCAATCATATATAAACTGAAATGCAGTAAAATAATACATTTGCAGAAAACAAATAAACTGAAATGCAGTAAAATAATACATTTGCAGAAAACAAAAACACTGAAATGCAGTAAAATGATACATTTGCAGAAAACAAATACACTGAAATGCAGTAAAGATGAACATACCTGATAAATAGGAAACTCATCTGAACCCTTAAAGATATGATACTGGCTATCACGAACAGAATATCTTTCAGTGTTGCCATTTTCCACAACAGACATAGCAATACAATACTTGTATGAATTAAACATTTCATCTTGCACATCGAAGAAAATGGTTCTAGTAAATAACTTGCAAGCTTCTTTCTCCATTTGAAGGTCTGTTTTGAAAGCTGGCGTTTTATATCTTGAATCATGATCATTTTTCCTTTCAATATACCTTTGATACTCGATAGCAGTGTCATAATGGCTTAAGAATTCAATAAGAGTAAGACGTGGGTTGGTCCATTTTCCAAAGAAATGATTTTCACTTTCCGATCTTGAAGTTGTACGCATTAGACCAGCCATAGGAACATGCCTCAAATACGCAGGTATCCAACTTTGCCTCAGATCAAACATGTCAGCCAACCACTTGTTCTCGCCAAGATCAAATTCATTTATCATACAATTCCATTCTCTTTCAAAAACCTCAGGCGTAATTTGGTCTGTCCACACAATGTCAGAAATACGTCTCTTAAAATCTGTTCTATTACATAGTTCAGCACCCACCTATAATAAAAAAACAAAATAATTATAAGTAAACATGAAATGCATTATAGTGCATATTTACTGCATTATGGTGCATTATAGTGCATATTTTACAACATTTACTGCATATTTACTGCATTATGGTGCATTATGGTGCATTAGCTGAATTTTTTTTTAAGATAAAATACCTTCGTGCCCAATTTCATCATAATGTGCCACATACAAAAGCGCTGAACTGTATTGCAAAAAACTTCAGCTATTGCAATCTTCATTGACGGATCTTGGTCTGTGATGACAACTTCTGGAGCTTTACCAAACGCTTCTATAAATTCTTTAAGCAACCATATGTAAGCTAACGCACTCTCATCGGCAAGCAAAGCAGCAGCAAATGTAATACAGCGGTTATGATGGTTGATACCAGTAAAGGGAACAAAAACCATTTGATACCTACAGTTAAATAACATAATAACAAATTGAAAAAACATAATAAACTAAAAAACATAATTTTTGGAGATAAAAAAGAAAAAAATTTATACTTGTTAGATCGAAAAGTCGCATCAAAAGAAACTATGTCACCGAACGTAGCAAAGTTTCTGATACCTTCTTCATCAGCCCAGAATAGACCAGCCAAGCGATTATCAGGACCTAAAAAAAATTAGAAACTAATTATAAAAACTACTTGATAATATCTAAATGCATTAAAATATATGGTTAATTCAGTAAAAAAATGAAACATCAAGGTTTATGTTTTAAGTTATAAAACATGATGCAGTAAAATCTAAAAAGATTAATTTACTAGAAAAAAAACTCAGATAATAGAAGAAATAACCACCTTTAAAATGTTTGACAAAAAAACCAGGGGAGTGAAGTTTTCGACTAATCAGCTTCTCTACAGCCATCTGAGCGTCTTGATCACGAATAAAAACAGTAATCTTCTTTTTTTCATTCTTGCAGTCATCAACTGTTACACCAACGTTATCAAACCCACCGTGAAGCTGTTTCATCAATCTAAACCCTATAGCAGGACCAAAATTTGCATTCGAAACTTGATAGAGGAAATGCTGCTTTGTATAACCCACATTCCTCGAATTCTTCATAAAAATCATGTCTCTTTCAGCTACAAGAGGGTGATTATGACCCTCTGTGAAACTAATAACCTCAAATATTTTTCCTTTTTTCTTAATAAGAATTGACGCCAAACACCCACACCTAAACGTAGGCTTCCTCCTAATTTGCTTTTTCTTAATATCTCTAAACCTTTGAAAATCACCACTACCACCGCCATCTTCAACTACACCATTTTCTGGTAAATCAACATCTACATTATCAACACTAGCTTTATCTTTAGGTTGAAGAAAACCTTCTCTACTACAAAGTAAATACTTTGTTGTCGGAATATCATAACCTACTGCCTTGTACTCTCCACCTTTCCTAACATCAAACCCACCCTTTTTCCCATAAGCTACATAGAAATTGTACGCTTGATCAATTGAAACAAATTGACATCCTACTATAGGTACTTGACCATGTGGTAACTCATCAGGAAACCAAGTCCTAGTGCCATCTATACCAACTTTATAGTAACCTACATGATCTCGTACGGTAATTGTTTCATAATCATCTGCCGCTGCAAAAATAAAAAATAATAAAAAAGTAAGCTAGATAAATGATATAAGTTAAATAAGAAATAAAAACAAAAAAACCATAAAATGATGAAAAATAAAAAAAAAACTATGAAGGATTCAGTAAAATATAAAACTTTTAACAAAACCTAAAACCATAATTCAATAAACAATACCTATAATGCAGTAAAACAACCTTGACTATAAAATCAAGCCTATGAACATCAAATCACATATCAATCTCTATTATGATCAATCTCAATTTTAATCAATCTCTATATTAATAAATTCATGATATAATCAACCTAAAAAAAGTAATTCAGTAAAACATACCTATTATGCAGTAAAAACAACATCCACTATAAAATCAAGCCTATGTACATCAAATAACATATCAATCTCTATTCTGATCAATCTCAATTTTAACCAATCTCTATTCTAATAAATATCTGATATAATCAGCTTAAAAACAATAATTCAGTAAAAAATACCTATTATGCAGTAAAACAACCTCCACTATAAAATCAAGACTATGTGTATCAATCACATATCAATCTCTAATCTGATCAATCTCAAATCTAATAAATATCTATTCTAATAAATA